>JAMXDD010000001.1:12064303-12088339 GCA_024733475.1 Syzygium grande | reverse complement strand
AACAATAGCGGAAATAAAATAAGCAGTATCATGAGCAAACCTTATGTTTATAATTTACGCGAACATGTTTTACAAGCTCTTTGGGCCATGGCAAACAACACATATTTCATCGCCGACTATAAATAGCAAATTTTGATTTGGTTTAACCTATACCCACTACGGCTTCTCGCTCCTCACTTCGTCACCTTCACCCCGGTCCCGTCCGTCTGGCCATCTCACATCCCACCCGTGGCTTTATCCCAAAGCCGGCCTGCCCGCACTGCCAAAGCACCGTTGAACCTACGCTCAAATGAGGCACCAAGTCCGTTAGGCCCTCATCGAATCGTCACAAGTATCGTGATTTGACGGTAGGCGCGGTCTTTCTTACATTTATCACGGTGAGCATTTCAGCTCTCGGCTTCATGGGATTGCCAACGCGGTTAGCAGAGATGCCATCCCTACGGACCTGAAAAAGGGGAAAACAACCGGGGATGAGTCAGGGAGACTCAGCAAGTGAAATTTTACTAACAAGTGAGGACATATCAATCGTCATACACGAAACATTTCTTACCGCACCGGCCTCCGTGACCGATCAAACAACGACGGGCATAGCACTCATAAAACAAGGATTCCAGGCATGGCTAAGTCACGGTTTACCTCATGTGTCACGCCTCGATTTTTAATTCGTGTTAGATAACATGTAAAAACACGAAACAAGTCAAACTTGTTATAGCGAACATAACATCGGAACACCAAGAGCCAAGAATGGGGAAAAGCTCGTGATACAACATATTTCAATGTCATTTCCCGGTAGTAAAATCTCACTTACTCTTGATAAAACAAGAACTAAAGAGTAGAGAACGGGCGGAAAGGCGACGATTTCGGTCTCGAACAACTCTCGATAATGGCTTTTCTTTCTCTCTCTCTCGGATTTTCTTTTCTCTCTCTTGGCTCTCGGCTTCTTCTCTCTCTCTCTCTAAATCTCGGCACTCTCTCTCTCTCTCTCTTGGTCAATCCATGTAAGTGGAAAAAGTGAGCCAAAACTCTCTAAAGGGTTCTATTTATAGAGGAAGTAAAGCTAGAGTTTTGGATGATGCGTGCGCATATGTCATAGAGGGTATGAGGTATGCGCACATGTCATCGGAACGATGAGGTAAGCGCGCGCATCATCCCTTCATTAATGACCTAATTCCAAAGTCAAGAAAAATGATGGAAATGGCCAAAAAGTCTTCCTTTCTCTCTCCTCACCAAGCTGCCGTGGGTCTCTCTCCCTTCCGGGCTAGCCGTGAGTCTCCTCTCCCTCTCTTAATCAATTATTGAAGAGCAAGGCTCATAACAGCTTCATAAATGGCCATAATGGTAAGTTGAAAATAAAGGTCAAGCAATAAATGGATGCAATGATGGTATGGATAAGGTTTGACTTAGTCAAACTTTCTAGGGCTTTCTACCAATTTCCAGACCGTGGACTCCCTAGTGTCTTCTGAATTTACTGAATTTTCATGCAAATGACTTGGGCCAATCGAGTAACACAAAATAAATTAATTGACACAAAAACCACAACCTGCGCCGTACTTAATCACAAAATTTTCTAAAGGTTTTTCGCGATAAACACGCATAATAATTCCATCCAACCCGAGTTTCGGCATAGGAATGTCCTCAAATATCACCAAAAGACCTCAAGTCAAGATTCCAACATTTTTCATATAACAATTGATAAATCTTTGAAATCTAACAAAACCAAACAGCTTTACACTGTTCACGAAATTGGACTTGAAAATATAGTTAATGAACTCCAAAAATTCTCAAATTCGGATATATCATAAACAATGCTTTAACAAACATTTCTTATGAAGAACACAAAATCGGAATCTCTCCGTAAATACCATTTTTAATAACTCAAATACAGACTAAAAACAGTTCGCTAGAACATAATTCTTGTTTCTCAAATTAAGCTCTGTCCAGCATGCAAATCATCTCAGAAAATTCCCAAATTTGTACACATTATAGAAAAGGACGTTCTCAACAACTTTTGTGAAGGAAACTTTTTCAAAATCGGCCCAGAAAAGCTTGTAGGAAATAAAGATGGTGTGAACATCACCGAAATACTCATTCTAGGCAGTTTCACACGGTCCGAAAATGAGACCATCGTACTACTCATATCAACTCCAAAAATTCTGAAATTAAAGTATGTAAAACGTCATGATATTTGGAACAACTTTCAAGAAGAAAGTGTTTGAAATTCGGATCACAAAAATCTCCCCAAAAATAACAAAACGAATGAGTACCAATGATCCAAAATACGGTTTTCCAAAACAAGAGTAGAAATTTTTGTTCCGATTGGAAAATTATCAAACTTAAATCATAGACATTTTCCAGGGACTGAAATTGAGGATGTAACACTTATGTCGGCGAGTGACCAATTTCATTGCCACATATCATTTTAAGTAAAAAAATTTAAGTGGATAACTTACGTTCCACTTGAAGTTGGTGATTCTTATTTTGTAAGTAACCTATCACCTTATAAGTAGAATTAGTTATTTCCACTATAACTTACTAATTTTCACCTCTACATTTTTGCTAGAGCGATGACTTTCTAAAAAGAACGATAACTTACTATCGCATTCAAATTTGATAAATCGCTTATGTAGTTGATAATTACACTATCATAGTATTTGACCAACAAATCACTATGTAGCTACACAATTTTACCAACAAGATTTGAAATTTACTGATCATATTAGAAAATTACCATGCACAGAGAATACTGGAATTCTGCTTTAGGCTAAGGAAGGTGGAGACCACTATTTTTTTCGTAGTTTCAATAAATTTATATTAGGATTCTCCTACCTAACGGGACTTCGTAGAGATTATTCCGTATCAAACTCGTGACTCGAGACCACTACGGTCAAATTTTAGGTTTAACTTGGGAGAGAGAACGACGGTAGCCAACGTGAACAATAATTAAGCCATCAAGGCTATGTTTCCAAGTGGTACCATGATGGTTGCGGTCGCCAAGTCGACAGCAATCATCCTTCTATCCCTCTCCGCGCTTGTGTAATGTGTAGTTGTGAGGTGGTTGCCTATGGACATGGTTACTATTCAAAGCCTCCAAGTGGCGATTTCTTTAATATAAAAATTTACAAATTTGTTCTTAATATTTTTTAAGAATAAGTGCATTCAAAGTTTTAAAACCTGTTACGAAAGTACAATTGAGTCCTAAAATTTTCAAAAAGTGCAAAAAAGTCCTAAAACTTGTCACGAAAGTGCACTTGAGTCCTAAAACTTTAAAAAGTGCAAACAAGTCCTAAAATTTGTCACGAAAGTGCAAATAAGTCCTAAAACTTATCAAATTGATTTAATCAGCCCCTTCCATTGATTGTACTTTTTGAAAGTTTTAGGAATTGTTTGCACTTTTGTAACAAAATTTAGGACTTATTTGCACTTTTTAAAAGTTTTAGAACTCAAGTGCACTTTCGTGACAAGTTTTAGGACTTGTTTGCACTTTTTGAAAGTTTTAGGACTCAATTTCACTTTTGTGATAAGTTATTGGAGTTGTAGTGCACATATCCCTATTTTATATTCAATCTAGTCTTCTGTATGCATGAAAAGCATTCAACCCCCCTAATTCATTGCTTGTTTTGTTGCGCGGGATCTCAAAACGTTTTGTAAATGACATATAGTAGACAACACATGAGTTTAGTTGATAATTTGAAATAGTTTAATTTCCCTAAATCCCTATCAATATTTGCGAAAACATTTCATAATTGTCACTTCGAGACTGATGTAACAAAGAGTTCTGGTTCAAATTCTTTATTTTGCATTTCTAAAATTGTTAGAGCAGCTACAATTTTTTTTTTTTTTTTAGGAACGTTGCCACTGCATCTCCTGCATGTATTCCATGTCTACACTACGAAAGAAGTGCTAGCGTGCATAGAGGAAATCCCACCCATCCATGCTATCTGCCACTTTCCCCCCGTTCTCTCCCCTCTATCCCTTTGGCTGATATTCTGTGCCCTATCCCTGCCTGATGGTCGGAGGAGCAGTGGTGCGAGGACCCAAGGTGACTGCACGAGCACGGCAACGGCAGCCGGAGCTCCCCTGTGCATCTTGAGGTCGGGTTTGGACCGTCTGGGTTGGGTAGAGGAGAGAAGGGGGTTCCCCTGGGTTGAGTGTGTGATGGACATCCGGTGTAAACCCACTGTTCATCAGAGTTAGGGGTCACGGGGCGCGCGAACGGTTACCCCCACATCCCTACATGCCCGCTTCAATCGAAATCCTACCAAACCTGAATTGACAGGACTGACGAATCTAGAATACATTAACAGGAGCCGCTATCAACAAGGAAAATATTAGATGGTCCGGGACCGAGATATGGGATCCCATTTTCACTTTACTCAGGTACGGATGATGAAACTTGCATTGCTCTAATGGTTTGCTTGGTTCTACATCTCTGCCAATGCGGCCAATCGAACGCTGAGATATGTTGGAAGCCTTGATTTCTTTTTACCCGTTTTCCAATCCTTTTAAAGATGGAAAAATTTAATCCTGAGTTGATTGAATTTGAACTTGTTACGGCTGTATGTCACTGGACAAGTGTGTTTTGATGGTCTCTTTCAAGTCTTGGTGCGCGTTCGAAGTCTATGATTGCCCGAACGTCCACTGCGCACCATGTGTTTGATAGAATGTTTGAACCAAGGTCCGATTTTGAGTCGCTTCGAATGCGTGGTGATCAAGTTGCTTAATGATCTTTCGCTAATGTTTTTGGTCGCCATGGTTCAATATGCTTTTTTTTTAATCCTTTTAGAGTCGTGTCCGGTGCCTCCTCATGAACCGGGGTCTCTTGAATACTGATTTTTTTACGATACTTGACTGCACTTTACTGGTATTCCATTTTGTATGTTACGCATCATTCTGGAGTCATAAACGAGGGTGGATGTGGGCGGTAGACAGTGGTGAAATTTCGCCTAGCGCATGAGATGGTGGTCCAGAAGAACTCCCAGTAGTTCTGGCCAGGCACTTCTGGACGAACGTGTAGGGATGAGCTGAACTATAGTTCCTGACCAGCATCATCAGTCCAGCAGCCGATCCAACCTCGGTTCTGATGGGGTTGCATCTCCTTATGCAGGATGTGAAGATAGCCATTTTCGTAGAGCAAAAGAAGAATTGCAATCAATGGTCAAAAGCCTTTTGAGAGAAATTGATTTAGGTATGCGAGTTATATATGTTCTACTAGATTTTTGGACCTATTATTATACATTTTATGCTCTAGAATCCCGTGCTTGTTCTCTTTATGATGCTTTCTTTCATGTGCTTGTTGCATTTGTTTTTTCCTTGGTGCTCAAGGTGCCTTGCTTGTGAACTTATCGATATTAGGGGTGTCAATGGGTCAAGTCGGGTTGGGCTTTCATGATACCCAACTCGACCCGAAACAATGAATATGTATGCTTAGCCCAACCCGAAACAAGACCCGAACATAATATAGCCGTATGATCGAGTCGGGTTGGGTTCGGGTTTGGGTTCGGGTTCGGGTTCGGGTTCGGGTTTCGGTTTTAGATTTTTATTATAAATTAAGGTTAAGTTACACCTAGGTATGTCAATGGGTCGAGTTAGGTCTAGTCTCCACGCTACCCGACTTTACCCAAATCAAAAAAGATATGTGGACTCTTGACCCAAACCGAACATGACCTGAAACACAAAAACCAGGTCGGGTTTCAAGTCTTTTTGGGTTCAAGCTAATATTTGACAATGTTACAATTGATTTGAAGGTTGGTGCTTATTGTTTGTTTTATCTTAATTGACACTTCCCAAGTATCCCCGATTTTCATCGTCCTCAATTGTATCTAAATTCTGGGATTCTGATTGTCTCTTGTCTCCGTTCTCTCGTTTCGATTTTTGCTTAATGCGGGTCAGGATGCTCCGAAACCATGCTTTTTACCGATTTTGTCATGGATTTGCCCGAGAATTACATCATGCTGTCCCGTCATTTGCTTGAAAGTTATCGGATTTGATGCAAGTATGCATCTTTGCTTGATGTACTTATCAAGTTATCTACCAAAGACACAAATGCATATGAAGACTTGAAATTTTGCCAATTGAATTGTTGATCTAGTGACACCACTTTGAGACGGACTGTGGTGACTCATGAGCTCCTTGGACTAGATGATGGTGGCAGAGTAGATGAGGAGGACGGAGGCAAAGTCGCCGTGGAGAACGAAGTTGACAACGGTGGGCAATTTCACGTTTTGGAGGATGACGAAGTTGAATGACAATGCTACCAAGTGAAATGTGTTTCGGTTCTAAAAATAAAAATATATGTGCTTCGGTTCGGTTCGTGTTCTAAACATGAACCGAACCGAAACCATTGAGATACCCATTTGCTTAGCTAATAACTGAACATGAAGTTGACCTGGCCTGAAAAAACCCAAAACTTCGGATTGGTTTGGGTCGGTTCGTGTTATTGTTCGAGTATATTGCTTGGTTTTGACACCCCTAATCAGTATAATCGTTGATGCAAGTTTTGGTGAGTTTAAGGAAATAGTGAGGTGTTCCACTCATATACTATATTGGTTGCTTGTGGCCTTGAGCACAGGAGGAGCGAGGTCTACACAATCCCTCTGCCATCCTTTTATTCCCACATAGACAAAATGGCAATTGGACTGACAAGTCTGACAAGAGAAGTTTGCTCAACATGTTTTGATGTTTTCGTCAGAGATGTAAACCAAAACATAATGTACACAAGACTACCACTACATTGGTTAAGTTTAGGTCTTTACGAATTGATAAACATGGGCTGCCATTTTTTGCACGTCCATCCTTAATTTTGGGGGGGATTTAGATGAGAAGTAGTGGGGGTTTTGTCCATACTGATAATCGTTCGTGGTCCCAAGAGGATCCATTTTTCTGTGACTACATTGATGATATTTATATTTTGGTTGGAGGGGTCCTATTTTTGGAAGACATGGGTTAATCAATGTCAATAGTGCTTCCTTTTTCTTCCTAGGTGGTTCTCCTCTCTCTTGTCCATCTAATTCAATTGCATAGGAGTGGCTAACTCACTTCTCAGAGAGTAAATTCGGACTCTAATCTAGTCAGAAGTTTAAACGTGGCATGGAATGTTCTCGTTCCTATGCACTGTGATTTGGTCTTATTTTGGTCATTGGAAATAGAAGAAGATATCATAAAGCGAGATTAGCATTGACTGATGATATCTTTCCACTTGAATGAATATAACAATGCCTGAATGCGATGCCTAGTGCCATGAAAATCCTACCCCCACTCCATTCCTATTACTTCCGAGTCCTAACTACTATAGTAAAATTTAGCGATTCTCACTCAATATTCCTTGCTTTTTCGATAGTGCTTTGATATGTTTATGAATAATACATGGTACATAGACGTAAAGAAAAGTTCTTCAATATCGTTACTTTTGAGAGGTCCAAGCATCACACAGGAGCTATGCACAGCATTGTTTCCTCGGGTCAAAACCGAAGTCAACAAGCAAAGAATTACATTTTAGCTTATACACCCTGTTCCCTTGCTTCCTATTTTAATACATCAACAAACAACACATTCACCCATAAACATTGTAGGGCCGGATTCTCGGTCATGTAAGCTCCAAATCACTCGCCATTTTACACCTACTCATAAATTATCATCAATGACGATGGATCATAATAGCTCAGATACAAATTCACATCTTTTTTCGCTCTCTTCATGATCCTTGCCTGACAAAGGCAATGCATGACTGTGGCTGGCACCAACAAAAGGCGTATATTAGAAACAAGAACACCACCCTCACAAGACAAGTGACGAAACGTTCAACTAAAATGTTGAGATTGTTACGCTAAGGCCTTTAACGGCAAAACAAATTCACCACAGAATTCAACCTATCTCTAACAGTAGTAAGAAATTGAAACATTCATGCTTTGCTTGTCATTAACACAAAAATGCAGCTGGAAAAAAAATCTCACAATAATGCTCACCCGTCCAACATGGCCATCAAAATGCTTGCTCCAACCAGGCGAATGCTTTCTAGCATTTTTCTTCCAGGCGTGTTCAAATTGAGGCAACTCATCTAGATAGTCACGAGCTATATGAGTGAACCATTTTTGGGAATCCAGCATTTAACAAACAAGAAAATTCAATACCTTCTTTAGGTTGTGCAGAGTCTGCATTATATCCACCTTACCATCAGAATTAAACTTCCTAGTAATAGCGTGCCCATGCAGTAAGTATTGCTTCAAGCGTTGGATGACCAACACCCCATCAGATAAGTTAGGGTGTTGGTCATCTCTCGAATATGCCCTTTA
Source organism: Syzygium grande (assembly GCA_024733475.1). Classification (NCBI taxonomy): domain Eukaryota; kingdom Viridiplantae; phylum Streptophyta; class Magnoliopsida; order Myrtales; family Myrtaceae; genus Syzygium; species Syzygium grande. Next base: position 12,080,051 of record JAMXDD010000001.1, on the reverse strand, counting down.
CATAAACCATTCCCTTCTCACTAAGCTAAAGCTCCTTCCTCATCTGCTCAACGATCTCCGATAACGTCCGTCTTCTGCCACCATCATCTTTACCTTAATTTGCTCCTTCCACGATGCTCGCATCCAATAGTGTGCTCCACTGCAAAATATCATATCAAGGGTTCAGCATATTCACAAATGATTTTTGTTCTTCAGAAATGAGGAACACTAGAAATCAGAGTCTTCAACAAAAAACAACCTTCACTTACGCTAAGGGGCTCAATGCAATGATCCAAAACCAGTTGTTACCAATTTCCAGAATAGTTTGTACAAACAAGGCCAACGCTAGTGAGGCTAATGCAGGAGCAGAATGTCAACAATGCCGCTTGCCCTTGGCTCGGAGCTATCATCCCTTCAAACCTTCAAACGAGAGCATGAAGCAAATTAACTAGCAGCCCCTTTACAACAGAGCATCATGCTTGGGTTTGTTTTCACTTGCGGTAACAATGGTAGCAAAAAACCAAAAGGGCAATCCCTTTTCCCCCCTTCCCCCCATTTTGTACCGAACCCACCACCACCAAAGAGAAAAGTAAAAGAAAAAGACCAATCAAAACTGCTCAATGCGGGCACACAAAAAATTGGATCGACGAAGAATCCAGATGTCACATCCCGAACCCTCTTGAGCTCACAACACCCTTACCTAGTCGATTTGTGCGACGTACCAGGTTGTCGCCGACCCCAGTCTAACATTAGAGATTTTATATTGCTCAGCGGAAAAACATAAATACCATGACTATTAAAATTGGGGAGAATAGGGAGAATGCACATAACTATTTTCATTTCAAACTCATACCATAATATTCATTATTTACAAACCATCCATATATGTATATGTACACCGTCTTACAAAAACCGACACACTAACGTTCAATGACCTGGATCTTCTGTTACCCAAAAATGGTACTTCTCAAAAAGTCGGATTATCTACCCCTACTCTAACCCCTACGCCCCTTACTAGGCGTTCACTTGGAGTCTGATTCTTCATTATCCGAATCCGAACTCCCCTGAACGGCCTGTTCCTCCGAGGACTCCGACTCTGCCTCAATCTCAATCGGGTGATTAATGTCACTCGACTCAAACGAGACTCCATTATGATACTCCTTAACTAGCTCATCTAAGAAATGGTGTTCAGGTACAAAATTGGGATCCACATACCGTTCAAACAGGAGTATATACTCCGGTTCTCCCTCAAACTCCTTAGACTCGTCAGGTTCATCCTCTGGTTTTGCCTCGGGTTCCTCCTCCTGTGGTTCCTCCTTGGGGATTGGTTCTAAATCTCTGTCCATCGGGTCACCTTCGGCTTGCGATCCTTCGAGCTCGGGTTCGTGTTTAGCCTCTGAAGACCCTTGTGCGGCCAGTGTTGGATGCAACCCTGACTGCGCTAAACTAACCTCCGCACTACTCAGCTCTCCATCAATCGAGGGTATGGCAGACGGGTCCCAATCCTTAACTAAGTCGAACGGGACGTCGAAACCCCTAACAGGCCCGAACTCAACCCCTTCTTTATCCCTGAAGAACCAGGCAGTGTACTTATGTTCTTCCCACAGTAAACCTACGTCTTCAAAAACTATGCTAATATGCTTAATCCAGGTCAGATTATCGCCCATCGGAAATTCCAAAACTTCTAATTCGGTGTGCACTAGGACTCCAAAACGTTCTAGTGGGGGTGGTGGAATATTCATGGATTCGGTCGGGGTTCTGAAAATGTTGGTTGCAACAACCATGAGATTATATCTCAGTAAGTTCACCCCTAAACCATACCTAGGCTATCATGTACCTCCAGACAATTGCATACACACAATCACATTCGTGCAATCATCACATCACAGGCACATCAATCAAGACATACTTAGGCCTTTCCATGTGCAACCTGCACATTAGCCACAACCAATAAATATTCAATCACATGCGAGATTTCATCTTATTTCATATGTTTAATCCCGGCTTATCATGTTACTTTCTCAATCCTCGCCAGTGACCTGCATAAACATACACGCCTCAGGTCCACTGCGACCACTTATCACAACACTTCAGGGCCCATGTAAACGTACACGCCTCAGGCCATATTTCTCGCCCGCGTAAATGTACACGCCTCAGGCTCAACACCTACCACCTTCTGCGCAACCTGCGTTGAAGTACATGCCTCAGGTTGGCAATCTTCCGGTAATATCGAGCATCGTCCTGCGTTGAAGTACACGCCTTAGGACGGCACAATTCCCTGCGTTGAAGTACACGTCTCAGGGATTTCCACAATTACACTTTCCAAGCCACGCACAAATTCTCATTCATTTACACACACAACAATCACTTGCCACTCATCTGGCGCGTCACACATGGCCTGTGCACGCAACAATTTACACGCATTCATGCTTACCAAGCAATTGACATGGCCAATTTTAGTTATTAAATCAATCTGGGCCCAAGCGTGCACCCAACATGCATGTTCCAATCAATCAAATGCACAATCACATACTCAATGTCAACAACACAACTCAGCCATATTTCAAACGCACCTAGAATACCGAAATTGCCATTTTTCTCCAACCAAACGGCGTCAAATTAGTTCCGGCCCTTCACGGCACTTTCTCCCCACTAATTTATAGTTCTAAAAATCCAATTTTCAAACCAAACCGAGCACCACAGCCCACTATTGTCCTCAAAATTTCCATTAAAAATTTTCCGAATTCAATCCTAGGCCTGCCAAACCTTTTCACTCATAAATCACACACACCCGCACCCAAAATAAACCCGATTTCACTCAAAAATCACCCGTCGATACCCAATATTCTAAGTCGACTTTAGAGCGTGACTTACCAACCTCTAAACTATCATAGTTAGAGTGAAAGCAGCAGCAAAACCCAAAATCTAGCGGCAGCGACGGCGGGGACTTGGGTGGTCGGCGGTGGCTCATGGAGGGCTAGCAAGGCCCACAGCCACAGAGAGAGAGAGAGAGAGAGAGAGAGAGTCATGGTGGGATGGTGGAGGGTGGTGGGAGGTGGATGAGGGTGGCGGGGCAGGATGATTCATCTGACAGACAAGAGGGGCGATCGGCGAAGGGAAGGGGAGAGAGAGAGAGAGATGGCCGAGAGTCTTGGGGGGGAGTGAGGAGAGAGAGAGAGTTCTTGGACCAAATAGTGCAATTTTGACCAACTCAGCAAATTACCAAAATACCCTTCTCCAATCTTTTTAATCCGACGGTCCAGATTTGATCTTATCTTGAAATCGACGGCCCAAATCTAATCTCATCCAAAATATCCGAGGGCAATCTTGTAATTTTCCAAAAAGCCCAAGGGCAAAATTGTCTTTTTCAATTTTTGGGGTAAAATTATCAAAATGCCCTTGCCCATTATAACTAGTCCTTTAAAAATCCTTAGGGGTAAAATGTCACTTTCTCTGTTTCTCGCCTAAATTAGATTTTTCTAAAGGATTTGAACACACCCAAAAATCGCACGTTACAACTGCAACGTCGTCCTAACAATCTATCGTGACTTCCTAATTTTCTGATGCTCAATATGGTCTAAATTTAATAATTGAATTCTATATAATGTAACTCGCGCATATCTCCGACTAATGGGTAGCTTTCCGAGAAATTCGCAGAATCGACTCGTGACTGATACTGAATCAAATCACGTATGATATATTCAAACCGTAACAATTTCGATTGTCAATAAAATCGCGAGGATCGATCGCTAATTCCAATAAGTACGATCATTTGGAATAGGTTCTGGACCATTCGTTAATTCATTTTGGAGTCCAACGGATTCACCCGTGATCCAAGTGTATGATATTAACGAATCGACCCATCACTGTCCTAAGATCGGCCTACACTGGCTCAAAACATCACCTTGATGATTTAATAGTCGAAATTTAGTTCACGGTCGAATTTCTTTTTAGTCGCGAATTGAAATCCCTCATTAGCCTTTCCCTAATAATTAGTATCCCAGAATGATCAGTTCCGGTCGAGACTGCCTACGAGCACATTAATGAAATCAGCTATTTCATAAATTTCAATCGGCGAAATTTCGGAATGTCACACCAGGCGCGGGGGAAGAGCGGAAGGAGGGAACCTCGCTTGCAGCTGGCGCCTTTCTCGACAGTACGGCACTGAGCTGAGAGCGAAAGATCGCCGGAGCAGCAATAATGCCACAGAGGGAGTGCCGGAGCAATGAGAAAGCCAAGCGAAATCGCAGAGATTCAAAATAAATTTGAAAGCCAGAGAGTAAAGAGCGGTGGGTTTTTCTCTTCAATGCGAAACGAAGGAGAAGGAGAGAGAGAAGAAATAAATGAGAGGGGAGAGAGAGAGAGAGAGAGAGAGAGAGAGAGAGAGAGAGAGAGAGAGAGAGAGAGGGGGGGCCTAGCGTGCATGGCTACGGAGAAATAATGAATATTATTTTTTTGTGCAAAATTTCCATCAAGGCGAGCCGGCCCCACAAGCGCCACGTGGACCACGTGGCGCTTCGTGAGTGGTCCGGGACCACTCTGACTTGGCTGTCCCGGACCACGTAATATTTTCTCGCTATCAACTACTATTGAAGGAATATACCACATCGCTCGAAGGTTGGAACCAGTCGCAGCATTCTTAAACGCGAATTGAGGGCTCTAGGATGAGAAGATTCTGGTTTGAAAATTCCGGTCCAGTGGATTCTCGATGCCATCAAAACAAAGCAGTGACTTGGTCTATTCTCAAAGTTGAGGTACATACAAATCTTAGAAGCCCGCAAATACTGTCCAATGATTCTCCGCCTCAGTCCAAGAGAGACTTCGCGATAACGGACCAAATCAACACTGACTTTTTGGTACGCGCACCCCGTATACTTTACGTATGCCCCTCTCTCTGTGCAATCATCCTATCCCTATTTTCTTGGAAAATCACTTGCACAGCACTAACGTGTCCCTCTCTCCCTCTCTCTCTCCTCTATAAATATGTAGGATTTGTGAAATGGGTCCCTTTTATGACAAGTACAAAACAACCATTTGCAAAGCAATATAGTTCAACACTCAGTTTAGCTTTTGAGGATGAGTTACTAAGGTCTTCGAGATGGGTTTAGTTCAAAGATCACTGAGCAGGAGCACAAGACACATTTTGTCCATTTTAAAGCTGTTTGTCTTGCTCTCGCCACTCCCCGTCCTGAGCAACACCAGTGCAGCTGCCAAAGCCATACATGAGAGGAACGCGTTCAAAGTGGGCGTGATTCTTGATTTGGACTCGCTTCTCGGCGACCAAATGCGTATGGCAATCGAAATAGCATGCCAAGACGTGAACAGCATCTCATCAACAGGAAGCTATTACATAAAGCCATATTACATAAACTCCCATGCGAAGCCCCTTCGAGCAATTTCGGCCGGTTAGTCTTTCATTGTCCTTCCTCAATTTGGTAGCTGCAGTCTGCAATAATTTCTGCTTTGTTTGTTGGAAACGTGTTAGTTGCCACAAGAAGTAATAAATAATCGCCCAAGTGTGCTTTCAGATCATGTACATCTGTTATTGTTTTCTTCGCAATTTTTCTGCATGTGCTGAATGTTTACTAGAAGTTCTACATTCGGTAATATTTCAAATACACAATGAAACCCTTACAGAAACCTTTTCGGTATTTAAGAGACCCAATGATTATGTGCAATCATCCAGTAAAAAAAGTTATGGAACTTCTTGATTCATTTGCAATTTCACGCAGAAAAACTAGTAACTATTTATTCAAACTACGGGATCATTTCGTTCGATATTCCATGCAGAAAATGGGCTTTTTGCGAATAATAAGCAGAATATCCATATTAACCAAATAATACTTGGTATGCATTGTGGACCCATGACCGAGAGCTTAAGCTTTTGCACAAACGGTCGTTCTAACGACAGTAAATTGACGTCTTCGATCTAAACATGTATCTCACATAATGAACGTATAACTGCAATAATCTCTTCCAAAAACGCAATTAATAGGGGTAAATAAGTGCTATTAGTAGAAGACATTCATAAAGAAAATTGCCTTGAATGCTGAAGTTTAGTATATTCAATTCCTTTATTCTGTTTTAACAGCTGAAAAGCTGATCAAAAGGAAGAATGTGAAAGTTATTGTTGGCTTGGAGACGTGGGAGGGAGCAACTTTAGTAGCTGAAATCGCTAATCAATCTCAGGTACCAGTCATATCCTTTGCCAGAGACCACGTAACACCGACATTGACGGTGCAAACTCTATGGCCTTCACTGTTTCAAATGAGTACTGATGAATCCGACCATATTAGATGCATTGTAGATATAGTTAGTTCTTATAACAGGCAAAGAGTATCGATAATATATGAGGCTGGGGCATACGATACTATGTACTCCAAGCTGTTAAATTCTTTGTCTGAAGAGCTTGGAAAAATCGGCTCGACAGTAGAGGACCAGCTGATTCTTCAAGCATTCTCATCTCCGACTAGAGCAGAAGTGTCTTTGGAAGAGAAATTAATGACGTTGAAGGGAAAGGCATCTCCCATCTTTATTGTTCTAGGATTATCAGCGCAGGGAAGTGCTCATTTTCTTAAAGAAGCAAAGAAGATGGGACTCTTCTATGGAAATTCAGTTTGGATATTTGCTGAAAAACCATTCACCAATCTTCTAACTTCAGTTAAACATTCAGCAATCTCCTCCACCGTCAAAGGTGCGATAGGAATAATCACCTACCGTCCCAAAAACCAGGAATATAGAGAATTCAAAGCCAAATTCTTGAATATGTTCCATCACAAGTATGGAAAGAACTTCAATTTCGAGCCTGGAATCGATGCTGTTCGAGCATACGATTGCATTATGACAGTCAAAAATGCAATAGATGCAGCGCCGAGTCATGATATTATGCCCGAGCTTTTGCTTAATAGAATATCACGCACTAGACTCATGGGTTTGAGCGGGGCAATACGATTTGAGAAAGGTCAGTTGGCACATCAACCCAATTTCCAACTTGTAAGTGTTGATGGAAATGAATATAGAGAGGCTAAGCTTTGGTCTCCCAATTCCAGTTTCTCAAGGAGTTTTGTACCAAAGCAAATTTCAAGAAGAAATGCATTCACAATTTCAGACATATTGAAGACCCAAGAACGACAAACTCCAAGTGAGAAGGAGACGTTGGTTATCGGAGTTCCCGGTAAAACTCCTTTTGATAAGTTTGTGAAGGAGGAAATGGACGACACAACAGGGAAAGCAAAGTACATTGGCCTTTGCATAGATGTTTTCGAGAAGGCTGTTTCTCATTTTCCTGATGGTTTGAAGTATGAGTTTTTTCGTCACGACGGAACATATGATGAATTGGTTAACAAAGTTCATGACAAGGTACGGTACCGCATCATCTCTGTACTTGCATGATTATGGCATCATTGCATTTTATAGTATCAAATGTTGCTTTCTCTGATACATACACTGTCAGAGCCTGAATAAAGTAAACGAAGCAACAAGTTCATTTCACACAGATATCAGTTTTCTCACTCGCAAGATTGTATCACTTTGCATTAATAGACTGTCAAAGTCTCACATCCTGTTGATACTATTGTTTTGCTTCGACTGTGCAATTTCGGTGCCTATTTCTAAACTGGATTGCTTTGATGTTGTTCCATATTATGACCTTGATGGAAGACCTACGATGCTGCAGTCGGTGACATAACTATTCTGGCCAATCGTTCACAGTTTGTTGAGTTCACACAACCATTTATAGGATCAGAGCTTTCCATGATAGTCCCAGCAAAACAAGAAACGGACAGGGCATTGATCTTTATCGAGCCTTTCACTCCCACAATGTGGGTTGCTTCTGGGGGCATCCTTATATACACTATGTTGGTAGTTTGGTTCTTGGAGCATCAGATCAATCCGGAATTCAGGGGCCCTTGGACGAATCAGCTCTCGACTGCTCTTTGGTTCACTTTCTCCTCTCTCTTCTTTGCTCATAGTAAGTAACTTCCCCCTCTTGATTATAGTTCATGTACACTCCTTTCAGCCCAAACTTTCGACAAAAGACTAATGCATTAGTGACTTTTTCAGAAGAGAGAGTCTATCGCAACTTCACTCGAATTGTGCTGGTGATTTGGTTCTTTGTAGCATTGATCTTGACACAGAGTTATACTGCCGGCCTCACCTCATTACTCACTCTCCAGGAGCTCAAACCAACTGTGACCACCATAGAATGGCTGAGAAGTTCTAAAGAAAGAGTGGGTTGTGACCCAGATACTTTCGTCTGTGACTATCTGACTAACATGCTGGAGTTCTCGAAGGAACTCATCGTCCACATAAGGAACACTTCGAGCTATGAAGATGAATTCAAAGGAGGCAAAATAGCTGCTCTTTTCCTGGAGTACCCATATGAGAGAGCTTTCTTCACAGAATATTGCTATGGATATGTTGCCACTCATGAAAACTACAGATTTGGCGGTTTTGGCTTTGTAAGTATGGTTCATTTATTCTGAATAGACTTGATTTTTCGAAGTGTTAATAGCATCATAAATTTGTGTGTTGCATCTCCATAGTCTGGGTCGAAAAGAAAAAGGGGCTTGAGTATTAAAATACCACAACAGAGTTCGACATAAGTTGAGGACTGATATATAAACAGAATTGCAGTTAGCACTTTGAATAGTCCTTTTAGGGAATGATTTGATCCATGTATTTCAGTCTGAGTTCATAAAAATGGTATAGAGGGAACAACGACGCTCGAGGATGAACCCCTCAGTATTTATCCACATTACACTTACTAAGTCTATTAGCTGGTGAACCGGGTATTGATGCTGTGGCACAAAATTACTAGCCGCTGGAGAAGCAGCACATATCCAATTCCCCAGGTGAGAGCACAAGGCTTAATGTTCGACCAACAAACTCACTTTTTGGGTTACTATAGCCAGAAAGAGAAAAAGAAAGACATTGTACAAACATTAATTAGCTAATAGGTGGCCATGCAAATGCTTTTCCTTTTTACTTATCTCTCCTTCACTGCCCATATGCAGGTGTTCCAAAAAAGGCTCTCCACTGGCTGAAAATTTCTCTGAGGCCATTATGGAGCTTTCCCAGAGCGGTGAGATGAAAAGATTAGAGAACAAGTGGTTCTCTCCTGAGTGCACGATGAGGAACATCACCAACGAGAAACCGAGGTTGGGACTCAACAGCTTCTGGGCGCTCTACGCTTTCAACATCGCCACTTCCACGGGTTGTTTGCTCTTGGCGTGTCTCTGCACGAGAAGGAATTGTCGGGATCATGAAGAAGGAAGCAATGGCGACAACATGAGCGCGACAGAGATGAGTGTTTTGTAGTGCAACTCCATGTACAGTGCCATAGTTCTTTTGCTCGACAACAAAGGGGGAACAGTATTCTTAAATCTTGATCGATTTTGAAGCTGGATCTTCTTGCAAATGAAAACTAGCAAGCACATCTTCGAAGAAGAAAAGGATGTTGTAGTTAGCTCAGTAATTTGTCATTTGCTAGGTATGTGTGCTGATTTTTCCACGGAAACAACGCTATAATGGTTGAGATCCATAGACGATTCATGTTTTGATACCCTTTGACGAGTTCGGCTTTGGAATTTGTTCCTTCTAGTTCGAAAATTATACGTTGTGTGGGAAATGTAGAATCGATTACAGCAGCTATGGGGACAATTGATGCATTCAAGCACTATCGATCCTTGCTTTGAGGCTTAGGTTGTTGAAGATGGAACGAAAATGATGTTCATTCGTAATTTTCACCCATGATGGGGAGAGGTGGGAGTAGTTTTTTTTTTGTAACTTCCCACCATCTCATTCGTAATTTCCGACCATCTCATTTGTAACTTCCTATGATCTGCTATCTACAAGGGGCCTGGGGCATATGTTCTCCTTTGTAAAAATTTGTTGAATACAGAATTCATTGTATGAAGGCTTCCATTTTTTGCTTTGAGAAGATAATTGGCATTTGCGTTATTAAACAAGAATATTTTCCTAGTGATCATATTCAGACCATTGTGGGGTCGTAAATACATCCATTAAGTGTTGATGATTCAACCTATATCCCTGAGTAATCCTTTTGTTGTTCTTCAAGAGGTAAGCCAATTTTTTGAGAAATTAGACTATGTAAAATAATCTAACAGTTTTAAATGTGGTGATCATGGCCACGGATCAGATAAATGTGGGTAGAAAAGGGTAAAGTGGCAGAAAGAAATTGGGAACTCTATGCCTGATTCTTCCACTATAAACATCGTAAAACAACAAGAAGTTCAAAGGGAGCCCCAAGATAAATTTGGCCTGTGGATGGTTGCACAAAACCCAAAGAGGCCGAAGACAACAAGTGAAAAAAGCGCTAGCTGATAGTCGAAAAGAAAACTTCCTTGAAGATTTGAATGATCCTTATTAGTAAGACATACATATTTCGAAGGAGGAAAACACCACTAGAACCGAAGACAAAAAGAAAGGTGAAGTTGTTGATTTTGATTATAAGGGCTTGTTCCCAAAAAACAAAAGTTTGGGACTGTCTCAACCTCGCAAGCAAATAACCAGGGTTTTGCAACAAAGTTCTTCCCTATTAAAGACATAAACAGGGTCTTCCAACAAAGTTCTTCCACTCAAGATAAATTACACACATTGCCACTTAATTCTTTAAATTCGCAACTTGACAAAACTGTGCTTCCCCTTATGCATCTCTTTAGTAAAGAGCTCTCTTCAAATGAAAATGTGCCGCAGGTTTCAAAGGATGTCCTACAAGCACAACCAAAACCACCTAATGATAATGGTGGATTGGGAACGTCAATTCAACTATGTCGGAGATTCCAAATTCTCTTGAGGAGACAACTCATTCAATGCCTGATGAGGATATTGATATGGTGAATCCTGTGATACTAGATGGCTCCGTTTAGCTGTGGCACCCTTCTCTCTTCCAAACTTCTTTTTAATGCGGTTGTTAGTGTGGAATTGCCGAGGTTCGGGGAGTAAAAAGTTTTTAGTAACGGCTAAGGACTTGATTTGTTTGCATAGAATTCAATTTCTTATAATTGTTGAACCGTGAGTGAGTGGAGATCAAGCGTTTGAAATAATAAAAAAAACTTCAATTTCCTAATCATACTCATTCTGAGGCACAAGGATTTTTGGGGGAATCTAGTTATTATGACGTGATGCTTCCTTTACCATGGATGCGGTCCAAGTTGACGATCAATTTATTCACGTTCGAAGTTAGAGATCAGGGTAATAGAAGCTACTGGTTAACTGCTATCTATGCTAAACCAGATGAATTAGCTAAAGCACAATTAAGGGATCATCATGGATAGATAGCTGCTGTAACATCCCGAGTTTCGACCGATTTTTGGGATTTATAAAACGCGTGATTCGTCAGTGTACTTATAGTAAAATCTCGCCCGAGAACTGATCACTCTCGGTTATTATTTTAAATTAGAGATTTCGCTAGAATCGCACTCGATCGAATTTTTGTCGTTATTTAGACCCCGAACTTGACAGTCGATTTTTGAAAGTTTCAGAACGAAATAAATTGGACGGTGTCGATATAAATGTGGCCAGTATCGAAATTTTCAGGAATAATGGAAAAATAGGAGTATTTGACCAGGTGCGAATTTGGACTGAGAGACCTCCCTCGTTATATTTTGATTTAGTTAATTTGGCATTTGTCTTTTTTTATATACGAGGCCTATTTAGGACTGGTAGATTGCTTTCGATTTTGAATTTGGGCCATCGGTTTGCGTTTAATATAAGAATGATTGTTTTTTTAAATTAATGATTTCTCTCTCTCTTTTCCCTTCCTCGGCATGACGTTTCCCCCCTCCCGCCCGTCTGTCCTCTCTCTCTCTCTCTTCTCTCTCTCTCTCTCTCTCTCTCTCTCTCTCTCTCTTCTTCCTTCCTTTTCTTCTTCTTCCCTTCTTTCTTCTTCTTCTTCTTCGTCTGGTGTTGCCGCCTGACCACCGACGCCGCCCGGAAATTCGGCCACCACGCCGCGTCACGCTCACGCCATCGCCACCATTCGGACGCTCGCGTCGCCTGGCCATAGTTGCCACGGCAACAAGCCAGCCACGCCAAAGACCGCTGCCAAGCCTCACACTGGCCAAGGCTTAACCACCGCTACTGCAACAACCGTCAGCTGCACTCCCCCCACCACCGCTCAAATCAGCCACCCCCTGCTCTCAGCCTGCCCCTCTCTCTCCTCCCTCTGTTTTTGTTTCATTACGACACTATTCATGTTTCTGAACAAGCAGCCGCGGGCTTGAGGTGTGCAGCACTCCTAAGCCAGCCGCACGCCGCCCGCTACCCAGTTGACCCGGTTTCCCTTCCGCCGCCCACAGCCCGCGTCCAGCCGAAGGGAGAGAAGCATCGCCGGCCCCGCCCCGTGCCGGCCAGACTGGCGCCGCCCTTGCGTCGCCGCCCAGCGACCAACCTCTCCCCTCACCACCTCTCTCTCTCACGATCGTAACATTCCGGATTTTGATCTATTTTTTGGGGTTTATAAAACGCGTAATTTGTCGGTGTGCTTATAGTAAAATCTCGCCCGAGAACCCGATCACTCTTTGTTATTATTTTAAACTAGATTTCGCTAGAATCGTGACTCGATCAAATTTTGCCGTTATTTACACCACGAACTTGGCGATCAATTTTTGGGAGTTTCGGGAAGAAATAAATTGGACGGTGTCAATATTAATGTGGCCAGTATTGAGATTGTCAGGAATGAAGGAAAAATAGGAGTTTTTGAGTAAGTTAAATTTGGACTAGTAGACCTCCCTCGTTAAAATTTGGTTTCATTAATTTGGCCTTTGTCCCTTTTTGTGTGCGAGGCTATTTTAGGATCGAGGGGCAATTTTCGATTTTGAATTTGGACTCCCGGTTTGCGTTTAAAATAAGAATGAAGTTTAATTTTTTTTCGGAAATCTCTCTCTTTCTATTTCTCTCTCTCTTTCTCTCTTTCTCTCTCTCCCTCTCTCTCTCCCTCTCTCCGGTCACCTTCCCTCTCCTTCGTACGTTTGTCCCTTTCCCCTGTCAGACTTATCCACTCCTCTCTCTCTCCCTTTCTTTCTTTTCTCTTTTTCTTTTCCTTTTCTTTTTCTTCCTCTTTTCTTCTTCTCCTTCGTGGGTCTTCTCTGCATCGTGGGTCTTCTCTTCCTCTCGCAGCTGCTTCTGCTCCTGCTCTTGCTTGCCCCAACCAACGTCGACTGAGCTTGCCTCTAGCCCCGTTGCCGCCGATCGCCCTATCGCCGGCCCAGCCACCGCCGTCTAGCGCCGTCCGCCACCCGAGCTCCTCCCCGACCAAGCCGTGACCGCCTGTCGTCGGCTTGCCCCCATATTGCCCAGCAGTGGCGCTCGGTCCGGCCCGCCCATGATCGAGAGTTTCGTTCGTCGCGGAACCCGATCCGGGCCCCTGCCAATTGACGCCACAGGCTACCTCCGCCTCAGCCTTACCCTTGCCACCCTATTGCCTCTTCCTTCGCCGCCATCACCTTCCCTCTCCTCGCTTTTTCCTCCTCCCGACGCCCTCAGAATTAGCGCTTCGGCAAGCCGCCTCTTCGCTCCGACTCTCCGACGCTGCCAGACATCACGCTGGCCGGGGCTACAAGGCTGCCGCTTACCGCTGGGCCGCCGGAAAGTAAGCTTCCGCCTGCTCATTGACACCACCGGCCGCGCTTCGAAGCCGCGCTCGCCCGGTAGCCCTGAACGGTTTCCACGCCCAGCTCGCCAATCGCTCATTTTCGTACCGTTTCACGTTCGTACCGTTCACTGCAACACTGTTCACGGCAATTAATCGCCACGCCGCCATCGCTCACGTAATACCGCTTCACGGCCTTTATCGCTTCACGTAATCACCGCTCACGCCGTCATCGCTTCACGTAACAATCGCTTCATGGCCCGCTTACTATTCATACAAAGACCGCTCACGGCCCCAGTCATCGCTCATCCGACCCGTTTTGAGCCCGTGCGAGTTTTTTTTCTCCGAGCCAAAACCTAGTAAGTGATATCCTAATCCCTATTTAGTATAATGGGTATTATTTAGACATGCTTAGGGATTTATTTAGTGCAATTTAGTGATTAAATTAGAAATTTGATTAGTCGGTGAGAATACGACTAATGCGTGAATTATGTGGTGATTGGTAGATCAATTTATGACGATTATGTGGCTAGTGGTGGTGCATTGACTGATTGTGTTATGATGGCGCGTGTGGATGAAAATTGGTGTTCGTATGTGACTGTCTGGAATGTCGAAAGTGTGATTGGGCGTGACGGACTGGTGATGTGACGGGAATGGGCACTGATTGGGATTGGCAGGATGCTTTGATTTGGCAAACCGAGATGTTGCGAAGTGTGTCTTGAAATTGATTGGCAGCGACGAGAATGGCGAAATTTTGCTGTGGTGCATGTGCATGTGAAAAGCCCGGATCGACGGAGGGTCGCCAACCCGAGGCGAGGTTACGCGGGTGTGGCACCTGAGGCATGATTAGACCCCGAGGCGAGGTTACGCTGGTCATTGGAAAGGAAAAGTGTCCCGAGGCGTGGTTACGACGGGACCGGCCCAGCCTTTGATCCGAGGGGCAGAGGGCCCGAGGCGCAAGGCAGGCGCAGAGGCAAGGTGGAAAGGACCCGGAGGTCATGGAAAGTTGTTCGATCACGCATGCGATTCGAGTGTGACTGAAATTGATTGATTTGACTGATTGATTGACCGATCGAAATGTTGAAATTGATTGGGTGCTATTGTGGCTGGCGTGTGAATGATTGTGGTATGTTATCGAATTATTATTATTATAATATATTTGACTGACGTGTAGAGCTGGCACGCGTTTGATGGCGAGGTAAGTACTTTAAGGTGAATTCGGTGTATTGGGAATTAGATTGCATGTACTGCTTGTCTGGGTACGCATTGGCCTATATAGGGCTTAGGGTATTGCTTACTGAGACTCGTTCTCACGGTTATTATATAACCACTTTCAGATCCGCGACCGTGAGTGATCCGGGGATGCTTGCCGTACCACAGAGATTAAAGGATAGACCAACTTACACTGTCTTTTTGAATACCCTTGTGTAGAGGATAAGCTTGTCAACCACCGCCTTTTTTTGAAAAGCGTGGTTTGAACTTAGTAGCCCAGGTTATTATTTTGTAGTAGTGACTATTTTATTATGTTATGTAATTATTGTTTTGTTTTATCCCTTGGTCATATTTTTAATGTCTAGGTTGTATTATATGCTTCCGCTTACGCGTAAATCATTGGGCCAGGGCGACGGCGTCCCGGGACGTCGCGTTAAATAATCGACCGTGGACGGGATGTCGCAAGCTCGGCGAGGTCCGGGGCGTGACAACGACCCTCAACCTCCACGACTAGCAGCCTCCCCTATTTTGGCTGAGTTGAACCGTGAGCCCATCGGCGCCGTCGTGACCGCCGGCTTGCCCCGGAGCGCCCGCCCGTCGATTCTCACCGCTCGCCGGGTAATCCACCGCCCGCTCCCCGTCGCCTCAAGACAATATTAGAGCGAGTAAAATCCCTAAACCCCGAATTAGTTTAATTGTGCAAATTTTAGGGGTAAATTTTAGGGTTAATTAAGCCAAATTGTGGTTTAATTAAGTGTGTATGTATGTGGCTGATTAGGGGGCTTAATTGGGACTTAATAGGGTTGTTTAAGTGTGATTTGGTGTCTAATTGAGGGCTGTTTGGGCACTGTTCATACCAGAACCGAATTTGGAGAAATTTGCCTAAGTTGGGATTAAATTGGATTCTTATTGCGATTGTTTGAATCGGGTGATCCAATGCTTAAT
>JAMXDD010000001.1:11966201-12064203 GCA_024733475.1 Syzygium grande | reverse complement strand
TGACGGTGTCAATATTAATGTGGCTAGTATTGAGTTATCGGGGAATGAAGGAAAATGGGAGTTTTGAGTAAGTTAAATTTGGACTAGTAGACCTCCCTCGTTAAAATTTGGTTTCATTAATTTGGCCTTTGTCCCTTTTTGTGTGCGAGGCTATTTTAGGATCGAGGGGCAATTTTCGATTTTGAATTTGGACCCTCGGTTTGCGTTTAAAATAAGAATGAAGTTTAATTTTTTTTTTAGGAAATCTCTCTCTTTCTATTTCTCTCTCTTTTTCTCTTTCTCTCCTCCTCTCTCTCTCCCTCTCTCGGTCCGCTTTCTTCCCTTATTCTTTCCGTTTGTCCCTTTCCTTATCCACTCCTCTCTCCCCTCTCTCTCTTCCTTTCTTTCCCTCTTTCCTTTTCTTTTCTCTTTCTTTTATTCCTCTATTCTTCTTCTCGCCATTAGGTCTTCGCTTCCTCCCCGACGAGTTACGCCTGTTTCTCGCTCGTCCAAGCCGTCACCGCCGATCGCGCGTTGCAATACTCCTTGATGCGCCCGGCTACCGACCAGCCCGCGCATACCACCATCCCAGCTTTCCCCCAAGCCCGCCGTCGCCCTGCTGCTCAGCGGCAGCCAGCGTCTGCCTCCTGATGCGGCGGGCTCCTTTGTCCCGGCTCATGGGTTGCCTTCGCCCAGCTACTTGCGTCATATCGAGCCGCTCATCCCAGACGGGCTGTCACCGTCGCCCCTCCTCTCTTTTCTTCCCTGTTTGCCTCCCGGGCCTCCTGTGGCCCGGGTTTGCCCAGTACCGCCTCGTCCAGCTCTCTGCGCCCCGCCATCCAGCACGTCGCCGCCATGACCGGTTGTGGGGACAAGCCCAGCCGGCCAACCGACCAGCCACCTGCCCGCCCGGGCAGCCCCAGTGCCACGCCCGGGCCTTGAGCAGGCCGCGCCCTGGCCGTCAGCTGTTCATTTTGAGAACCTTCCATTCCGCGACGTCTTGTTCCTGAGAACACTGTTCGCGGCCCGTTCACTGACTACAGAACATATTCACGCCCGTTCACATTAGAATGCATTCCTGACCCGTCACATTCACGAGAACACTGTTCACGGCCCGTTCACATTCATAAAAAACCTTTGTTCATGGCTCGTTCATTTGCTTTAATAACATTCACGGCCAGTCACTATTCATCAGCCGTTTTGAGCCGTGCGGGATTTTCTCCGAGCCAAAACCCTGGTAAGTGATATCCCTATTTAGTATAATGGGTATTATTTAGACATGCTTGGGGATTTATTTGGTGCAATTTAGTGATTAAATTAGAAATTTGATTAGTGGGGTGAGAATCGACTAATCGTGAATATGTGGTGATTGGTAGATCAATTTCGATGATTATGTGGCTAGTGGTGGTGCATTGACTGATTTTGTTATGATGGCGCATGTGGATGAAAATTGGTGTTCGTATGTGGTATGCGGAATATCGAAAGTGTGATTAGGCGTAGCCGGACTGGTGATGTAACTTGGAATGGTAGCAGATTGGGATTGGCGGGATGCTTTTGATTTGCCAAACCGAGATATTGCGTGTGTGTGTCTTGAAATTGATTAGTGCGATTTGTGAGAATGGCGAAATTTTTGCTGTGGTGCATGTGCATGTGAAAAGCCCGGATCGATCGGAGGGTCGCCAACGAGGCGTGGGTTACGCTGGTGTGGCAATTGAGGCATGATTAGACACGAGGCGTAGGTTACGTGGGTCATTGGAAAGGAAAAGTGTCCCGAGGCGTGGTTACGCGACCGCCCGCCTTTGACCGGGAGGTCGAGCCCGAGGCGCAGCGGGCGCTGGCAAAGGTGAAAGGACCCGGGAGGTCATGGAAAGTTGTTCGATCACGCATGCGATTCGAGGTGACCGAAATTGATTGATTTGACCCGATTGATTGACCGATCAAATGTTGAAATTGATTGGGTGCTATTGTACGGGCGGTGAATGATTGTGGTATGTTATCGAATTATTATTATTATAATATATTTGACCGACGCAGAGCTGGCACGCCGCTTGATGGCGAGGTAAGTACTTTGAGGTGAATTCGTGTATTGGGAATTAGATTGCATGCACCGCTTGTCCGGGCACGCATTGCCTCATATAGGGCTTGTAGGGGTATTGCTTACCCAGACTGCTCCGTTATTATATAACCACTTTCGCATCCGCGACCGCGAGTGATCCGGACGCTGCCAGAGTACCACGAGATTAAAGGATAGACCAACTTACTCCTGTTTTTGAATACCCTTGTGTAGGCGGATAAACATCAACCACCGCCCCTTTTGAAAAGCGTGGTTTGAACTTAGTAGCCCAGGTTATTATTTTGTAGTAGTGACTATTTTATTATGTTATGTAATTATTGTTTTGTTTTATCCCTTGGTCATATTTTTAATGTCCGGGTTGTATTATATGCTTCGCTTGCGTAAATCATTCGGTCGGGGACGGCGTCTGGGACGTCGCGTTAAATAATCGACCGTGGACGGGATGTCATAAGCTCGGCGAAACGGGCGTGACAACGACCCTCAGCCTCCACGACTAGCAGCCTCCCCTATTTTGGCTGAGTTGAACCGTGAGCCCATCGGCGCCGTCGTGACCGCCGGCTTGCCCGGAGCGCCGCCGTCGATTCTCACCGCTCGCCGGTAATCGACCGCCCGCTCCCGTCGCCTCAAGACAATATTAGGCGAGTAAAATCCCTAAACCCGAATTAGTTTAATTGTGCAAATTTTAGGGGTAAATTTTAGGGTTAATTAAGCCAAATTGTGGTTTAATTAAGTGTGTATGTATGTGGCTGATTAGGGGGCTTAATTGGGACTTAATAGGGTTGTTTAAGTGTGATTTGGTGTCTAATTGAGGGCTGTTTGGGCACTGTTCATACCAGAACCGAATTTGGAGAAATTTGCCTAAGTTGGGATTAAATTGGATTCTTATTGCGATTGTTTGAATCGGGTGATCCAATGCTTAATCGGGACTTAATAAGGTCGCTTAAGGCTGATTTAAGGCTGGAAATTGTTTGATGTTGAGCATTATTTATGGAGGTCCGAGGTGACACTAAATTGCCTAGTTTGAGCATCAAATGGCCTATAGAGTAAGGGCTCGAAAATTTGGCGTCGTTAAGACAATTTAGAAATTGTTGGAATGCTTGTGTTGCGCCACGTTTGAGGACTTAATGGCTAAGTTTGATTTGGACATGGCGGGCCTTGGTGTATTGAATTGATTCGGAATAAGTGCGTGAAATGATCGTCGGGTTACTTGGGGTTAAATGGGAAGGATTGATCACACCATTATGGCGTTGGAATTGACAAATTCATGTGTAATTTATTTGGCTTCTTGGCATGAGTAGTGCAATTAATTTGATCCCCGAGTATGTGAATGGTTTTGTTTGCCTGATTATGTTTTTTCAAGCGGTCGTTTCACGGGTCTGCGGTGTCGTGAGGCAAGCCTTTTATCAACTATTGGCCTTGGTCGGGCTTCCACGGGTCATGACAACCTACGATGGCCTTCTACGGGTCGCTTTTTATCAATCAGGCCTTCGGGCCTTACGGGTCGTTGGGGCCTTTTGCCCATATAATTGCAATGTGAATCGTTAAAATCAACTGTGAAATGAGATGACATATTGGGTGCGGGCTTATCGGGTCGTGTATTTTATTTCAAAGCATTAGCCTAATTTAGGATTAGGGCCTATTTGCCGAAGTTTTTATGGTTTTATCATCCCCATGAATTTTCGTGGCCTTCGAGACAGAGTCGAGGCCTAGAGGAGAAGAGCCAGGCATCTCGAGAGTTTTTGAGATTAGCACCGAGCTCCTGGGCCTTTGGGTGAGGGCGACTTTTTGACCGTGAATTGAGTAGATGCTTGAATCACCGATTTTTTGGATGAAAAGAAAGAGGTGCACTAGTAAATGTTGCAAAATGTACAAGATTCAGAGAGTAGAATGACAGATGTCGTCTAACTGATCTTGGTTGGGTGGGAATGAAATTTAGATGGCCTGGGCCCAAGTGGAATAAATATAATAGGGTATTCAGGTGCCTTAATAGAGCATTATGTAATCTTTCTTGGCGTTGTTATTTGCTGATCCGACAGTTCTAGTACTCCAAGAGTTAAATCTGACCATCATCTTTTAAAACTCAGCTAAGAAAGGCAAGTAAAAGTTGGTGAAAGATATGGGAATTTTTTTTTTTTTTTGAGATAAGAGAAGTTTAAAGCAAAAGGCCAAATAAATTGGCGACGCAAAACTAGTTGGCAAATTAAATTAAAAAAAAGTTGGTAATCACTCTAATTGAGTTTGGTTATTTATAAAAAGAGATGGTGAGTTTAAAAAATTGATAAGTCAGGCAAATAAAAATGATAATTCTACAGAATAATTAATAATTTTAAATAAAAATTTAAAGTTAGTGAGAGTTGTTAACCAACAATTAGATTGTACTTTAATCATAGAAAAGTTGATAATTCACACAACTAAAGGTTAATAATTTCATACGGTAGTTGATAAATTTAAGCCACTTCAAAGAAAAGTAAATATTTAGTGAATGATAAGAAAAGTTCTTTTTTTAACAAGAGATATCATAATTCCCTTAAAAAGCACCAACTTTAGATAAGGTCCCAACTCGACCTGAATAATTTTTGTCTCATAAAAAAATACAAGCGGTACCCAAATTTGATCCTTTTTAAGATTTCGCCCAATGGTATTATTAAAAATCCAACGTGTCATTTCACGAAGCAAAATTATGGTACATGTGTGTAAGAGAGAGGTCCAAAACGACTACTATAGTCATGAGCTCTAACTCTATGCTCGTGGCGCCAAGACCCCACTCGAGTTCATACTCGCGGATGCCATGGCCACGAGCTATGACCACTTGAGCTTGAGGCTACCATGGCTGCTGTGCGACAATGGCGGCCGGAGCTCCCTGTGTATCTCGATGTCGCCGTTGGACTATCAGGTTGGAGTAGAGGATAGAGATAGAGGGGAGGAGAGAAGGGGGGTTTCTCTGAATCGGGCGCTTGATGGGACACCCCTACGTGCCCGCTCCAAGATTCTACCAATTTGAATTGACAGGACTGAGATGAATCTAGAAGGCACTGAAAATAGCCGTTTAATCTTCCAGTGCAGGAGGAATCTACCACATCGCCGAATAGTTGGACGCATTCCACAGCATTCTTGAACCCGAATGAAGGCTCTAACGAAGAGAAGACTCTCTATCCTTTGAAAATAAGCTTAATTTCCTAAAAGACCCCAAACTTTAGATCTAATCTTAAATCTATCCTGAACTTTTTATATCTCGGAAAAAAACCCCAAACTTTAAATTCAGTCTCAAATCTGCCCTGAATTTCGTTTTGTATAAAAAAAATCACCAAAATTCAATTTATTTTAAAAAATATACCCCGTGATCAAGGTCTAACTTGACGTGGCACTTCCACTTTGATAACAAATTCACATCAACAAATTAATGAGACTTTTTGTTAGACAAAGAAAAGTTCGGAGCAAATTTGAACTGAATCTAAAAATTATGGTTTTTTTAAATTAAATTTTTTTTTGAATGGATTTGTTATCGTTGCTAATTTTCATATCGTAGAATGGTTTTATTTTGGAGAATTTCAATAATTTTTATTGGGTTGGATTTATTTTCGAAGTAGAAATGCGACGTCAATCTGTACCAATCACTCCATTACTTTGCTAATGTGGATTTGTTATCGACGTGAAAGTGTCACGTCAAGTTGGGACTAGATCACGGGGGTATATTTTTGAAAATAAATTGAAATTTGCTGATTTTTTTACACAAAACAAAATGTGGGGCAAATTTGGGATTTAACTTAAAGTTTTAGGTTTTTTCTGAGAAAAAAAAAATTTGGGACAAATTTGAAACTTGACCTAAAGTTTGGGATTTTTTCTAAGAAAAAAAAAAGTTCGAAGGAGATTTGGGACTTGACCTAAAGTTAAAAGGTTTTTTAGTGAATTCACCCTTTGCAAATATGGGTACATTGGAATCCTGATGCCATCAAAACAGTGATGACTTGGTCTATATTGTCAAAGTCCACGAGTGTTCGAATCTTAGAAGGATCGGGGCGTCTCCCCCGAATGAATAGTAACCATGGACTCTTCGCTGCAGTCCAAGAAAGACTTTCCGGGAAAATAAATTAAAAAAAAAAAAAAACTTTAGTCCTTGAAAGACCAAATCAAGACTGACTCTTAGGGACAGCACCACGTATTGACAAAAATTTTGCATGTATCATTTTCCTAGCTCCTTTTTCTTGGAAAGTCACTTCCTTCGCACTTACGTATACCCCTCTCTCTCCCTTCACCATAAGTATGTAGGAATTGTCAAATGGATCGTCCCACCTACGACAGACAACGACCTTTTTTTCTGCAAAGCAATATAGTTCAACACTTGTTTTAGCTTTGTGGGGAGGAGTTATTCAGGTTTTTGTGATGGGTTTCCTTCAAAGCTCATGTATCAGAAGTGCAGGACACAATTTGTCCATCTCGAAGTTGTTTCTCTTGCTTTCGCCGCTCCTCCTCCTGAGCTACTCTGGTGCAGCCACCAGAACCATGGATGCCAGGAACGTGCTCAAAGTGGGCGTGATTCTTGATTTGGACTCACCTCTCGGCGACCAAATGCGTATGGCAATCGAAATAGCATGCCAAGACGCGAACAGCATCTCATCATCAGGAAATCATTACATAAAGCCACGTTACATAAACTCCCACGCGAAGCCCCTTCGAGCAATTTCGGCCGGTTAGTCAATCATTGTCCTTCCTCAGTTTGGTACCTGCAGCCTGCAATAATTTCTGCATTGTTTGTTGCAAACACGTCAATTGCCACGAGCAGTAATAAAAAAAACCACCCCATGTCTGCTTTGAGATATGTACCTGTTGTTACTTTTTTCTCGACTGCATGCGCTGCATGATTACTAAAAGTTGTTCATTTAGTAATACTGCTACACAATGAGACCCTTACAAAATGAAATTGTGTATTTAAGACACCCAATGATTATGTTAAATCATTCATTAAAAAAAGTTATGGATGAACTTCTTGATTCTTTTACCATTTCCTTATTGACAAAATAGTACTTGATATACACTGTGGATCCATAACCGGGAGCTTACGTTTTTGCACAAATGGTTGTTATAACAACAGTAAATTGATGCTCTTCCTTGTAAACATGTATCTCACACAAGGAACGTGAAGCTGAAATTATCTCTTCCAAGAACCCAATTAATAGGGGTAAAATTGTGATATTAATCGAAAAAATTGGTAAAGAAAACTGCCTAGAATCCTGACATTGTGTAGCTTATTGAATTAGTATATTGAACTCCCCTTTTTTTCTCTTTTAACAGCTGAAAAGCTGATCAAAAGGAAGAATGTGCAAGTTATTATTGGCTTGGAGACATGGGAGGGAGCAACTTTAGTAGCCGAAATCGCTAATCAATCTCAGGTACCAGTCATATCCTTTGCCAGAGATAATGTAACACCGACATCGATGGTGCAAACTCTATGGCCTTCACTGTTTCGAATGAGTACCGATGAATCCGACCAAATTAAATGCATTGTAGATGTAGTTAGTTCTTATAACAGGCAAAGAGTATCAATAATATATGAGGCCGGGGTGTACGATACTATGTACTCCAAGCTGTTAAATTCTTTGTCGGAGGAGCTTGGAAAAATTGGCTCGACAATAGAGGACCAGCTGATTCTTCAAGCATTCTCATCTCCAACCGGAGCAGAAGTGTCTTTGGAAGAAAATTTAATGAAGCTGAAGGGGAAAGGCATCTCCCATCTTTATTGTTCTAGGATTGTCATCACCGGGAAGTGCTCATTTTCTCAAAGAAGCAAAGAAGATGGGACTCTTCTATGCAGATTCAATTTGGATATTTGCTGAAAAACCATTTGCCAATCTCTTAAATTCAGCAGAACAATCAGCAATCTCCTCCACTGTTGAAGGTGCCATAGGAGTAATCACCTACCGTCCCAAAAACCAGGCATATAGAGAATTCAAATCCAAATTCTTGAATATGTTCCGTCACAAGTATGGAGAAAACTTCAATTTCGAGCCAGATATCGATGCTGTTCGAGCTTACGATTGCATTATGGCCGTTAAAAATGCTGTAGATGCAGTGCCAAACCATGATATTATGCCCGGGTTTTTGCTTAATAGAATATTGCGCACTAGACTCACGGGTTTGAGTGGGCCAATACGATTTGAGAAAGGTCAGTTGGCACATCGACCCAAATTCCAACTTGTAAGTGTTAATGGAAATGAATATAGAGAGCTTAAGCTTTGGTCTCCCAATTTCGGTTTCTCTGGGAGTTTTTTTTGGCAAAACAAAGTTCAAGAAGAAATTCGTACGCAATTGCAGACAGATTGAAGACCCAAGAAGGACAGACTTCTGGTGAGAACAAGCCCATGAAGATCGGAAGTTCCCGGTAAAACTCCCTTTGATAAGTTTGTGAAGGAGGAAATGGATGACACAACCGGGAAACCATACTATATTGGCTTTTGCATAGATGTTTTTGAGAAGGTTGTTTCTCATTTTCCTTTTCCCGAACGTTTCGACTATGAATTTTATCGTCACAATGGAACATACGAGGACTTGGTTAACAAAGTTCGTGATAAGGTATGGTACCACACCGTCTCTGTTCTTGCATGTTGCGTGATCGCATTGTAGAATATCAACTGTTACTTTCTCTGATACACAAACCATCAGAACCTGAATAAATTAACACAAGCAACACATTCATTTTGCACAGATACCAATTTTCACTCAAATTGTATCACTTTGCATTAATAAACTGTCAAAGCCTCGCACCCTGCTAATACTAATGTTCTGCTTTGATGGTGCAATTTTGGTATCAATTTCTAAAGGAGTCACTTTGATGTTGTTCCATGTTATGAAATTAATGGAAGACCTACGACGCTGCAGTCGGCGACATAACTATTCTGGCCAATCGCTCACAGTATGTTGAGTTCACACAACCGTTTATAGCATCAGACCTTACAATGATAGTCCCAGCAAAACCAGACAGGGACAGGGCATTGATCTTCATGGAGCCTTTCACTCCAACAATGTGGATTGCCTCTGGAGGCATCCTTGTATACACAATGTTGGTAGTTTGGTTCTTGGAGCGTCCCAATCAATCCGGAATTTAGAGGCCCTTGGACAAATCAGCTCTCGACTGCTCTTTGGTTCACCTTCTCCTCTCTCTTCTTTGCTCATAGTAAGTAACTTCCCTTGGCTGATTATAGTCCATGTGCACTCTTTTGGGCCCAAACTTTCGACAAAAAAACACATGCATTGCTGACTTTTGCAGGGGAGAGAATCTACCGCAACTTCACTCGGATCGTGCTGGTGATTTGGTTCTTTGTAGCATTGATCTTGACGCAGAGTTACACGGCCAGCCTGACCTCATTGCTCACTCTCCAGGAGCTCAAACCGACTGTGACCACCATGGAATGGCTGAGAATTTCTAAAGCAAGAGTGGGTTGTGACCCCGATGCTTTCATTTGTGACTATCTGACTCACACACTAAACTTCTCGAAGGAAGCCATTGTCGGCATAAGCAACACTTCCAGCTATGGAGATGAATTCAGAAGAGGCAACATCACCGCTCTTTTTCTGGAATACCCAATTGAGAGAGCTTTCTTCACTGAGTATTGCTATGGATATGTTGCCATTCAAGAAAACTACAGATTTGGCGGTTTTGGCTTTGTAAGTATGATCCAGTTATTCGGCGTAGACTTCATTTCCCAGAGTGTTAATATATCCTGAGTTCTTGTGTTGCATCTCTTTAGGCTAGGTCAAAAAGAAAAAGGGGCTTGAGATCTAAACTCCCACACCAAATCCCAACAGAGTAACATAGGGTGTGGACTGAACCACCTGGATCCCACCAAAGATATCCCTTTGGACACAGACAGTTTTGAGGGCAGCCCATACTACCCCAGAAAAGGCCTCTTGTTAAGATTTCCCAAGCCTTTATAAGATAGGCTCCCCCCTAGGCGATGTACAAGACTGAAAAAACCCCCACGCCCTTAGCCCTCCTTGAGAATAATCCTCGCTGGTTGGGAGTCGGAATGATTTGACGACCTGGGTCCATGTTTGGACACTAAGTCCAAATCCAAGGGAGTTCATAACCCCCAAAAAGGCCTTTTTGCAAGTTAAGGTTTCCCAAACCTTTATAAGAAGGCTCCCCCTAGGCTGTGGGGACATCCCCCCCTTGCCATCCCCGGAAGCCTCCTTGTCCAGTCCTCGGACCCCAACCATTTCCCACCCTCGTCGGACCGGGTCGTTCTGGATACACTTAAATCCACTTAGCACTTGAATATTCCTTCCAGGGAACGATTTGATCCATGTGTTTCAAATTGAGTTCATAAAAATGGTATAGAGGGAGTCGAAACTCTAGGATGACGAGAGCCCCCCCCTAGTATTTATCGACATTCCACTTAAGTCTATAAGCTTGCGAACCAGGCATTAATGCAGTGGCATCAAATTACTTGCCACTACAGAAGCAGGACGTATACAAATTCCCAAGTGAGAGCACCAAAATTGTCCATACTTCTCCTGGGGTTACTGCAGCCAAAACGAGAAAAAAAGAAAGGATTGTGTGAACATTAATTAGCTACTAGTGGTTATGGAATTGCTCTTCCTTGTTACTTAAACTCTCCTTTCCTGCCCATACGCAGGTGTTCCCAAAAGGCTCTCGACTGGCAGCAAATTTCTCAGAGGCCATTTTGGAGCTTTCAGAGAGCGGTGAGATGAAAAGATTAGAGAACAAGTGGTTCTCTCCTGAGTGTACGATGAGGAACTTCACCAACGAGACACCGCAGTTGGGCCTCAACAGCTTCTGGGCGCTCTATGCTCTCACCATCACCACTTCCACGGGCTGTTTCCTCTTTGCGTGCCTCTGCACAAGAAGGAATCGCCAGGATCATGAACAAGGAAGCAACAGCGACAACCTGAGCGTGACAGAGATGAGTATTCTGTAGTGTAAATGAATGTACAGTGGCATAGTTTTAGGCTCGATGATGAAGGGGGGAACATTATTCATGTATCTTGATCAATTCAAAAGCTGAATCTTCTTGCACATAAACACTAGCAAACACATGTTCGAAGAAGAAAAGGTTTCTGTAGCTAGCTCACTAAGTTGCCAATCGCTCACTCTTCACGGATTCGGCTTTGACCTCTGTTCGTTCTCTTCCAAAAATTATACTCTGTGTGGGAATGCAGGATCGGTTACAGCAGCAAAGGGGGAAACTGACGCAAACGAGCCTGTTGGTCCTCGCTTTGAGGCTTAAGTCATGGAACATACAACAAAAAATCATAAGCTATCGAAGATAGACTCATAAAATACACACCAGAACATCAACAACAGCTTCATAGCATGTGAGCTAATAGCGATTCGAAATAAGCAAGGTACTCATAGTACTTGGTACAATTAGAGAGAGTTAAAATAGCATGATTATTATGTTTTGTGCCCACAGATGCGGACTTTTCTCGTGCTGGTCAATTTTAATTTACCGCGGTGAGTGTCAACAAACTATTGATAAAAGAATGATTAGAGACTTTTTTCTAGGTAATATGTTGGTAACTTACCAACTTTTGATTTAGGAATCGACCTTCTTCGCCACGAGGCTTTTAACCAGTCACATGAACGGGCTCATTTTCAACGATCGTTGGCTTTTGTGCAAAATTGGTGCTAATGAGAAACAAATCAAAGTCAGTTTAAAGCTTCTCTCCGGTACGGACGTACACTTGTCTTTGTTATGGTCACATAAGATAAGTGGGATTTGGTTCTGCTGTACTTTGTTCTTCCTTGGGTGTAAAAGATCAAAACAAGAAATAATTTATCATTTCGAATCGACGGCCCATCACCTTTGACTTTCTTTAGCTGCGTCTTCAAGAGACGTACAAAATCCATTTTTCGGTTGATAAACAAAGCGCAAAGGAGGCATGCGAAATGGCCAAACAAGCATTTTAAAGTTTCTAGGTTTTTGTGTTGTCCAAAATGACAAATTACACGTAAATGGATCATTTACGCCATGTGACTGGATGCTGGTGTTCTAGATTCTCTTCTAGATATGTCTCTATGATTGTGAATAGTCATCAGATATCACCTCCGAAAAGTATACCTTCAACTCTTTTGCTGTAATGATTCATGAGAAAACAAGACAATGCATGTAACAAAAGAGTAGGATCCTCTACTATGGTTGTGTTAAGATCGTGTACATCGCGAGATCGGGACACATGTTGGTTATACTCAGTGTTGGAGCACACCCGACAAAATCTCTCATGTGCAATGCGTGTGTATATATGGCAAATCGCAAGTACTATCGAACTAATTTATCCTCCTAAATGAGATCATTCCATTGATAAGAGATATCATAGTAACATGCCAACATGCGTGGTATCTCTATACACAAGCACTCTAACACGGTTGTAAGCGAGAGCATGCTACTGGACAGACTTCAACTTCAAGGTACTACAGACTTGTAAGTTACCAAAAAAAAAAATGAACATTTAATTATGAACAATTTTCAAATTAAGTTTATAAACAGAAGATAATATTCATTGGTATCTCACGATGAAGACATGAATTTTCGGAAAAACAATTGGTAGTTGAAAGGAATATGCAGGTGTGCACTATGACTTAAGCTCCATCTGTTTCGCGAAAAATGAATAATTTGAAAAACATTTTCCTAAAAATAATCGTTTACATGGCTTACAAAAATGAATGAATGAAAAATATTTTTATCGTCCACGAAAAAATTTAGAAATAAATTGTTGTCAACAATGAAAACATTTTTCATTAACTAATTATTTTAGCGATACGAGCAATCATTTTTAGGAAAATATTTGCCAAATCATTCATTTTCTATGAAACAAACTGAGTCTTACATTTAGTTTAGTAGATTGACTCGTCCTTGACATGAACACCTTCGTCGCTAAGCTTCCCAACCAATTCCCTTTCCATTTTGATGCAATTTTCAATCTTATCTTACACGCACCAAATAAAGGATGAGATTGTCCATGATTTGAATGATTTCTAATTCAAAACTTCATCAAGATAGCCAACCAAAGTTGTACAAACCACCATCTTATTTGACATTTGTATTGTGCGTCATTAACTATCAATCGTTGGATGACACTGTTTGGCAAGAAAAAAAACATCGACTAATCCACAAATCTCAGCCATTGAGCGACAACCGTGTGCAGTATATTCTAGTACAATAGAAATTTCCTTCGGTGATTGTCTTCTTTGCAAAGACCTAAGTTCGAATCGATGTGAATTCTTCCGGGATCGTCCTCTAAGGTTTTACGAGAATGGACCTGCGGGCTTCGGCGACGTGTGGGACAGGGAGGCTTAAATAGTCTCGGACATCCTATCATTTAGAAGGGTGCAAAATAATCAATGCAGCAAAGAATGTGCTGGGTCCTCAATCATGATGGTACGGTGATTGCTCCTTTCCCGTGACTGGATTCTTGCTTTTGATGACAATCGCTTCTTGAACAGTAATAGTTTCTCTGACGATGGGCTCTTATCGCCGTGATTGAATCTAACGATATCGCTTTTTTTATCAAATCAAAAATTATAATTGGAGAGGGTAGCACCTCTGTGTGTAATTTCTCTTCGTGCATGAAAGTTTCGATACAGAAGATATAACTCGGAATGTTCACACCAGGATATTATCAAATGTTCTTCCTCTTAGGATGTGTTTGTTTCACAGAAAATGTATCATTTCTGAAAAACACTTTCCAAGAAGCCATTTTCCAGGAAAATGACTTCATTTTCTGGTATTTGGTTAAAACTTAAAGAAAATTAAAAATATTTTCAGCTATTTAGTGGGGAAAATCTGATGGTGAAAATTATCGAAAAATTTTATATTTTTTAAATTATTTTTATTTTGGAAAAAGAAAGGCCGGCGACCGACGGAGGGAGGAAGAAAGAAAAATAAAAGAAAAATAAAAAATAAAAAAAAAAGAAGATAAAAGAAAAATATTAACAAATTCAAAATTAATAATTCCGGAAAGTATTTTTACCTTCTTAGATTCGAAAAATTCACTTTCCTAATTTTATACATGAATGTTTTCCTTGACCGGAAAGTATTTCCAATTGACTTATCATTTTCGATTTAATCAACGGGTGAAAGTTCGGAAAATAAATTTCCAAAAAAACACTTTTTCTCAAACAAATGCACCCTTAGTAAGAGCTGAATTCATATATAATCACTCAATATGTTGCTTTCCAACATACTTGATGAAATTAGATATCAAAAAGTTGGCCAAATGGTTCGACAAGCTTCGTTCGAACGCGATAGTTATTTCCTTGATGAAATCACGTCCGCCTCCTAAAAAGAACCCCTTAAATATCACGTCCGTTACCTTTTAGCCGGAACCCGATGCACATGGACGGAGCGATTTCGAGTACTTTGTCCTTGAGCACTTCAAAAAACAAAAGTGGTAATGTGTTAGGATTAGCATGTGCTGTATGATCAAGCACTACATCATGAAAGAACTTTTTCCTCTTGTTTCCGTCCATCCATCCCTCATGACTTTCGTTTTCATTACAATCTGAGCAGAAGCTCTTTTACTTTATGTTTGTGCATCACGGGTCTTGATTCTCTCCCCCCTCTCTCTCTCTCTCTCTCTCTCTCTCCCATGGGGTAATCTGTCCCACAGGACAACAGCCCCTGACACTGCACCTTTGTCATTAACTTCAATGTCCCTCCAGCACTGTTCTCACTGATATGTCCTCAAGCTGCCGCGCCTCGGCAACAAACAATGCCTCACCCCACTTCTCATTCTTCGCCTCTAACTTGCTCATTGACCCTTTTCATCGCCCTCATACTCATATGCAGCCAGCTCAATCGCTCCGCCGCAGCCGCAGCAGCCACAGCCGCCGCCAATGCCACGGGACGACACCGCCAGATGTCGTTCGGCTACTACGCCAAGTCGTGCCCCCAGGTCGAGCAACTCGTCGGGGCGGTCACGAGCCAACAGTTCAAGGAATCGCCAGTCTCTGGGCCAGCCACCATCCGGCTCTTCTTCCATGACTGCTTCGTTGAGGTAATCTCTCTCTCTCTCTCTCTCTCTCTCTCTCTCTGAACTTACTTTCACGTGCATGCAATAGCAGGAGACGAAGCTAAGATCTAGGCAAATGCTAGTAGCAGTTGAGCAACTCCTGCATTATGAACAATTTTTATAATATATAGTGACCGAACCCTTGCATATTCTTGTTTCTACACTAGTGAGTCTGTGTACAACCTCAATGATAAGAAATTACAGTTTTCATCCCCTAATCCTAAGAAAAATTCAATTCAACCCTCCGGCCAGCGTCTCCTGTTCCGTTATCGCCGCATTCCCCGAACCCACCAACACTGTCTATCAAAGTCGGGCCGGGAATGAGTTACAAGTCGACAATTCTCAGTGTAGAAACTACTATCGACTCGCGAGAGAAATTACTATCGGCGAACGCCATTCGTTCGTTTAATCGATTAGAGCATAGCGAGAATTCTCAGTATAGAAACTGCTGACCCTGCATGAGTTACGGCCGATGTTGAAGGGATGCGACGCGTCGATACTGATATCGAGCGAGCCGGGAAGCAAGGAGCTCGCCGAGAAGGACGCGATTGACAACAAAGATTTGAGGGCGGAGGGATTCGAGACGATCGCGAAGGCCAAGTCCCTGGTGGAAGACAAGTGCCCCGGGGTCGTTTCTTGTGCTGATATTCTTGCAATCGCTGCCAGAGACTTCGTCCACCTGGTACTTCCACCAACCTCTCTTCCTCAGCTTATTTATTTATTTATTTGTTTGTTTAATATTTTATTTTATTTTTTTAAGTGATGACTCTTCCATAAATTGTGAATATGTGATGTTTGAGGCCTAATTTCAGAAAAAAAAAGAAAAAACACCAACTTTATCTTAAATGACAATTCTAATTCAAACTTATTTTTATAAATCACCAAATTTCACTTAAATCTCTTTGAAAATTTCACATCACGAAAGCCAAATTTGGGACTCAAGTAAAAATTTGTGCTTTTTATTGAGATAAAAAGTGTTCATATCAACATTGTCACCAAAGTAAAATTAATACTTTTTTTTAATTAACCCGATGATTTTATGTCTTAAAGGTTTGCGTTTGGTCGTCCGGATTTCTAAACAGGATAGGATTTGGACACGATAGGATAAGAAATCCCGGATTTTTCATATCCCGGGTCCAATCGTTTGGTGGACTACTTGATTTAAAGTCGAATAGGATAATTTTCATTTTATTTTTTTGCTATTCATGGGTTGGAGGAGGAGGTGAAGGAAAAAAAGCCAAGAAATATTTTTGGTGAAAGCGCACAAGGTGTGGGGATGAAGATGACGACGAGTGAAGCATAGGATTTTTAGAAAAATATGCATTAGAAATCCTATCCCGGATCTATCCTACCCTTCTCCCCGGATTTTTATCCGGCTATATCCTGGCCTATATCCCGACCTTATCCTATCCTAGACCACCACCAAAACATGCGATAGAATAAAACATATCCTATTCCTGGTTTTTATACGGTCGACCAAATGCAGCCTAAAGATTCACGGTAGGAGAACCACAAAATCCACACATGCTCGTCCCCATTGGACTATCCATTTGGAAATTTCGGATCCAATTTCCTAGATATGGGTCCCCCAATATTATCCAATCTAAAAGGACAATCATAATATTTCTATTTTTAAATTTGAGAAAAAATTCAATATCAAAACGCATGTAGTATGTCACTTTCATACGAAATTTATGTTCGACCTAACTTAGGATTTGACAAAATATAGAAAAGGACTCACTTGCAATTTTAGATAAATGTTTTTCCAAGGAACACAGTTGGAGTGATATTAAATTGATATGAACCTAACTTTGTCATTATTAATCTGTAATTTTGCTTTAACAGCCAAGGCTATGATTAGTAGGTTGTCGTCTTGTTAACTTGGCTTTTGTCTCCAATTTGGAGGGTTCCAAAAGTTTAGAAGCTAGGCATCATCATAATGACAGAAGGTGGTTTTTTTTTACACTTTAAAACAAAAAAAAAACCATAAAAAGGGCATCACAAGGACAAGACCGATTAATTTAATTGCTCTTTGACAAGACCCATCAAAATCTTTTTTCCTAATTTCATTTTTTTAATAATTTAAGCTTTAAAAAATACAACTTGCACATACAACTCTTATATATATATATATATATATATATATATATATTTAATCGTTAGAGCCAATAAATATTTAGTATAATATATGCATAAAAGATGATTTGATGTTACATGGATTGCAGTCCGGCGGTCCGTATTACCAAGTGAAGAAAGGGAGGTGGGACGGGAGGATCTCAATGGCCACGAGAGTGCCACCTAACCTCCCGCGAGCAAACTCGACCGTCGATCAGCTCCTCAAGCTCTTCAACTCCAAGGGCCTAACCCTAGAGGAGATGGTGGTCCTCTCCGGTGCGCACACGATCGGGTTCGCGCATTGCAAGCAGTTCTTGAGCCGCCTCTACGACTACAAGGGCACAAAGCAACCCGACCCGATGATCGACCCGAGGCTCCTGAAGGCCCTGACGATGTTGTGCCCACAATTCGGGGGGAACAAGGACATCATCGCGCCATTCGATGTGACCACGCCGTTCGTGTTCGACCATGCGTATTATGCGAATCTTGAGGCCAAGCTAGGCCTGCTGGCCTCGGACCAGGCCTTGTTCTCGGACCCGAGGACGAGGCCCGTGGTGCAAGATTTGGCGAAGGACGAGCAAAAGTTCTTTCAAGCTTTTGGAGCTGCGATGGAGAAGATGGGGTTGATTGGGGTCAAGAGAGGGAGGAAGCATGGGGAGAAGAGGAGAGATTGTAGCTTCCATGGGTGAATGTTAATGCTTTTCTTTCTTTGTTTTCAACTTTCATATTGTTGATTGGGATAGGTACATTAGCAGTCCTAAAACTTTTCACGAAAGTATAATTAAGTTCTAAAACTTTCAAAAAGTGCAATCAAATCATAAAATTTATCACGAAAGTACAATTGTGTCATAAAATTTTCAAAAAATACAATCAACAGAAAAATTGATTAAACCAATTTGATAAATTTTAGGATTTGATTGTACTTTTTGAAATTTTGAGGATTCAATTGCACTTTCTTGACTTTAATTACACTTTTTGAAAGTTTTAGGACTAAATTAAACTTTCATGACAAATTTTAAGACTTTTGATATATTTATCCCTTGTATTTTTTTATTGGATTTGGGTTGTGGGATTTGTTGAGTTTGATGGTTTGGAGTTGTTGTAGAGTTGTAGGCGTGGCCTTGTGAATGGATTAGAGTTGTAAGAATTTTGGAGGGTTTGTGCATACTTTGTGCACATTCACTTGTTAATTGTTGACTTTGACTTTGTTCTTGCAACTAATTGGGATTAACTTCATTTAATCCTAAAGATAATATCATTCAATTGTTAAATTCCTCGCATTATTCAGATTTGAACTTTTTTTTATCTGTCATACTCTAACTCTCAAAATTTGGACTTTAGGCTCCACAAATTTAACACCAACATTCAGTTCTCGTTTAGGTGAACGTTAACCTCATTATTCTGTAGTAGAAATGCATTACAAATGGTGTAGTTAAGTGAATCGATCATATATTTTGTGTACGCTCTGTATAAGATAAAGGATGCTGAAAAATAGAATAAGATCCAAAACACCTAAAAAAAAAAACGAGGTTGAGGGGCCAACATTGAATAATTAGGAATTTTAGCGCAGGATAGAAATAATGCCACAACTAATGTGCCTATATATTTAATCTTTGAAAGGCTAACAAGTGAAATTTGTTTGTAGAGATCGTAAGAGATGAAATTTGTTTTGATAATAAGTGATGGAAAGATTTAATTGCAAAATTCAATATTTACCAGAAAAATGGGGTGATATTATATTGAAGGAAATAGAAAATTTAGAACTGCAATTAACCAATAACAATATAGAAAATTTAAAAAAAAAAAAAAAGAAAATAATAATTGTAAAAATTAAAGCAAATGTACCCTCTCCCACCCTCGCCCTGCGCTCTTCCGCCGCTCTCCTGGTTGCGTCCGCTTCCCTCCGCCGCCGCGCTACGCCACCGTGAGACGGCGGCGCCTCCAGATCAGAGCCATGAGAGCCGTCGTCCAAAGGGTCGCCTCCGCCAGCGTCGAGGTCTCCTTCCCTCTCTCTCTCTCTCTCTCTCTCTCCTATCTTAGCGCTTCATCGGCTCGTGTGAGCTGCTCCATCGCAGGTCGAAGGCCGCACGGTGTCGGAGATTGGCCCCGGCCTCGTCGTCCTCGTCGGAATCCACGAGTCCGACACCGACTCCGACGCCGATTACATGTACGGAATGCTCGTCTCCTTGTTCCAAAGAACCGTTCTTTTTACTTCGCTGATCGTCGTTTCTCTTGCTCTGTTGGCGGTTGAATTGTTAAACTTTTGAGAGATTACGAGCTCGAGAGATGACAATTCGAGGGTCTTTTCTTGGTTTTTACGAAATGGGTTTTGCAGATGTCGGAAGGTCTTGAACATGAGACTGTTCACGAATGAGAGTACAGGGAGGGTGGGACCAAAATGTAAGTTCTTCACTCATCGTGCTTTTGCGTGCACCATAGAGAGTTGAATTTGACTGTGTTTCTTTCTAATTTGTGCTACCAATGATGTTGCATTGCAGGTAATGCAGAAGAATTATGGGGTTCTTTAGGTAAGCAATCGGTGCATTTCGTTGTTCTCTGCTTAACCGATATCATATCTAGTTGCAGAAAAAATTCTGAGTTTTTTAGGGGTTTTCTGCAACTGAGGTAGAATTAGCAAGTAATCTCATGTTGGGTAACTTGTGGATGCTACAGTCAGTCAATTTACGTTGTATGGGTTCTTGAAGGGTAACAAGCCAGACTTTCATGTTGCAATGCCACCTCAGAAGGCGAAGCCCTTCTACGAGTCTCTGGTCGAGATTTCAAAAGGCTTACAGCCCCGATGCCGTTAAAGGTAAATACTTTTCGATCTTTAGTTGTCTTGCTTAGCTTGGATGTGCCATTTCATAATTTGATGAATGAAAAGCATGAAAGGAGATTCAGACAACCAGCAAAATGTACATGTCGGGGTCATCAAGAAAAGTGTTAGTGCTAGCAGTTGTCAATACTGATGTCCTCTGCATTAGAACAAGTTTGAATGTCCATGAGTCTCCAGCAATGTTTCGCCGGGGGAAGTGACCCGTTGTCGTTGCTCTGGTTTTCTTTATCTTTTTTGACTATCATGTTGCCATCAGATCTCTGAAGGATGATGTGAGGCTCCTTAACATGTTTGCTGCTTGACTAGAGCAGCTCTGTTTAGCTATTGTATCTGCTCCAGAGACTTTAAGCATGTTTTCA
Organism: Syzygium grande; assembly: GCA_024733475.1. NCBI lineage: Eukaryota > Viridiplantae > Streptophyta > Magnoliopsida > Myrtales > Myrtaceae > Syzygium > Syzygium grande. The sequence continues at coordinate 12,043,814 of JAMXDD010000001.1, read as the reverse complement.
TATAAGTTGCAATAGCATATATAAAGTGAGACATTTGCTGGCTGATTTTGTGGCTGTTGTAGTTTTTGGCTTGGCATATCTGTTCATGTTTACGATCAAAGAGAATTAATCAACATCTCAGTGGACCTTTACATGTCGTAATAAGGGGGGCTATTATGTAACCGTTGTTTTTGTTCACTTGGTATGCAATGTCTATTCACTTGCTGCTGGATATCCTATATATTCTGCCATCTCTTTTTCCCATTCGCGTGCTGATTTATCTTCACCATCTCCCACTGATTTGAACAGATGGCATCTTTGGGGCAATGATGAAGGTATTTTTGCATGAATTCCTCTCCCTTTTTTGGTTCCTTATTCCAATAGTTGTTTATTTCTGAGGATGCTTCTTCTTATGTATTGTTTCTCCTTTGATTTGAAGGTCAATCTAGTTAACGATGGACCAGTCACCATGCAGCTCGATTCATTTCAATCAACCAGGTGAATGTGACGTAATTATTGGTGATTTAAGCGACATTAGTACATTACCCCTTAAAGTATCTGCTGTTAAAGCTGACAAGACATTGTAATCGTCTAATCATTTTCAGAAATCCTCAGGCTGCAGCCGAAGATTCAGGAAAGTAGTTATGTTGGAGCTACATGTACGGAATGCTCGTCTCCTTGTTCCCAAAGAACCGTTCTTTTTACTTCGCTGATCGTCGTTTCTCTTGCTCTGTTGGCGGTTGAATTGTTAAACTTTTGAGATTACGAGCTCGAGAGATGACAATTCGAGGTCTTTTCTTGGTTTTACGAAATGGGTTTTGCAGATGTCGGAAGGTCTTGAACATGAGACTGTTCACGAATGAGAGTACAGGGGAGGGTGGGACCAAAATGTAAGTTCTTCACTCATCGTGCTTTTTGCGTGCACCATAGAGAGTTGAATTTGACTGTGTTTCTTTCTAATTTGTGCTACCAATGATGTTGCATTGCAGGTAATGCAGAAGAATTATGGGGTTCTTTTAGGTAAGCAATCGGTGCATTTCGTTGTTCTCTGCTTAACCGATATCATATCTAGTTGCAGATAAAATTCTGAGCTTTTTTAGGGGTTTTCTGCAACTGAGGGTAGAATGTAAGTAATCTCATGTTGGGTAACTTGTGGATGCTACAGTCAGTCAATTTACATTGTATGGGTTCTTGAAGGGTAACAAGCCAGACTTTCATGTTGCAATGCCACCTCAGAAAGGCGAAGCCCTTCTCACGAGTCTCTGGTCGAGAGATTTCAAAAGGCTTACAGCCCGATGCCGTTAAGGTAAATACTTTTTCGATCTTTAGTTGTCTTGCTTAGCTTGGATGTGCCATTTCATAATTTGGATGAATGAAAAGCATGAAAGGAGATTCAGACAACCAGCAAAATGTACATGTCGGGGTCATCAAGAAAAGTGTTAGTGCTAGCAGTTGTCAATACTGATGTCCTCTGCATTAGAACAAGTTTGAATGTCCATGAGTCTCCAGCAATGTTTCGCCGGGGAAGTGACCCGTTATCGTTGCTCTGGTTTTCTTTATCTTTTTGGACTATCATGTTGCCATCAGATCTCTGAAGGATGATGTGAGGGCTCCCTTAACATGTTTGCTGCTTGACTAGAACAGCTCTGTTTATATTATATCTGCTCCAGAGACTTTAAGCATGTTTTCATATAAGTTGCAATAGCATATATAAAGTGAGACATTTGCTGGCTGATTTTGTGGCTGTTGTAGTTTTGGCTTGGCATATCTGCTCATGTTTAAGATCAAAGAGAGCTAATCAATATTTCAGTAGACCTTTACATGTCGTAATAAGGGGCTATTATGTAACCGTTGTTTTTGTTCACTTGGTATGCAATGTCTATTCACTTGCTGCTGGATATCCTATATATTCTACCTTCTCTTTTTTCCCCTTTGCTTGCTGATTTATTTTCACCATCTCCCATGATTTGAACAGGCAGGCGTATTTGGGGCAATGATGAAGGTATCTTTGCATGAATTCCTCTCCCTTTTTTGGTTCCTTATTCCAATAGTTGTTTATTTCTGAGGATGCTTCTTCTTTTGTATTGTTTCTCCTTTGATTTGAAGGTCAATCTAGTTAACGATGGACCAGTCACCATGCAGCTCGATTCATTTCAATCAACCAGGTGAATGTGACGTAATTATTGGTGATTTAAGCGACATTAGTACATTACCCCTTTAAAGTATCTGCTGTTAAAGCTGACAAGACATTGTCATCGTCTAATCATTTTCAGAAATCCTCAGGCTGCAGCCGAAGAGTCGGGAAAGTAGTTATGTTGCACGATATCTAAAAATCTAACAAATCTCAAATTGTAGACTCCTTGGGATGTAACCCATTGATATGCAGTAATGATGTGATCAATTGGCACACGAAAAATATACCCTCGCTGAAGTTACTGGGGTTTTGTCTGGCATTACGTGAACTCTCTCTGTATTATCTGGTAGAATAGGTGGAGTGCATGATGCACTCGATAATACAATAAGTTTCATTCTTGGCAATCGCTGTACCCGGTAAATTCTGTATTCTGTAGCTTTCTCGACTCAAAAGGTTAAGATGGGTGTCCAGGCATTAAAGTGATGTGTTTCGGTTTTGGGAAAAGGACCAAAGATGTATGCTATGTGGGGCGTGCACTCCCATGATATTGCACGGTGCCCGCTGTCCAGTTTACCAGGATTGAGTTCCTCTGTGCCGGTGACCTGGCTGCTGGACCCAGGTTTAGGTGCCCCCGGTTGTGGACTCCTCAAAATGTAATTTGTATTTTCTGTAGTATACTTGTTTGTTGACTCAATAGGTTTGAGCAGGACAAACCCAGGCATCAAAGTGATGCTTTTCATTTCTTGGAACAGGACTTACTAGTTGTATAGTTCGTAGGGACACTCATAAATCATAAAAGGTACAGTATCTGTCGTCCCGGTTGCCTGACCATGGGTCCTCCGTGGCCAGACCTGGGCCTCGGCTGCTAGACCACGCAGTGCCTGTAGGCTGGACCTGGGTGTCACTACTTGCGGGACCAGAGACTTGCCTGTGGACCTGTACACCTGAGGTTGATCCTTTTTAAAAGCATATCATGAGATTTCTCAGCGTTATATGAACGAACTCATGTTGTGACTTATTTTCTGTAAAGAAATTTGTTCGATTAGAATGTTTTTCATTGGAAAGCAATCTTATGATGTACACCTATTTCAGGATTTTTTAGAATTTTAGAACACGTGATGGAAGGACCAAATAGGGGAAAAAGAAAGAAATAAGGTTGAGTGAGGGTACGAAAATTTAGTTTGAGGACCATATTCTAAATTGTTGCTACTTAAGAGACCAATTTGTTACGAAAAATGAATTTCAACTGAAACGCGAAAATCAACTATGGGATTCTTCTCTAAACTGAGACAAGGGGGCAATTCAAAGGGATGTTATAGATCGGTCTCTTCAAACCTGGGCATGCGATAAATATAGCTGTATATGGTAAGCATAATCCTGACAATGAGAAGACAAAAGAGAAAGAGCAAAGAGACTGTTCAGGCACATTTAAAAAGCAAGATGCCAAATGAGAGGTAATTTGTATGAATATCTCCGAGTCGAGAACATGGTAAAAATGGCGAGATCACCTGTTGATGGAACTCTTCAGAAAGTCCGAGGGTGATACAGGGCAATTCTGTTCATTGCTATGACTTGGTTGACAGAATGGTTGTGGCTACAAACAAGGCTTCTTTCCCAATTGGTAAGATGTCCATCCGCCTGTCCATGAAAGATAAGTAGTCGATAATGAGGATGACTGTAGCATTTAGAGATCGAAAACTGTTGTGCTATTGTCATTTGACTTTGCCTCTGTTCATTTATCATGAGATGCATGCAGATGAAAATTGAAATGGAAACTATTTCAACTAAGTTAGTGAACCTAAGAAGTATAAACCTATGGCAAACAGCACTCTCTCTGTTTCAAACAGTGCTTTTCGATTAACCACCAAATTTTCATCATATAACAAGTGGCCTCCTCTTGTTGTCTTTCACCCTCGGTAAATTTTGGAGGAAAAGTGGATCCCAAAGCACTATAGTAAATAAAAGAAAAATACTCAAATACAATAAAGCATGCACATTGGGATTTATGCGACTAAATCCAAGGAGATGCTTACTCATCCACTTTTTTTAAACCATCAAAAGCAGAGATCATATGCTTGCATACTTCCATCAAGGAGTGGTCTACAGCGTTTCCATTGGACTTGAAAACACCTTCACTAGAATGAGATTTGCATGAAAGAGCCAACTGGGCCTGAAGGAAATCCATGAAAAGAAAGAAAAATAAACAATATAATGCAGACACCAAGACATCTGTTAGTGCATATTTAGATTACATCCTTCACCTGGAAAGCATGAGCAAGGAGCAACTGGACTGTTTCTGCACCAATCTTCTTCATAATGCTTCTCAAGCTACTCCCGTTTGAGAGGCACTTCAAAACTCCACCAAATGTTGGGTCATCAGTAGAATCACTTGATCTTCGAGTACGAACAGAAGGCTGTTGTTCAGGGGAAAGAAAAAGTGCATGCAGCTATCATGGATAACAAGAGTAATTCACCCCTTAACTTTTCCATGTATAAAGCATATCTAAATGAAAACTTCCGTTGAGGGGAGATAGAAACACTTCATCAAACAATTTGCAGCAATCCTATGGTCTAAATCAAACCTTGGCAGTGTACTTAGAGAGATACTGCAAGATAAGCTCCAGATTCCATTTTGGTTGATTAAAAACCTGAAATCAATTCATGAGATTAATCACAATCTTCTAACAAGTAACAACCACTAAATTTAAAAGGTAACTATATAGACATAAGAATTGTAGTTTCTTTAACCATACTTTGCCTACTCTAGTTTGAAAATATATACTGCAACTTAGTTTTAAGACCTTCCACTTTGCATTTCAAAGTTTCAAACAAACCTACTCTACACCTTACATTTGCTTATGCAAAATCAACAACCTCAATACCATATGTCCATCCCTATTAGAGAGGTAGAGACAGTCCTAATTGGTACCTGAAGATATGGTGACAGGATCTCTTTATTGTATGTCAGTTCATCTAGTATTATCTCCAGCAATGGAGTTCTGCACTGAATCAATGATTAATGCATATTCAACAGGTAAAGGCATTCACTAATCAAAGGGGTTTATAAGGTGATTAAAAATGCAAAACATGTACCTAAAACCATCAGCTCTTGTAGTACAGCCTTGTTTATCTGCTTGGTTTTTCAATGCATCAAGCTCCATGATCTAAAGGAATGCAAGTCAGCACCTCAAGTAGAGACATAGTAAAAGACAAATTTACCATTGTCATTGCTCTAAGTACCCACATAATAAAGACAAATTTACCATTGTCATAAGTTTCTGCAGAGCCGTGCAAGTATTGTTCACAACTTCAAGTGAAGCAATTACCAATGAAGTGTCACAAACTATGGATGACCTGGCCTCTGAAAACTCTGGAAGTGTAAGATCATTTCCAAATCCACTGCAAAGTTGCCGCAATCCACACAAAACAGATGGGCAATCCTTCATCAAGTTCTTGTAGCTGAATCTTCTTGAGCACTACACAGATAACAATGTATAATAACCTTGACCATCCTTGTACAAGATTTTACAAGATAACATCCCTTCCCCTTCAATACTGCATTGTTGAACAGAGGATTTTTTTTTCTATTTATTGTTCTCTCTAAAAGACAATCTAGAATATGTGCAAATGAATACATTGCTATTCTTGCCATGAAAATTAGTAATTTAGCAGATAAAGAGAGTACCAAAAGCATGCTCAGCAAAGACTCCCTTATGACAGTCCAATCCATGGTTTCTGCAAAACCGTGTAGTCTCTTAAACCTTCATTCTGGGACACAAATGCACAAATTAATAGCATTAGGATGAGACGTGATGTCTTACCTTTATAAAAATTGCTGCGAGATGAAAAAATCTCCTTCAAGAAAATTGATTAGATATTGGAGCAACAACATATTTCTCAGAGACTGCAGTCAAATAACACAAGGAAAAGGAATATTTCAAGATGTCGTTCAAGCTATCGTGAAGCTGTTATCGCGTTAGATATATGCAACATGCAAGGATAGTCTTCTATACAGAAAATACACTCGAAGTAGAGCCATAGAGAACAAAAATAAATTGTTGTCTGGCATAAACAGCAAAGAGGATTGAGGAGTCAGGATACTGGAACACATATAAGTAGTTAAGGTCAAATTACAGTGTAGTGTGACTGTTACCAAATAAATTCTAAAATAGGAGACATTAACCAAAAAGAGTGTAGCGTGTCATTAAATATCGTATTGGACTAATTACCTTCGTTTTTCCTTTTTAACCAGAGTTTCTTAATAGTAACTAGCATAATTTTCTGACGATGGAAGAGGAAAGAAGTTCTCGATCATTTGTAAATTTATCTTCAGCTCAACTTACCGCTTCAGCTTTTAATTTCGCACACAAAAATTCCACCAGAAAGAGGGTTTTAGGAAGTAAAAAGCCCAAAGAGTTAACAACAGATAGATACATGATGTAAAATAGATCAAGCTTTTCCCTTTTGTTCCGTTTGGTTTCCAGCTTTATCGAACTAAGTTAATTTAATATGAGCAGCAGATGGATATACTTCACAGTTCATACTCTTCCCAACATGAAATGATCGGTAGACATGTCAGTAAATGGAACTTTGTAAGCATGCTTTAGCTTTACCAACATGGCGTACCATCTATTCACCAACGCAAGAAAGTTCTGTTTAGTCGACATAGCACTGAAAAAGAAATAGATAAGCAGACCTCAATATCAAATACTTGATGATTTGTCCCGTCCACCAGTGTAAAAAGGATTTGTATCAGAAGATCAAAACCCTGCAGTGATGGATCGAAGAGCTTTGACTAATTGCAAGGTTTATGGACCACTTAAGAAGAAACTTTGAACAAATACCAGGAAGGTTAACAGGAAACAAGCTCAATCACCTCCAGGAATCATGATAAAAGAACTCACATTTGCTAACATGTAAGTGCAACAGCACTTTCTATCATATCTACATAAAGTATGAAAAAAATGCTTTCTTCTTCTTAGTTCGCCCTAGGATTTAGAAAGAAAAGAAAAATAGAAGGAAAGATTGCCATTATGTCCATCCAACAGAACCTGGTTATTATGAGAAATTGGAACGCAACCATTATGTCCATCTGTAGCCGGCTAGCAGCTTTAAACTATCACATTCATAAGTACGTTTACACGATTCAAGTCTAGAAATATCTACCATTAAATGCATTTCAGTTCACAAGCAGGTTGCATGACTAATCATTATTAGCGCCTCAAACCTACAGAAAGTGTTGAAAGCAACAAAACAAAAGGATTGTTACTACTGCAAGCGAAGACATCGCATAACTTTCAAATCAATTGATTCCAGAGAAATGAAAAGGAAACAGATTAGCCAGCATACACAAAGCCAATCATTTTAAAGTACTACAACATGAATGTCACGAAGTATGCGTGAAATTCAACTCACGGAGGGGTCAACTGGTCCACAAGGGTTTTCGTTAACTGCTGCTCTCCCACTATAAGCACTGTCTGAACCGAGAGACAAGGGAGACCAAGCCTGTTACAGAAGTGTAGCCTTAGCAATTGAGGGAGAGAGAGAGAGAGAGAGAGAGAGAGAGAGAGTGTACTAATACCTCCTCTAGCACTTCAAGCTCAGGTTGAGCAGCCGAAGATGATTCGGACGTACCTCCAGCAGACAAGCACACGCGAGGATAACGCTTCAAACAGAGCAAAATCAGAACTTTGGGTCATACCGAAACGAGCACATCGATACAGAGAGCCGCGCACTTACCTCGTCCAACTCGTTAAGAAGCTGGAAACTCGCCATGACAGATTGCAGCGATTCCCCGTCCTGAGAATCCGAAAGACAGCCTCCAACATCTTGCTGTTGCCGCCCCCGAACAAAAAAGAAGCTCACAATCAACTTAAAGGGAAGCCAAACACAAAGCATTAAATTGACACAAAACTTCTGGTACTCATGAAAAGTAACGAGCAGTGCGAATGTCGTGCGGAGAAAGATACCGAGCTGAACGACACCAGACAGAACCGAAAGGTGATTGCGAAGAACTAAAAGCCTTGACAGTCGAGCTTAGCTCAACATTAACACGTTCCACATCTCAATTCCAACATCCGGCACAACGACAATCACACAGAGAGATAGAGAGACAGAGAGGGGTCAATGAGAGGGATTACTTGGTCGGAGGAGCTCCGTTTTCCGCGACGACCGAGGCGCCGCGAACCGCTTCGAGGAAAGCAATCCCTATAAAAATTTCCAAATTCCCACAAACCGAACAACCACAGTCATCAACAACGGACCTCGTTGTGCGCGAAGAAGTCGAAACAAAAAAAAAAAAGAAAACGTCGCCGATTTTCAAAAAACACGCCGGCGGAATCGTCGATCGAACAAAAAGCAGAGGCGCGAACTTTCCCGGGGGGGGGGGGGGGAGGACGTACGGTCGTCGTGGGAGTAGCGAGGGTCGCTGGACTCGAAGGCGTCGAGGATCGCCAGGGTGTTCTCCTCGACGCCCGCCCTCGTTCTGCCGCTCCTCCTGGCGCTACTGCCCCCGCCGCCGTCGGCGGTGGCGGCGTCGTCTCTCGCCATCGGTCGTTCCCCGCCGGAAGCTTCTCCGGTCACCTCGCTCGCTCGCGGAGACTCCGACTGAAACCCTAGAATTGCGGAGAGAGAGGAGATGAGATGGGACTGAAAGTGAAGGCTGACGGAAGAAGCCTTGCCGTGGTTTTCCCGCCATTGCTTTGTGTAGCGTGGGGCGCGGGAGGGGGCGGAATCGGGTCGACCCGATCGAACCAGCTTGGCGACCCGCATTTCACAAAAAAAAAGGGGAAAAAAAAAAGAAAAAGGAAGTTCCGTTGCCGGGACTTGAACCCGGGTCTCTCGGGTGAGAGCCGAGTATCCTAACCAACTAGACTACAACGGATTCCGAAAGCAGTGGTCATATCAGCGTTATATATCGGTTTAAGGACGCACCCAGAGTGACCAAGATTTCTGCAGAACGAAGAGGTCTCGGAGCGTCGTCATCTGACTGGCACGACAAGTTTGGTGAGAGACGGTGGGATGCCTCCTGAAAGCTTTTATCGCTGCTTTGGTGCCACCGACGCGAGGGGTCCTAACTGTTGATGAAATTCAAATGGGCATAAGCTTAAATGTTACAAACAATAGGGAATTACAAAGAAAAGAAATCGCAATAACAAAGTTGGAATCGATACAATCAAATACGGCGCATGTTCGAGATACGTTCCTTAAAAGCCTTTGCATTCGTCCCCTCCAAGACGCGATTAAGTTTTGCGAACGTCTGTCTCAGGAGGATCAAGCAATTAATAGCGAAGAAGAGATGTGAAGACTTCCAAGCTTCAAACGGCGAACTTGAACAAACTTGGAACTAACACTATCGAAAACAATGCAAATGTAGAGAACGTTTTCGGAAGGAAAACAGAAAGCGTTTTCCAGAAGGAAAGAGAGCGTTTTTAGAAGGAAAAGAAAACGTTTTTCGTGTTCAGAGAACCCAGAGCTTATAGAATGAAGAATGATTTTGATAAAATAGAACAAAGGGAGAGCTGTTAGGGAATAATAACGTGAATTGAATCTACCGTTACAAAATCAATACTGGCGTCGGGAATAGCGGTTGATTAAATGTTTGCCGTTACAAAATCAATTAAGCGTACGGAATAACGGCCGATTAATTTCTACCATTACAAAATCAATTCCGTAACAGCTTGCGTTATAGGAAATTAACTCCGTAACAACTTCAATTCACGCACCATTAATCATCGATTGCCTAAATCACCATAGCGGTTTGAGTTGAAAAAATTAATTAGAAGGAAATTGGGCTCGTCGTGAGGCTAAGCACCGGTCTGCAATCGTGTCACAGCGAGGATGCTGGCGCTTAGCAAGTTTTCGGCTTGGCGAGCATCGAATTTACACCCCCACTGCGCCTCAGCGCGGCGGTTGTGCTACAATAGTTACCACTTCAAATAAGTGTAACCATATATAAAAGCACTCCATAGCCTTCTTCTTTTCAATGTGGGACTAGTGCTTTTCACTTCCACTTCCAACTCAAGGGTGTTCTTTGAGCATCAATTTCTCATTCATTCACCCATCAATTTGTCCCAAATTTCCAACAATCCCCCACATGAATGAAAATTGTTTTAGTTTTGACTCTGTGATAGTGTTCAACAATTGAAACCCGTGCATAGGATAGATAGGTGTTACCCTTTGAACCTTTTCATTGTGAAAGTATATTTACTTTACTAGTTGTCCAAGAGACATGATGTCCTTGAACTGTCTAGCTTTCTTATGTAAATGAACCATACACTTCACATGTGAATCATCTAAACGTTTGTTCAGTTCTCATAGTTATGTTCGTTTTGGCCATGAACATCAACCTGGTTCTCGCAAGAGTTTCTAAAGAATTTAGCCCTTAAATAATTCTCCTTTGAAGCGGCCCCACTTCTCTCTCACATAGGTGATTACTTAATTTCGAGTAATTTATTTACTCCACTTAAGAATCATTAAAGCAAAATTGCTATCCTTTCCCTTTACAATATCACCGATATTTTATGTAGGAATGGTTTTAGGATAACCCCCACAGGTAACATCACTAAGTTTGTATAATTAGGTTGTCCCTTTGAACCTAGATCTTGGGATCTCCAGGTCAACTAGGTTGGGTTTCCTTTATACTAACTTATTCTTTCATGGGCTTCAGTCCCATTCCTCTTGTCGATTTCTCAACTAACTCTCTATTTAACCCTTTGGTTAGCGGATCCGCAATATTATCCCTTGACTTTACGTAGTCAATTGAGATAATTCCTGTTGAGAGTAGTTGTCTTATGGTATTATGTCTACGACGTATATGTCTAGACTTACCATTATACATGTTATTACATGCTCTTCCAATTGGAGATTGACTATCACAATGTATACTTATTGGTGGCATGTGTTTTTGCCATTTTGGAATATCCTCTAAGAAATGACGTAGCCATTCAAACCTCTTCACCACATTTATCTAAAGCTATAAATTCAGATTCCATTGTGGATCCTGGCTATAACAGTTTGTTTTATGGATTTCCGGGATACGGCTGCTCCGCTAGTGTGAATACATATCCACTAGTAGATTTTGAGTCTTTTATATCGGATATCCAATTTGCATCACTATATCCTTCCAGAACAGCTGGGTATCTGGTATAATGCAAGCCATAATTCCGAGTATAGCGTAAGTACCTGAATACTCTCACTATTGCTTTCCAATGGTCAGCACTCGGATTGCTCATATATCTACTCAATTTACTAACCGTATAGGCAATATCTGGTCTAGTACAACTCATTAAGTACATTAGACTTTCAACAACTCTGGAGTACTCTACTTGAGAAATACCATCTCCTCTATTCTTGGATAGATGAAGACTATTGTCTAATGGGGTTCTAGCAATGCCAGAATCATTCATGCTGAATTTTTCAAGAATCTTGTCCACATAGTGTGACTGATTTAAAATAAGACCTTCTGATATTCTTGTGATTTTAATTCCTAAAATCATATCAGTAGGTCCCATATCTTTCATGTCAAATCTTGAATTCAACATATTCTTGGCAGATTTGATCATTTTATCATCGCTACCAACAATTAGTATGTCATCTACGTAAAGACACAAAATGACATAGCCATTTGTTGTCTCTTTAATGCAGACACATTTATCGCATTCATTGATCTTAAAACCATTGGTAATCATTGCATTATCAAACTTTTCATGCCACTGCTTTGGTGCTTGTTTTAGGCCATACAATGACTTCACCAATTTACAGACTTTCCTTTCTTGTCCCGGAACTATAAAACCCTCAGGTTGTTCCATGTAGATTTCTTCATCCAAATCACCATTTAGGAAAGCTGTTTTTACATCCATTTGATGTACTTCCAGATTTTGCAATGCTGCAATTGCAATTATCATCCTAATGGAGGTTATTCTTGTCACAGAAGAATAAGTATCAAAGTAATCTAAGCCTTCTCGTTGCTTGTATCCTTTGATCACAAGTCTGGCTTTATACTTATCAATGGAGCCATCTGCTTTCATTTTCCTTTTAAAAATCCATTTGGACTTTAAAGGCTTACAACCAGGAGGAAGATTCACTAGCTCCCAAGTATGATTCTGCAAAATAGAATCAACTTCACTTTTTATTGCTTCTTTCCATAGAGGTCCCTCAGAAGAATTCATAGCTTCTGCATAATCTAGTGATTCATTTTCTAACAAATAAGTTAGAAAATCATTTCCAAAAGATTTTTCCACTCTTGCTCTTTTGCTACGTTCGGTTCAAGTTCATGATCTGAATCATGAATTTCATGACTTTCTTCATTCATAGTTTCGTTCTTTCGTTTAGAAGAACTTGAATGATCAATGGATTTATAAGGAAATACATTTTCAAAGAATAATGCATTCCTTGATTCCATGATTGTATTCTTGTGTATATCTAGAATTTTAGATTCATGCACAAGAAATCGATACGCATTACTGTTATGTGCATAGCCTATAAAGATACAGTCCACCGTTTTAGGACCTATCTTTGTCTTCTTTGGTGTTGGAATTGCTACTTTTGCAAGACACCCCCACACTCGTAAATGTTTGTAGGATGGTCTCCTACCTTTCCATGATTCATAAGGGGTTTTGTCCTCTTTCTTTTGAGGTACCTTATTTAAAAGGTAGTTGCTTGACAAAATAGCTTCTCCCCACATATTTTGAGGTAAACCTGAATTTAGTAATATCGCGTTCATCATTTCTTTCAATGTGCGATTTTTACGTTCAGCAACACCATTTGATTGAGGAGAGTAAGGCGCAGTTACTTCATGTATAATTCCGTGTTGTGCACAGAATTCACCAATTGGTACTTCATACTCGCCACCTCTATCACTTCTCAATCTTTTAATTCTCTTGTTAAGTTGATTTTCAACTTCATTCTTATAGAGAACAAATTTCTCTAAGGCTTCATCTTTGCTTTTAAGCAAATACACATAGCAATATTTGGTGTTATCATCGATAAAAGTAATAAAATATTTATTACCACCTCTCGTTTGAATGAATTTCAAATCGCAGACATCACTATGAATTAATTCAAGGGGTTCGGTGTTTCTTTCAATTGTTTGAAACGATGATCTCGTTAATTTTGCCTCAATACAAATTTCACATTTATGTTTTGAATCAATTTGGAATGAGAGTATATGTTCCAAGTTAATTAATCTACGCAATGTATCATAATTAACATGTCCTAGTCTACCATGCCATAAATTGGAAGACTCAAGCAAATAAACAGAAGACTTATTATCTTTATTGATAATTGTCATCACATTGAGCTTAAAAAGCCCATCAGTTACATATCCCTTCCCCACATACATTCCAGACTTAGACAAAATAATTTTATCAGACTCAAACACCATACGAAATCCATGCTTGTTCAACAGAGACCCAAGAAACCAGGTTCTTTCGGATTTCTGGCACATAGAGGACATTGTTTAGAGTCAGCTCCTTTCCCGAGGTCATCTTCAGCAACACCTTCCCTTGACCTTCGACAGCAGAAGAGGCAGAGTTTCCCATAAAAACCTTTTCCCCATTAATCGGTTCAAGGTTTGTGAATAGGTCCTTGTTAGAGCATATATGCCTAGTGGCACCAGTGTCAATCCACCATTCCTTCGGATTGGAACCAACCAAATTCATTTCGGAAATCACTGCAGAAAGGTTTATTTTTGACACGTCTTGAGCGATGCCATTCACCATATTTGCCTCATCATTCTTCCTCCTCGGAAGTCTGCAATCCACAGATCTATGGCCCATCTTGCCACAATTGAAGCATTTTCCTTGAAACTTGTTCTTGGAAACTCCTCCTTTTGGTCCCAACTTTGGCTTGATAATTTTCTTGTTCTTGTGGCCTTGCCTAAGCTCCACAACATTTGCCTTAGTTGTAGTAGGATTGAACCCTTTGCGTTCAAATCCTCTATTGTCTTCTTCGATTCAAGTCGACAATCAGCTCTCTTCGTGTTCATTTCCTTTTCGCTTGTGCTTGAGATAGTTCTTGAAATCCTTCCACCCAGGAGGTAGCTTTTCAATTATAGCAGCCACTTGGAAGGTTTCACTCAAGATCATTCCTTCAGCCAGAATTTCATGCAAGATCACTTGAATTTCTTGCACCTGATTGATGACAGTCTTAAAATCGACCATTTTATAATCAAGGAATCGATCGACAACAAATTTCTTTGCTTCGGCATCCTCTGTTTTATATTTTCGGTCTAAGGTTTCCCATAACTCCTTTGCCGTTCTTTTTGCACAATAAACATTGTACAACAAGTCATGTAAGGCATTCATGACGTAGTTTCTGCACAAGAAATCAGAGTGCTTCCAGGCTTCAACAGTGTTGAAGGCACCTTATCTGTTCTCCTTCGGATACTTTAGGAGCATCCTCACTCAAGAATCTCGCAAGATTCAAAGTGGTCAAATAAAACAGCATCTTTTGCTGCCACCTTTTAAAGTTCAGTCCGTCGAATTTTTCAGGTTTTTCGCCATGGTGTGCAGAAACAACAGGATGAACGGAGGATGAGCTAGGCAGTTGGACAGCCGCGGCATAGGCAGAGTCTTTGGTGATGCTGTCAACAGTCACATCCACGACTTCTTTCCCAGTAGCCATTTGAATTCTTTAAAATCTCGAATCTGTTTTAAGATTGTTGATGAAATTCAAATGGGCATAAGCTTAAATGTTACAAACAATAGGGAATTACAAAGAAAAGAAATCGCAATAACAAAGTTGGAATCGATACAATCAAATACCGAGGCTAGAAAGCGTTTTCCAGAAGAAAAGCAGAGAGCGTTTTTCAGAAGGAAAGCAGCGAACGTTTTTCCGAATCTGTAGAACCGAGAGCTTAAAGAATGAAGAATGATTTCGATAAAAATAAAACTGAGGGGAGAGCCGTTCGGGAATAATAACGGCCAATTAAATCCGTCGTTACAAAATCAATACGCGTCAGAAATAACAGTTGATTAAATCCGCCGTTACAAAATCAATTCGCGTCAGAAATAACGGCCGATTAATTCTACCGTTACAAAGTCAATTTCGTAACAGTCGTAACAACTTGCCGTTTAACGCACCATTAATTGAGTCGAAAAAATTGGGCTCGTCGCGAGGCCCAATTTTCGGTCCCGCAATCGTGTGCGCAGGATGCGCGCTTGCGCCTAAGTTCAGCTCGTCGGGCGTTGGATTTGCACCCCCCTGCGCCTGCGCGCGAGGCAGAGAGTTCATGCTACAATAGTTACCACTTCAAATAAGTGTAACCATATATAAAGCACTCCATAGCCTTCTTCCTTTTTAATGTGGGACTAGTGCTTTTCACTTTCCACTTCCAACTCAAGGGTGTTCTTTGAGCATCAATTTCTCATTCATTCACCCATCAATTTGACCCAAATTTCCAACACTGACCGGCCTAGAGACGCGGGGATCGACCAGGATGAAAACCACCACGGTCTCGAAGGTCTAGCGCATCCAGAGAGATGAACGGTTGCTCAAAGAGTCAATGAGCGGGCCAGCATATTCTTGATGCCATGGACAGAACCGATCGACAGGAGGTTATTTTTCTAGAAACAGGATGGCAAAGCTTCGGAGGAATAGGCGTGGAGGTCGAGGGTAGTCTCGGGAGCAAATCAACACTGACACCGATCGATTTGTGGATACTCGTCTGTTCATGTGCGAAAGAACAACTTGGTTGCTTAAGTTGTAGGGAAGTCCATAAACACCCCTCCTGGAATTTCTAGTCGTGTGTAAGCAAGAGAAACTCGCTAGCAGAATGGTTTATAATGTGGTGTTATGGTCCCTGTGTGTCCGCGTCTTGAGAAAAAAGAAAGATAAAAGCCACGTGACTGTCTTGAGGTGAAAGAGCTAGTTTTGCAATGTCAAATGCTGTTTACATTATGTTGTGATGTCTACTGTCTTGTGGACTTCGTACTTTTATTGAGCTGAAAAGAGTGTATTGTGATGTTCGTCAGTTATCACATCCCTTATTGAACATTCAATCCAAAAGAGTTTTTTTTTTTTTTTGGTTGAACAATGCAAAAGAGTTTAATGTTCCTTGTCACGGACTGTTGTAATTAACTTGCACTTGATAGGCTCTTACACGTAAGAAACGATTGTGTTTGTGACAGATTCATACCAATGCACAAGAATTGTTTGAATTATGATGTAAAAGTTTCATCATGTAGACAACGCGATAAGACCCACATCATTAATGATGGAGATGGACTTGATCTATATGTTTCTAGATAATGCAATAATTTCTCGTTATTATGTGTTGTTCTTCTTCTTATTTTCTCTTTACACAATCCCATGCCAATGCCTAGGCTATTGGTCCAAGAAAGGAGCCCATTTGGCCATTGAGCCTAAGAGCTATCTTATTATCATTTAGTGCTACGAGCAATTGAAGTTGAAAGAACACCTCCTATAAGTTGGCAATAATTGTTAATTTCCAGCAAATGTCAAGCGTTCAAAAATAAGTCATCATTTCTCACAACACACGTTTCCTTTGTGAGTCAGGACCAGATCCTCTTCATTGGGGTGAATGACACAAATGATCAATGAACTTTATATAAATATGCAATGTGGTGTCTAAACTTTAAATTTGTTCAGTGTGGTCCATATACTTTAACCCAATATGCAATGTCATCCTCGAACTTTTAATTTATTTAATATGGTCCTTAAACTTTTAGTACATGTTCAATTTAATTCTTGAACCGTAAGAAAATGTTCAATGTTGTCACTGAACTTGAATGGAAGGACAACATTGAACATTTTTATATGGTTCCGGGACTAAATTGAACATGTATAAAAAATTCAGGGATCGTATTGAATAAATTAAAAGTCCATGAACAATATTCTACATTGGATTAAAGTTCAGGGATCACATTGAACAAATTTAAAATTCAGAGACTACATTACACATTGAGCTAAAGTTCAATAATCATTTATGTCATTATCCCCCTCTCAATTTGGCATTTGACGATATAGAAAATTAATTCTTTTGCGCCAAGCGTATTCCTCATTTCAATACAGGCTTCTTAACCACAAAGCCAACCCCGGGGTGCAAGTCAAAAACATCTCCGACTTTGCAAGGATCTGATCTCATCATAGTGCTTAAGGAGAAATCAAACACGTAAAAGTCCGCAAACTTTTCGCGGTCACAACGTTGACATGCTTAAATTCAGATGATAGCTTCTGGCTCGATGGCCAAACGTTTCCTTTCATCCCAATCCAATATGCATTGAATATGTGTGTCGCCGCATATATGGATTGCGATGACTTCTTCTTGAGCAACAAGCAAGTAGACTCCAACCATTTTTTCCCGACGATTCCACTGTTTAAGGTATCATCAAAGCGTGTGCGCTTATTCTATGTACTAGGAAATCTATGTTCGATGTTTCTTAATTAACGCAAATCGAGGTGTTAGTAATTGTTGCAAATGTGGTGTCCATTCACCTCTTAGTCTCACCCTGTCCATGGGACAATAGTGGGCACTCTCGAAAAATTGATATCGTGCAAAAATGGGACCTCTACCTTCGTGGGCATCCCGGATATACCACATGTCGCTCGTTAGAGTTCAAATATATTGAAACTCAAAAATAGTAATTGCTTATTTACTGTAACACGCGAATATTCGATTGATTAATAATTGACTTGTTACGTTACAGTGAGTGACATGTTAACAAAAGAGTTGAGGTGTTGATTGCTGACAACTATGCTTGACATTTTATAGTGTTAAAAATCTAGGTAACTTAGAATTAGTTGGTAATTTATTTGGAAAAAAAAGCATTAATCACTTCAATAAAGATTGGTAAGTTCAAGAAAGAGTTGATAAATTTAAAACGTAGATAAGAAGGACAGATAAAAGTTTGTAAAATAATAACAAAAAAAAAATCCGTAATTTGCATACTATAAAAAGACTTTGTAATTTTGTAAAAGTGACGGTAAATTACCAACAAGTTACTATAAAATTTGGTAACTGATACCTTGTTTTACCATAAAATTTTCCTGACACTTCCTAACTTCTTCAGAGATTTACTGGCACGGAAAAAAAAATTCGTCTTTTTATTAAACCGAATAGTAGAATTTTCCTCCCATGCTATATTTAATTTTTATTCCAGCATTACACCGACGGCTTAAACATATCTTCATGGTGTTTCATGCGTCCTTTCTTGATTGTTGAAATTAGGAAAACCAAAACTAGCCTAGAATGTCTGTTCAATTAAATATCAAAGGAAGTACATCATAAGATATTGGAACCTTAACAAGAAACCTGACCTCAGGATAACATTAATCAATGCCCCTGTGAAGAAAAGTATCATTGAAGAGACCACAAAACATGCTTATCACTCATCTCTCTCTCTCTTTTTTCAGGATTACACAATCACAACCTAAGAGAAGAAAAATTGTCCAGTCAACTTAATCATAACCCATTGGCTAGCATGAGGAGGCAAAACCTAGGTTTTAACTATTCAGACTGACTGATCTCTTACTCAACCCCAGATTTCAATGCCTTCTGATACTCCCTTCCTTGTAGTTCGAATCATGAACTAGCATAATAATATTCTACATTCCACACAAACGATGATATCTGCACGTACATTGAGCATCAGATATGATTAAATAGACCACACGAGTCAAAGGAATGATCCGTGCTTGTAAAGAAATTGTAAACCTTCATTGCTGTAGTGTCCCAATACTCATAATCCCCATGACTTTAGCAGATAAACAAATTGATGCACAAGCTTTTCCAGCTGGATCCTCCGTTAGTCAATCCCGAAAATCGAACATATTTAAGCCGTCCATATCATATTTCAAAAGCTCTGCATTTCTCAATCCTAGATACAAATGCTTGCGATTCGATACCCAGCTTGAAAAATGGATAAAAACCTAAACTGCGCAGCATCCGAAGCAATCCTAGAAAATGTCTGGGCGAGCTTCATCGGCCAAAGTTCATCAGAACCGCCCGAAGCATGGGAACGATTGCCCGGTCTCGACGCAAGAAATGGGTCAGTGGGGATGTTACAAAGGCTGCCTAGTTTAGGCAGGTGGGTGTCAATGGGGTCCGAAGCCTGGGAAGAGATCCTAAGTGATATCATCCCTGGAATGGCTCAATCAGATGTTAAAGACAGGACAAGCGGCTCATGCTCCGAAGCGGAAGTGAATTCCTCAGAGGGCAAGGCGGTGATTGCGCGACACTACCGGGGAGTGAGGAGGCGGCCATGGGGGAAGTACGCGGCTGAGATAAGGGACTCATCGAGAAATGGGGCCCGCGTTTGGCTCGGGACGTTCGACACGGCAGAGGAAGCTGCTCTGGCTTATGACAAGGCAGCACTAAGTATTAGAGGGCCTAAGGCATATCTAAACTTCCCAATTGAGCAAGTTGCGCAGGCTATACCCGAGGATTGCCGTTACAGAGTTCCGGGTGGCTTGGCCATGATTTCGCCCGGAAGGGGCCGTGAGCACGCGTTGCCAAGTCGCGAAGAGAAAATCATCAACCCGGGAAAGAGGGCGAGGGAGTGGGATGGATTTGATGGGGTGATGATGAAAGAGGGACCTCCATTGAAGAGGATTGAGGGCATGGAAGAGAGTCGCTGGATTGATGAACTTGATGTGGTGGAATTTGAAGATTTGGGGAATGATTTGTTGGATAGCTTGCTCTCTTGTTTATAAACTGGTGGCCATAAAAAGTAAAAAAAAACTAGTAGGATGAAAGTACACGAGCAGATGGTGAATTTAGTCATCATTGAGATAGATTCTTTTGAAGTAGCACCGTGCTGTAGTTGCAAGTTTGTATAGTGGAGATGTTTGTAAGAATTTGTTGTCTCTGTTGCTATATTTACTATAAGTTGTTCTTCTGATTCACTTGTATTACATTCCTAATGTTGATGATCAAAACTAATCACTACTTTGAAAGGACTGATGGTGTGTTATAGTAAAGATGGAACTTAACTCTTTGGGAGATCGTAAAGCTCGGTTAGTAAATTACTTCAGCTCGATTCGATTAATTTCAAGCTCGAGTAATTCGAGCACTCTATTAACTCGATCACAACTTTGATAAATACTTTACTAAAGCAGTTTGAAGCCCGATAAAGTAGAATATATATAAGATAAAATAATCTATTGTCAATCTTCTACCTGGCTTCTAAGTTCAAGCTTAAATAGAATAGAACCTTGCTAACGCTCAACCTTGAAATTAGACAATATTATCTTGACTCGAGCTCAGTCAGAGTATCAATTTTAAGCAAGCAAGTCGATGGATAAAATTTTTACTTTCAAAGCCAAATCAAATGTACCCTTAGTCCATACCCGATTTAATAAGGGTGGAGAGTGATGATCGGGGCAAGAGGTTGTGGACCAGGGTAGAGGAACTTTAGCTATCTATTATCAACGATTTCATAAATTTCGTGGCCGTTGAACAATGAATGCTAAATTCGACCAAAACAAAAAGTAAACAATGAATGCTAGAAAGTCAGTCGTCGTACTTTCTTTTTCTTCCCCTTTTATATGGTACAAGTCGAGGAATTACTTGTAGTAACGAGGAAGCAAAAATCGTCATATAACTTTTGTTTTATCTTAAAGTATCATAGTCCTTTTATCGTGCCCTTAATCTCTAAAATTCGAGAATTTTCGGTCCTTGAAATTTTACAATATATTTCCTGTTAGGTCATACAATCGGAGTTTACAACTATTACAAATTATTTCACGAGATTTTGCTCACCAAAAAAGAGTATGGGTGGAGTTGGGACTTATCTGATTCGCCGCTGGAATACTCGGATCAAATGATCGTGATTATTAATCGGAGGATGATCAAATGATAGTACCATTAGGCTGCGTTTGATCGTTCGGATTTCTAAATAGGATAGGACTGAATAGGATAGGATAAGAAATTATAAGATTTCTTCATATCCTGTCCACTGTTTGGTAGATTACGGATTTAAAGTTGGATATAATTATTTTTTATTTTTATTTTTTTTCTATTCACAGGTTCGGAGGAGTCAATGAAGGAAAAAAAGTCGAGAAATTTATTTGGTAAAAGCGCACAAGGTGTGGGAATGAAGATGACAGCAAGTGGGGTGTAGAGTTTCTCGAAAAATAGGTATTAGAAATCCTATCTGGATCTATTCCACCCCCCTCCCGAATTTTTTTATCCGGACTATATCCGACCTTGTCTTATCCTTAACCGCCATCAAACACAGAATATGATAAAACATATTTTATCCTGGCTTTTATCCAATTGACCAAACGTAGCCTTAGTGTTACATGGTTGATTCTTGAACACAATGAAAGTGGATTGGATGGAAAAGCTTAAAAAAGCTTTGGTGGCATAGCCATATGAACTTAGCAATTTTTAGAAAATTACTTATCTCTAGTGCTCAATTTATTTCGCGAAAAATGAATGAATTGAAAAGCATTTTTTTTAAAAATAATTGCTTATATCGCTTAAAATAATTAATCAATAGAAAATTACAATATTTTTCGTTTATTCATTTTGTAAGCGATACAAGTGATCATTTTTAAGAAAATGTTTTACAAACCATTTATTTTCCTCGAAATAAACTCAGTCTAGATTCATTCGGAAGCTGACATTTCCTTCTTCTTCATATGTATAGATAGATTCCTCATGCTCTTTGAGGATGAGAAGATTGTACCGATCGAGTGTATAAGGTGGTAATTCATAGTTTCATCCATGGTTGCTGTTTTGTTAAAGATGATCGGCATGAGATTGAACAGAAAAAAGTGATATTTCAACAGAAGAAGTCAATTCGAGACCTCAAGAGACGAGAGCATCTCAAAGTGGAATCCTCCGGTGCACACAATGTTCAACAACTTTTTGCATAAACAAATCTCTCCTATGTTGAAGTTCCTTCTTTGGATAAAGATCAAACTCATATAATGAACACTTCAAAACACGTTACTAACTCACTTTAACTCAATAATTTTCTGGTTGCCCGTAAGAAATTGGAAAATATTTCCCAATTCACATTCGTTGCACGTAAAATGCATGTGCAATGCTTACTAAATCATTATAAATAAAAGAGACTGTGAAGTTAAAAACTTTGAAATTTTATGAACCAACGAGAGTAATTCAGAATTGGGATATCTATAATTTCGAAAGTACGCGTATGTTGGCGGTACGGATATGAAACAAAGATAAGAATAACTTAAACGGGTAAATCTAAAAATAATCAGGTGAAAACAAAGAGATGTGATGTTATACAGATAAAAATCTTTGTGTTCATCAAATATGTACGTAAGAACTTTCCATGCAAATGCACAAGTTAATATACTAGATTTCCTCTTTGTTAGAAAATTCCTCCATCCATCTTCTTCTTGTATATATATTTCTTAATTGAGAAAAACAGTCATCTCGTTCTCATTTCTCTCTCTCAGGTACATAAAATGGAAAAAATGGATCATACGTGAGCCCAGTGGTTGTTAAACAAGCAATGGCACCGAAGTTTTGGGACGGCCTTTTCGACTATAGACACCCTAACGATAAGTGTAACTCTATATAAAATAAAGCCTTGTTCGTTTCCTGGAAAACAAATTCCATGAAAATGTTTTCTGAATTTTCTGGCATTCATTTAATGGAAAATAAATTAGTCAAGTAAAACATTTCCCTTCAATGAAAAGAAACACTTTCAAAAGTTGGAAAATGATTTCCTCTTTTCAAATAGGGGAATCATTTGCCCTCCTCCTTCTTTCACCATTCATTTTAATTATTTTATTTTTATTTTTATTTTTTCTTTTGTTTTTTTCCTTTTTCTTTTTTCTTCTTCTTTAGTTGGTCACTGGTCACGACGAAGGGTGGCGATCGACCACAGGTGAGCTTGAGCGTCGCTAGAGGGTGGCGAGGCTCGAGCCTTGCTAGATTGGCAAGCTCGAGACCTCGTGAGTTGAGGTCTGGTGAGGCCTGACACTCGAGCCTCACGCCTCACCAACTTGTGGTGAGGCTCGAGTTCGCCAACCTATGATGAGGCTCAAGTTCGCCTATGGCCGGTGATTGGTCGGAGATGAAGGAAAAATAAAAAAAAATTAAAAATCAATTTTAAAAAAATTAAAAAGTATTAAAAGTAGTGCATGGAGGAAAATCAAATCATATTTTTCATACCAAATAGCGGAAAATATTTTCTGGATCTCTTTTAGATTTCGGTTGAACATTGAAAAATTGTGTCATTTTTTTGAAAAATAGCTTCTTTCACATTTTTCGTGAAACGAACGAAACCTAAGTATATAACGAGAACAAATTTATGTATGTCCGTCCGTTTTCATTTTGTAGGTATGCGAACTTCTAAAGAAAGTCGTTTTCAAACTTTGGCAACTCTTGAGAATGGATAAGCAAGACGCGACTAAAAACAGTAGTTGGAATAGACGGAGACGTGTGAGAGATAATGCAAAAGCTTAGTGTCGATGATCAAGAAGGATGAGTTGTCGAAGGACAAAAAACACAAGGAGATGCTTATGTTAGATTTAAGCTTATAGAATAAATAGCAGTATTCCCACGAAATCACATTTTTTTTAATAAACAAGTTGGCAATTGACCTCTTTAGGGCAAAGTCCGTGAAAAGATCAATATTTTGTTAGAACAATTTCCAAACAAAATGCAGTCCGATAACTTGCTTTAAAGCACTGAAAGAAATACACGAGACATTACCGACCAACAGGTCAAGCTAGTGGATGTTGTGTCTTGTTGTACCCTTATTCCAATTACGCATTCTTATCCTCGATGCACAAACATTTTGTTGTTACTCTAACTCAATCGGTACCCAATTCATTGGCTTATGTTTTTTTTTTTTTGTTCAATAAAAATGGGTCCAGCTAAATACACATGGACATAAATGCTTCTCCAGCGATTTCCCTGAATGAAAAATATCGTGCTTATGTTACATCACCCGACAAAATAAAACACGAGTCATAGTCACGATTAGAGATGGAAGTCTCAACAATTTTGGAATGACACGAAATAACATGGCCCAAAAACATGTGGTTGGAATGAAAACGTGCACATCATCAAAACCACGTCGGTGCGGCTCGCCAATTATAAGCTCTGATCGTGCAAATAAAAGATCTAACATGATTTTCATGTCTAGGTGGATGTCCAAGGATCTCAAAATTGACTTTCGGACAAAAGTTAGAGTCAAAAAAAATCTCTTTTAAATGACTTTAGCATAAAAGCTAGGGTCGCAAACAAAAAATGAAAAAGAAAGATGAAGGTGGCCAAGTCAAAAAAAGAAGCTCAATAAATTTGCAAGAGCCTTATTTACGGAATTTATATGCTATTATATACATACGGTGCTCCTCCATCTAAATCTATTATGTTGACATTAATTCAATCCTGATTTTTTCGATTTTGTCATTGCAATTCTAAATCTTTGCTCGAAATTTTAATGTAATCTTTCCAATGAATTGCCATCGGAAATTTGCTAATATGGTGTCCCGTCATTGTTAGCCGTCTTACATGGCACACTACATGGACAAGTTTACTCACGCTATGTTAGATATTTCTGATGGCAATTGATCGAAAAGACTGCATCGAAATTTCACGCAAAGGTTTAGGATTGCATTCTCAAAGTTAGAAAGTTGAGAATTGAATTCAAGCATTAAATTTGAGGCTGAATTCTCAGGCAAATTCAATAGTTGACTTCCAGTATGATCACACCATCTCTTCTACTTTCAAGGCCCAACGAAATAGAACCAACTCTTCTTGATTGCACATATCAAACATACAACGATCATGATTACGAGCATCGTCCATATCAACGGGGGGCCTGTTTGATCGCATCTAAAAAAAAAGTTCAGACCATAGTTAATTTAATAGGGTCCATCAAATTAAATATGTGACAAACCTACCAAACTAAATGGTCCATCAAATTAATAGGGTCCATTAAATTAAATAGGCCTCCCGTACGCCGAGCCAACAATGGATCTCGTAGCCCGCCGGACCACTCCGGCTCTCAAGGCTCGAAAGTGTAAAAGCGAATTCGGTTTGGGTAGAACGTTACATTTTCCAACCACGATCCCTTCAACGAGATTCGTCTAAACCCGATCGATCTTCATAGAAAATTTTAGACCCGGACTTAGACCCCGCCTAGACCAACTTGCATAGCGACGAGTCCACGAAACAAATGGGCAAAGGGAGACGAAAGCAGAAGGGCCGTCGGTCAGCGTCAACATACTTTTTTCTACCAATTAACCCTAATTAGTTTAGTCACATCACCCAAATTAAGAAGTACCGTGAGCGGTTTGGTCTTCCATCAATACCGATGTATCATCGCTAACGTTGAAAATTCATGTCGCTGGCATTGGATTTTGACCGTAGTGGGTGAGCCCCGCAAAGATCTAATTAAGATCTAATTGGATTATGCTTTGTATTTTAATTGCATGAACAGTTAAATTCTGGTTGTGCGAAACTCCCTCGCAGTTTCCCTCTCCACGAACCAATTCCTGCACGAGGGGAAGAAAAATCTCCCGAGTGATGTCGATTTGGGTCAATTCACAAGGGCATTTTCAGCCACCTTTTGGTGAGAATCAACCTAATTACGGCTTTTTAAAATGCGATAAATGTAATAATATCGGCTGATAAAAAATTTATAGCAGGTGATACGGTGAGGTAGAGGATGAAATGAAATCCGCTCGATCATGATAGACGAATTGTATCAATAGAGAGATGATAATTCTTTCTCTAACTTTGTTTTTGCAATTTGAAGTTTCTCACAGTGGAGTTAATATTGAAGGGCAAAAAGATATACCCAAAATAAATTATTTAAGTTTTCATGAGAAAACAGTTCTCTATTAGGAGTGTCACGAGTTTGGCCCCACAAAATTAGAATTGTTGCCATCATCTAGAACGAGACTTTTTCTCTCTCTTTGAATATCATAAAAGAAAAAAGGGACTTTTCCTCTGAATAAAGTGATTTTGTACTCAAATATAGAGAAATATTCATATCATCCCCATTTCTCCTTTTTCACAATCAAAGCCCCTCGATACATGATAATCAGATGTACCAATTGAAGTACATTCCAGAGAAATTGCTCAAAAAAATTGAAGAGCATGAAGATATATAGCCCAATTAAAAGCTTACGCCTGGACTTGTTCGCATTACTTTTACAATACTATGTAGCCAAAGTGCAATAACCTAAAAACTACAGCATATGAATCAGCAAACCCAAAACCCTTGCATGGACCAAAATGCATTTTGTCTTTGTAATGTCTGTACCTCAAGGTAGCTGCGCTGCTCCTTGTATTTGCGAAGTTGTTCAATATGGTCCTTCCGATTGTTATCGTAAAAGGGACCGATAGATTTGCTCATCATTTAGACAAAATGGACCACGCATTGGGCCACATTGAAGATAAAGATGAACAAAAACACGTTCACGAAAAGCTTATGTGACACCACAAAAAAAAAAAAGAAAAATTTGATCCTAAGTCGCAAGAAAATAAATTAAACCTTTTTCTCCCATAGTCCACGGCACAGGTTACGCGCAAGAGTGGCGAGCGACCAGAGTCGCTCAACCTCTCAGAACACATCCAGCACCTTCTCAAGGTGGTCCGTGGCCACATCACGGGATGCTCCCCCGGCGACGCCAACCTCCGAATCCGACGGATGCGCCTCGCCTCTCGTGTCCGAATGGGCCGAGCCGGTGGAGGTCCGGCTCCGGCTCGGGTTGTACCTCTCCATCGGCATCGACGCGGCCACCACTTCCGCCGGGAAATTGAGCAGGGCCTTGGCACCGCGCATCTTGAACGCCGCCCGGTCGTAAGCCAGCGCCGCCTCCTCCGCCGTCTCGAACGTCCCGAGCCACACCCGGGCCCCGTGGCGCGCCGAGTCGCGGATCTCGGCCGCGTACTTCCCCCACGGGCGGCGCCGGACCCCTCGGTAGTTCTTCTTCGCGATGCCCCGGGACGGGGAGAGGGCACCGCCGCTCGGCGCGGGCCTGGTTTGGTTCGGATGCGGGAGGGGCGAGTTGTTTTGGGACATGGCCTCGTTCAGGACGTGGTAGATGACCATGTCCTGTGAATCATTCTCGTTGAGAGGCAGTTCTTCAGTCTGGAATGGTGGAACCATGGAAGACAAGGAGGAGGTTGTGTGTGTGTGTCTCTCTCTCTCTGTAGGTGTGGGTCTATATATCTGATGAATGGAGTGTGGGGAGAGTTTGTGTCCAAGTTGGCCTTAATGACTATAAATTCATTTGAGCAAAAGGGCTTTTTTCACCTTTGTGGGGACAGATTGGAAGAGGAAGGTGAGAGGAACGAGGGAGAGAGAGAGAGACAGAGACAGATAAGGAGATGGGACGGATTTGGACACTTACCGGCCGGTAGGGTTTTTAGGAAGTCTGCCTACTTTTCCTTTCTTTCTTTATCTTGTTATAAGGCGTCCTGAGGACAACGCTAGTTCTTTAGATAAGCACAATCTTGATAACCCCGCATGCCACAAGACAATTTTATAAGCTATTGGTTTAAGAAAGCAAGTAGTTACAATTGCTGACAATTAAAGATTAACTAAGGTCCTTCCTGTGAAATTTTCTTCGCGCCAATATGTTTTTCAAATTAAATGCTCATGTAGATTCTCGTAAATCGTGTTCAGTGGAACATGCGGAAACTTAGATTAGGCGAATGGTATATTCAGAAAGGCGAGCAATACATCTGATAATCACGTCATCGTATTTGGTGGAATATGCAGAAACTTATATTAAATGAATGGTACAGTTTCCATACCTCGTCGAGAATATAATAATTTATATGAAATTTTGTAAGTTATAACTGACAATCACATCAAGCACCGAATAGATAGGATCGGGAATGCGACGACACCCGCCTCCTTGGTCCGTCTCCGATTCGATTTGAAACCCCTGATGTTACACTTTACATCTTAAGTACTTGGTACGTCATTAATACTTTACGCTATCCATTATAGCATTATGGCGAGAAACTTTATACAAATGAGAGATGATTTTGACAACGTGGGGGCTATTCTTTTTGCTAAGTAAGCATCACAATCTTGATGCACATGAACAAACTTGGAGGAAAGAACAAAGGAATTGTCAATTGGGCAACCTTGCAATTTATGTTGTCGCCCCCGTCTTCGAGGTGGCTTCCTGTCATTGAATAAGTGACGTCATGATGTTGACCAGCTAAACACACCGGGCGACCTGTCTCGATGCAGTGAACTTACTAAGCACACGAAAATCAGGAGCAGACTATTCTTCGTCCTTGGAGAGAAAGCATGTCGCGAAACGTCCATTTCACCCGATACATGATTTTTCTCCCTTCGAAAATGAGGCATTTGTATCACGAAAAAAGTTACAAAAAATTATGAATTACGCCACTGCGAATAAAAAATCTCAAACTTATATTTATATGACACATATATCCCCAATTTAAAATTTCGTCAGATAAGTTTTTCTAGCCAAAACATTATTGTTTTATTTCATTTAAATTATGTGGGTGCCATGTCAATATTATAGTTAGCATTTCGATTTTCATGTAGGCAAATTTTTAACGATGTTATATGACGAAATCTTAATGAAGGGTAAATGTGTTATATAAGTACAAATTTGAAATTTTTGATAGGGTTTCTAGTGGTTTTTCCTTTTGTAATTAGATCTTGCTGAGTGATAGAAAATGAGATTTTTCAATACACTAATTCCAATCGGGAAGTGATAATCACTATAAAAATCGAACAGTTTCTTGTGAAATATGCTTCACAAGCGTCCCTAAAGCACTCGACGATACGATTCTAGTATTAATGATCGTTAGAATTCCGACGCGATGCACGTGGAAAATGTTGTCTACGATTTGAAATGGATGTTATGGCCAGAATCGTGACATGACGTTTTTTCAAGTCACGAGTACATATTTGAAGATATTGGTGAGAGGAGAAAAAAAAGTTCGGGTATTAATGTCCCACGTGGCAAAATTTAGAAACTTATGTTTATGGATTAATCCATCGGTTTTTTTTTATACATAATGCAATCAGGGCACTTGTTTCTTCGCCCATAATTTGAGATACGACTGGTCTGGTCACACATTTTTCTTGCCCTCGTGACATAATCCCACTCGTAAACGTCGGTTGAGCTGTCGTTTTGTAGACAATTCTGCCATCAACATTGTCCTTCACCTTTGACTTTTTCAACGGCTCGCGTCCGCAAGTTAGTGCAAATCCAGAAGAGGGTTCTTCCGAAAAGATTCAAACCCACGAGGTTTGACTCTATGGAAACAAAAAGGCAGAGAGAAAGAAAGAGAAAGAGATGGTCGAAATCCGGTGCGTTTTAAGGAGGCAATGCGTCGCGTTCACGGTGTCTGAAACGAAGCTGAGGGGCTTTCGAGCCATGGAGAGATGGTCGATTTCAAATTCACCCCTCGAAAAGGACAGAAATTGCTATTTTAATCCCTCGTGCCCCTTAATATATGTCAATTTGCCCCCCCTGAATTTGCTTAAATTACCTCAAGCATGACTCGATCCGGTCCTCGTCTGGAGAAAAAAATTGTCTCGTTGTCACAAGCATTTGACATGTTCGTGGGTTATATTATCAAGTTGGGTAGCATCAAGCAATATTAATTGATTCAGGAGGTAGATTGAACCCAAGTTCTAGGTGACGGGCCTTTTCGGCATTCATTGTTCATTTCGGGGGACAAATTGACAATTTCCAAGAGAAGACTGACATGTTAATTCCACAAATATGAAAGAAAAAGAAAGAAGAGAGATAGGCTAAAACGGACATCAATTTTCATTAAATTATAAAAAAAATAAAATCGAAATGGTGGGATTAAACAAAGAAAACCATTCAAACAATGAAATACAACACCACGGTGGTCATTAGGTCCAAATATAAACACCAGATTAAAGATAAAGATTAAAATGAAAATGAATAGAAAATTTGGGGAAATTTTTAATTGTGAAAATATTCATGAAATTTTCTCCTATGTAACGACACACGACGGTCATTAGGTCATTAGGCCTATTCTTGATTCACTTATATGTCTGCCCCATAGCCCATTCCACTGACAAGTTTTCGTCGTAGTGAGACGAACTTGAAGGGATAATGACACTAATAATCCTTAAATTTTGATTCAATGAGCAATGTTATTCATTGAACTTTTAATTTGTTCAATGTGATATTTTAACTATTCATAAATGTTCAATCTAATTCCTAAACTTTCAATAATTTGTTCAATCTAGTGTTTTAACTTTCCATAATAAAGTCAAATCGGTCATTCAATACTATTAACAAGTTTTCATAATTACAATATTACCCATATTTTAGAATCTTTTCATTTCATTCATTTCCTAAATCAACAAAAAATATACCATTTTTTGTTTACCTTTTTATCTTTGGTTTAATACCATCAAAAATTCAAAACTGGTACATTTATGATAATTTACCAAAAACTATTTTTTACCATAAAAACCCAAACTAATACACTTGTGATAAATTTACCCCAAATTATTTTTTTGACCACAAAAAAATCCCAAACTGGTACACTTGTGACAATTTTAACCTAAACTAATTTTTGACCACTAAAAACCCCAAACTCGTACATTTATGACAAATTTACCCTTCGTTAGTATTTGCTAAATTGGATTAATATCACGAAAAATCACAAATTGGTAAACTTGTGACAAACAGAGAGGTAAAATCTCAAACCAGTACACTGTCAATCACCATGTGCCATTAAATTTAGCAATTTAACAGTAAAATTTAATGGAAACTAACGGAGGTAAATCTGTTACCGGTGTTCCAGTTTGGGGGTTTTTTGTGGTAAAAAAAATAGTTTGGGATAAAATTGTCACCAAGTACTGGGATTTGAGATTTTTGTGGTAAAAAATAATTTAGGATAAATTTGTCGCGATTGTACCGGTTTGAGGATTTTTGTGATATTAACCATTTATCTTTTCGGTCTTTACAAGTTTTACTACAATACAAGTATCAACTTGATATAACTCTAAAAGAGGTTGTACTTTTACTAAATTATAAGTTAAAATATACTTAAATGGAACTATCATTATATTTGTAAAGACCAAAAAAGTAATAAAAAGACAACCATATTTTTGTTGATTTAGAAAAGGGTTAATACCACGAAAAACCCTAAACCTGGTACACTTGTGACAGATTTACCCCAAACTATTTTTTTTTTTGACCACCAAAAAAAAAAACCTGTGACACTGTGATAATTTTACCCCGAAACTAATTTTTTAACATTATTATTTTTTTTATTTTTTGAATTTTTTAGTTTTTCTTTTCTTTACTTTTTCCTTTCCTTTTTTTTTTTCCCTTCATCTTCATTGGACCAACAATGGATTGCTATATTGTGATTGATACCACAATAACGTGACACGTAACATAAATGCTACATTTTGACCCAAAAAAAAAAAAAATATAAACGCTTAAATGAAAGACTTTCTTTTATATGCATGAATTTTCATGCCAACCATTTTTTTCTATATTTAAATGTCTCGCGTTTTTATTTATTATATATTTCAAGTGATCATATTGATTTATGAATCGCCATGCATATATAATATCTCTCATCTTATATATAAAATATACTAATTTTGTAAATTAGTCTGTTAAATTAAATTGGCAAGCAGGACGTATATAAATTGTTGATTAGTTGTACTCCAAGCTTAGGTAACAAGCCTACGTTGGACCCCATTAGTTTGCCTATCCACTTGCACCCAAAAATAAGAAAGACACGACAACAATATAATGCCTTTTTCGCGAGACATTTAAATGTAGAAAAAGTGGTTGGCATGAAAATTCATGCATATAAAAGAAAGTCTTTCATTTAGCGTTTATTTTTTTTTTGGGTCAAAATGTAGCATTTATGTTACGTGTCACGTTATTGTGGTATCAATTACAATATAACAATCCATTGTTGGTCCAATGAAGATGAAGGAAAAAAAAAAAAGAAAAGGAAAGGAAAAAGAAAAGAAAAGAAAAATTAAAAAATTCGAAAAAAAAAAAAAATAATATTAAAAAATTAATTCGGGGTAAAATTGTCACAAAGTGTACAGTTTTGGGTTTTTGTGGTCAAAAAAAAATAGTTCGGGATAAAATTGTCACAAATTATTCCGATTTTGGGTTTTGGTAAAAAAAAATAATTTGGGGTAAAATTGTCACAGTGTACTGGGTTTGGGATTTTTATGGTAAAAAAAATAGTTTGGGGTAAATATGTCACAAGTGTACCAGGTTCGAGGATTTTTCGTGATATTAACCCTTTAGAAAATGGATTGAAATGAAATGATGTTCTAAAATCTGAGCAATAGTATAATTATGAAAACTTTTGATTTTTTCTTTTTATGGAAAGCTGAGGATTTATATTGAACATTTAGGATTAATTAAAGGATTACATTGAATGAATTAAAAGACCAATCTTACACATTGAGCCAATATTTAGGGGCTTTTTGTGTTATTTTTCTAATTTGACACAAAATGGATATATCTACTATAGAATCAATATGCCCACTCGTTTGGACATTTTTGTTCTTATTTAATAAGGTATTTTGGATTACTCACGTATGTGTATAATATGTTACTGGCGTCTAATTATTGGATCCTCAAGCACCGGTGAAAACTAATGGATCTTAGAAGAAAAATTCTATCGATTAACTATAAGTGAATTATTTTTAAGTGTGAAACGACATAAGTAAGTTAAGCTTTGTTCATGTGAGAAAAGCTATTCCATTTGAAATTGCTTTCTTTAGCCCGATCTTTTATTTTCTTTAGAGTGATATAATATTGAATAAAAATAACTGATTTGACTCTAATTGGAAGTAGCAATTTACTTCTCAAATGCTTATCGTTTATATATTTTACTTATATTTTAGATATATGAAAATTTGTATTTTTATTTAGGGATAAGTGTATTGGAAGTCCTAAAAACTTGTTAGTATTTTTTGTTTATCAAGTTGGATGGAATTAATGGAATGATGGAATTGATTGCACAAACTTAATAAATTTTAGAATTTGATTGCACCAACTTGATAAATTTTAAGACTTGATTGCACTTTTGAAAGTTGCAAGACTCAATTGTACTTTTATGACAAGTTTTAGGATTCGATTGCACTTTTTGAAAGTTTTAGAACTTAATAACATTTTCATAATAAGTTTTAGGACTTTTAATGCACTTATTCCAAAAACATATTATTTTCACCTATGCAATGTAAGGTACTATTCATAGGAAAAATTAACATCTTCAACCTATCTAAAAGAAATATTCACAAAAAGTCCGTGCATAATTCACGGATGGATATAATCGTAGTCTATAATAATCAAGATAATTGTTAAGGCTCTGTTTGTTTAGAAAAAAAAAAATGATTTGAGAAAATATTTTCTTAACAACGATCACTTATATGATGTACATGAAAATACTTAGACATAAATTATTGTTGACAATGAAACATCTTCAATTGATTAATTATTTCAAGCAATAAAGCAATTAATTTTAAGAAAATACTTTTCAAATCATTCATTTTTCGCAAAATAAATGGAGCTTAGGTAATTCGGTTCCGTAAGGGAAGGGATTAGCAATATGCAACGGTCTTCATCACGAAATGAGTATTATAACCTATCAAATTTCATATAAAAATCTTGGATCTCACCTTTGAGCTTGGTATTGCAAATTTTTTCTCATCTCGTCCTCTCAAAGAAAGGTTTCTCCGCCTGCCATTGTGCAATCAATGGACATGTTAGGCAAAGTTTGGTACTTGTTAACTTAGTTAGCTATACAACCCATGAAGATGTGCCTTCAGGAATGGGTGCATTCACCCATATCTTTGTTCCTTTAAGGCGATAATGACACATATAGTCCTTAAACGTTGGCCTAATGTGAAATGTGATCCCTGAACTTTAAATTTGTTCAATGGGACCCTGATTTTTAGTTCAATGTGCAATGTCATCCCTGAACTTTGAATTTATTCAATGTGGCCCTTAAATTTTTTAGTATATGTTCAATTTAGTCCTTAGATCGTATGAAAATGTTCAATATTATCCTTCCATTAATTTAAATTTATGGACGACATTGAACAAGTACCATAAGTCCATCGACTACATTGAACAAATTAAAAGTTCATAGATGACATTATATATTGGGCCAAAGTTTAATAATCATATTGAACCAATTTAAAGTTCAGGAACCATATTGCACATTGAGAAAAAAAAGTTTGGAATTTATTAGTATCATTTATCCTTCTTTCTAGATAAGGAAAAAAAAAAAAAAAATTAAAAAAGGCTATCAACATCTATAATCATCTTGGTATTGGCATAGACATATTCATATCCATAACAGAATGTTCGGCTTTAAAGCAACAACTCATTGGAGCGTACTCAACATCCTCGCCTCTACTCATTAGTCGGAGTAGAGCCGTGGTTCTCCAACGCCTGGCGCAAATCGAATCAATGCCGCAAACGAAGCAAGGCCTCCTCAGATGCAGGAGCGACTGGGAATTTGCCCATTGAATAGGCTCTTGTCCTCCATCTTCTCTGTTCTGCTTTAATTTGAGAATTCAAGCCTGATCCTCCCTGCAGGGATTCCTACTACCGAATGAAGTGGCTGTTGAGTTTTGTAAGAAATCAAGGAAATTCACCGAAATTTGAACTGGTCTCAGGAGTCCTATGGCTTATCTGGAAGACACGAAACAACACTGTATTCCGAGGTCTCCGACCAGAATCGTCTAATATTGTCCAATCTGCCTAAACTCTGCTTGAAAATTACGCAAAATGGAATGACAGGGGAAATTTAGCAAGGAATCAATGCGACAACCCCCGAGCTTCCAGTACGACGGATCAAGCATGGAAACCACCGACGAAGGACGCTTTAAAAGTAAATATTGATGGAGCTTACTCTCCTGGCTCAAACGAAGGCGCTGTAGCCTGCATTGTGCGCAATACCGTCAGGTCCCTAATTGATGGATTTGCTAGATCGGTGAGAGCTGCATCGGCGTATCAGGCGGAAACTTTAGCTTTTGTCCACGCATTGTGTTTTCTCTCTCCTCGAAGAAGTTTTAAGCTGGAACTTAACTCCGACTGCTTGAGTTTAATCTCCTCTTTGAAGTTAGCTGATCAATAAGGGTGGGAAGAGCGAGCACTAATCATCGAAGCTTCTCATCTGTTGTCTTGCTTTTCGGATATTAAAGTCGAGTTTTGTAATAGGGAGCAAAATAGAGCTATGGATTGGGTTGTCAAAGCCCAATACACGAATTCTCTCCCTCCGAATTGGATAGCCAATCCCCCCGGAACTTTTTTGGACCTACAATGTTTAGATGCCCCTGCTATGGGCTTTGTGTCTTAAGTTATTAATAATAATGCTTTGTGTTTCTAGACCAAAAAAAAAAAATGAAGCACTTTCTTAGTGGCCAAAAAAGAAGAAAAGAAAGAAAAAAGAAAATCTCTTTCTTGATAAAGAATGTCTAGATAAGGTCATGAACCCATTCCAAAAGAGACCAAACATTCACTATTTCTTTCAATCAAATCCACAATCATACCCTCAATCGAATTTGACTCTCAATTTGGTAGGGTTTGCACATGCCTGAAGTTTCCTTGTTCACGTGTATCAATCTTCAAATCTTTTTTGTCCCTATCTCCAATGAGGGGATGCGACGCTTGCTTTGGAAAGTTAATCCTTTTATGTAGATGTGATTTATGCCTCGTTTTAAGTCTTTGCTTTCCTTAATTTACAGTTTGGGAAGAGAATGTAACGATAAAGTCTAGAAAGAGTGACAAGTCCCCTTTTTCTAGATTTAGAAACAATGCCAAACTGGCACTACAATACCTATTCCAACTTCCAGGGACTTAATATTTTAAAGTTATATATTTAGGTCTAGATTCAACTGCCTAAATAACCCTGTTCAACTTTAAAATATCGAGGATGGGTATTTCTAGAAATCCCTAGGATCTGTTCCTCGGAGACTGGTGATTGTTGGGTCACGAAAGAAAAGATCTTGATCGAGAATAAGTCGTTTCAAGATAACTGCTCGAGCTAGAATGGATCCTAGATAAGTTAGATAAATCAAGAACCCGATTGAATTCAACTGCCTAAACCCGCCACGGACAAACCAAAAAAATTTATATCCTGTATAAGTTAGACCAGTCAAGAACCGAGTTCTATTCGGCTTTGCCATCCCTAACAGCCATTAAAAAGGAAAAAAGCATGTTAAGAACTTTCCTTCATGACCACTTCAACTCTAGCTCCTCTTTCACCAAATGTCAACTCGATTTCGATTGACCTTCCAGTGACACCATGCTTTAGGAGACGTAGAAAAGAGGGTGAAAAAATGACCTAAGAGAGATCAAAACTCGAGTACTAAATCGAAGCGAAACCTAACTAATATACTATGATGTCCACGCATAATCTAGTAATTTTACTCGTTTGTTTGTCTGAGTCAAGTGTTCAGACAGACATGCAGGAGAGAAAGCGAGAAGACCTGTTCTTGGTCGTCTCAATGACTTAGTGGGGAACGCATCATGTCTCTAATCACGAGCCACGAAGATCACCCTCCATTCTCGTTAGTCGTTTTAGGCCACCATCCAAGAATAGCTTCCATCAAAACTAATCGTCTCAGCAATTTCCAACTTTAGTATATATTTCCCTCCATAATTCTAGGTTTGTCTTTCTTTGGCTCCCTCTCTCTCTCTTTCTCATTCTTCCTTGATCTCCAATTCACCGGGCATTCTCCATCTCAACCAAGAAAGGGTTGACAATTCTCAACCGAGTTATTGACAAACTCAAGAGAGAAATTCCTCAATCTTTTTTGGTTACTGGGATTTGTGGTTTTTGATGGGGACGTATCGGTCGGACGACGACTACGACTATTTGTTCAAGGTGGTGCTGATTGGGGACTCGCGTCGGCAAATCGAACCTGCTGTCGAGGTTTTCGAGGAACGAGTTCAGCATGGAATCCAAATCCACGATCGGGGTCGAGTTTGGGACTCGTTGCATTCGGGTCGATGATAAGGTTGTCAAGGCGCAGATTTGGGACACTGCAGGCCAAGAAAGGTTTGAGCCATTCTCATAAGATCTACATCTGCTCCTCCATTTTATGGATTGCCATTCATTACGAATTATAAATTCGACTGCTTATGATTTGGACTATCATTCTTAGAAGGATGTCGTGTTTTATAAGAACTATCTTTTCGAAATCAGAATCTGCTAATCAGATCTTAGTCAAACCTCATGTAATCCTTATTATGAACTCTATTTACAAATGATTTGATTTTCTTAAACCTGGTTTATGTCGGATTTGTGTGGATGTCTGGTAGGTAAGATTGACAATGTTTGGACAGAATAACCCACCTCGATTCGTGTATATGCTGAGAAGAGAATTTGGATATTACAGATCTTGAGACGCAAGCTAATACATGTCATCAATGAATTTAAGTTCCTACAGGTGAAGAAAAAATTTACACTAGCATTGTTGATTGCACGTCACGGGCAAGCAGTTCTGTCTCAATGGCTAACTTGTGATCGGCACACATTGTGCAGTCAATTGCGGTTATTCAGAGTTTGGTTCTTCTCAAATTTGTCATTCAAAGAGGTGGATTGAATTTCTGAACAGGCATGAATTTACATGAACTAAGAAACATTCTGCATTTTGTATTTGTGTGTTTGCTAGAGATCATTATTGGCTAATGTAACATTACAGCGAGTAGAGGTCTGCTTGGGAATAGGGAGTTGTTCATGTTCTGTTCTTAGTTATATCTAATCTTCTATTGAGGCGATAATATTTGTCTGATAATCTGTTGTGTTTAACATAGATACCGTGCGATCACAAGTGCATATTATCGAGGGGCGGTGGGCGCTTTACTAGTGTATGATATCACTCGGCATGTCACGTTCGAGAATGTGGAGAGGTGGCTAAAGGAACTCGAGAGACCACCGAGGCCAACATTGTGATCATGCTCGTTGGGGAACAAGGCGGACCTGCGCCATCTCCGTGCGGTCTCCCTCGATGATGCCAAAGCATTTGCCGAGCAAGAGCACACCTTCTTCATGGAGACATCTGCGTTGGAGGCGCTCAATGTCGAGAACGCCTTCACAGAAGTGTTGACTCAGATATACCGTGTGGTCAGCAGGAAGGCTCTTGACGTTGGCGACGACCCTGCAGCCCTGCCAAAGGGACAGACGATCAACGTTGGGAACAGGGATGATGTCTCGGCCGTCAAGAAGGCCGGTTGTTGCTCGTCATGAGAAATCATGGGTTGGGTGCGAAAGTGCTTTGCTCTTCATAGCATTGTGTTTCCAATAGAGGGAGCGACACTGAAAATGGATTTCATCAGTCATCATGTACACAAAAAAATTAGACACTCTTATAGCATATTAATGTTAGCTGAATTGATTGCATTTAAAAACAAATGAAATTGGCAGATACTTCGACCAAAAAAAAAAATGGCAGATACTCTTTCCTCATCGTTCACTTCCTGTTTTTTTTCCCTTTTGAACTTGTTCTGTTGGGTTTCTACACATGTTTCTCAAAAGCATTGCCTATTTTTCATAATCCAAGTATGGTTCATCATCAGCAGTTAATAAAAGTATCATCATGATCCGTGATTATTCTAAGTGCATTTATAGGACACTTCGTCATGTGTACAGACTGAATTAGCACTAGTTCTGTTCACTGATATAACAAATTCTGAAGATTGTCAGAAAATAGTTTGTGGAGCCTGGAATTCCAGCTATTGCTGTGGAAAAACTTTGTTTGGAATAATAGAACATGTCTAAGAGATATTAGCTAGTTGGAGTATAACAAAATTGTCTAATACAAGACGTTCAGTTGAGGCCCTCAGTTCTGAGTTACAGCAAATAATAAATAGCAATGGAGCTATGCATGATAGAAACTGGAAAGCTTAACTTAAATCTTGGATGGAGATATGTGGCGCCAACAGGAAATGTATTGGGGCATGAAGGCTTGAATTGATCCGTTGTGTTGGGAAAAGCTCTTCCACGCAAATAACATTCAAAGAAGACAGCAAAACAGGATCTCGATTCTCAGGACTCCTTATGACAATTGGTGTAGAGGACCCCAACAGAGAGAACATATGGCACTGCATTATTCCAGGGAGTTGTACACTTCTATAGGACGTTGCATTTTCCTTCCGGTAATTGATCACTGTCCTATTTTGGTGATTCAGGACATGAAAAGCTCCCTAACTCAAGCTGTCAACTTGGAAGAAGTGAATAGGCTATTTTTGAACTGAGATCCCTTAAAGCACCTGGGCCTGATGGAATGAAAGGTTTGTTTCATAGAGAGAATTAGGATGTGGTACTGAAAGATGTTTTCAAGGAAGTACTGTAGTTCTTGAATCAGGGACCCTCAATCCTTTGTTAAACAGAACACAAATTACTCTTGATTCCTGAAGTCTCTAACCCTGAAAGGCTTGATCCATATCGTCCTATAGGCTTATGCAGTTTTGCGCACAAAGTTTTTGCAAAAGCGTTGGCCAAAAGCTCGAGCCCTGGCTTCCTGAATTTATTAGGCCCAAGCAAAGTGCTTTTGTGCAAAGGGATACATGTACAAGATAACATCTTGTTAGAGCTAGAAATACTTCATCAATCACGAGAAGAAAAAGCAGGAGAATGTTCGGGGCTATCTTGAAAGTTGACATAAACAAAGCCTATGATAGGATAGAGTGGGATTTCCTTGAAGCGTGTTTAAAGAAAATAAGTTTTGTGGAAATTTGGGTGAATTGGACAACATAATGTGTGAAGACTATTACTTTTCGGTGTTAAGCTAAACGGCAGACCCTTGCAATGTCAACCCACCAATTTTAATGTATTAAGACATTGACATGAGCATGACAGGTATAGGATAAAAAGCATCTATATGAATATATAATAACAAGCTCTACATAAATAAATAATAACGTCCATTTTTAAAAACCCAATAACAATTACGTAGGATTGGGGGTGGGGGAACAACTAACTTGGGTGTTGACATCTATTATTGTCTTAAAACATTAAAAAAATGTAATGAGCAATTATGTAAGTTTCGATGGTACTTAT
Organism: Syzygium grande; assembly: GCA_024733475.1. Lineage (NCBI taxonomy): Eukaryota > Viridiplantae > Streptophyta > Magnoliopsida > Myrtales > Myrtaceae > Syzygium > Syzygium grande. The sequence goes on along the minus strand of JAMXDD010000001.1, from coordinate 12,003,699 downwards.
TGCCAATAGTTTAGTGTGAGTATTTATTATCCCAAATCATAATTTATGCATCTACATCACAGTTAATTTATCGAGCGCACAGGACTCGGCTCCTTGCTTAATTTGATCAAAAAATTTAGGTTGACCGTAGTAGTCTCAATCTTCAGAGTACATATTGAAATTATAATGTCATCCTAGATTCAGATAGAATAAATTTACCACCTCATATCTTGAATCTTTTTTCCTTATGAAGAAAAAACGGCTTCCCCGGATGAACAGAAAGAATTGAGGAGAGTCTTATCAAGATTCAAGATTGGTTATGAGTCGCTCATTAGGAATGTCTTGGACTCCACCTAACCTTTTTTAGTCACTTACATGCAAATTTAAACAAATTAGTTATGAGTCAGGTGGGCTCATTAGATATGCTAGGAGGGAGTTACGAAAACTATTACCCATCCAGCCTTGGCCCGAAAGAACCTTGAAATGTGGGTTTCATGAACAAAATAAGCTTAAGCTTAGCCGATCTGGGCTTTTAGTGACAACTTTGCTAGATGCCATGTGGGCGGGCTGTTGGCCCAATCACAAGACAAACTTCGTGCGAACATGCCTAATGGAGGTTCTGTGGGTGGAGATTGAGGTGCCAGAAATCTTCCTTTTCTACAGGATGTAGTCAAGTTGGAAACCTCTTTATTTTGTCATCTTAGACACTTCTCTAGAGATGTAATATAGCACCAAACTTCTCCCTTGAAACAACTCTTAAAATTGACTCATATTGCATTCGGAACGATGAAAGTGAATAGAAGTGAAGGGTCGCGATAACCCAGAGAGAAATCTTTCTTCTATTGGGGAAGATAAAATAGGGGGTAAAAATGGAGTAGCTACTTCTTTTTTGCCACTCATATTTCATCACCAAACGAAGCGTCGGTCATGGGAACAGAGAGCCATGTAGGGAGAGTTGGAAAATCGAAAAGGAGAGATCATATTACACTTCCTCAAGAAGGTTTAGGACTACATCCAATATGATAATAAGTATTGGACTTAGATTGCACATTGTTCAGAGATTGGGCTTCCACATATTTTACTACTGAAAGCAGCTAGCTTCGGCTTCCACATATATTTTTCAGACGATGAACCCAAAGACAATTCCTACATCCGACGAGTTGGCCCATGGGTGAGCTTTGAAAATGCGCTTTTGTGAATGGCCGAAAGATTGAGTAGTGCTCATCTACTACATTATGTACATACAGATATTCGCATTAAGTAGTGCTCCTTGTTGGCTCAGCTAGTGAAGGCAAGGTGCCAATTACATATATTCAATGAATTCATATTTTTATTTTTTCTATCAACAAATATTTGGTATTTTGTAATAACTTATTATAAAATATACTTGATATCTCTATCAGTGATATGGGTATATATATATATATATATATATATATATATATATATATATATATTGAGCATAGTCATTTTCTTTAATCTTTTGAAGAAAGATTTTCTACTATATGAGATATCACTAACAAAGTTTGAGACTCTACTTGGCTGATAACCTATTGTTCATGAAAAACGTTCGCTGTCTTCTCCCGTTGTAAGTTTGGAAGCGCATAGTTGACAAAGGTACGATTAATGTGAGTAGAAATACGCTCAGCTTATATCAAGATCAAGTCGTTCCGTACGGTTTACTGTGATATACCGTATTTTGCTCGTCAGGTACCGTATTTTGATATGTCAATTACATAAAAAAAAGTAAAAAAGAAAAAAAGAAAAAGAAGAATTTTGAAAGATGGAGCAGAAATGGGATTACGTAACGTGAGTGTAGCATTGGATTCTGCCTCGTCAAAGAGGCAACATGTGCAGTTGTAGCGCAAAAAGGAGTCAAGATGATCGTGCAAGGACATGGGAGGGGCATGTGAGATGAACGAACAAGAACTCAACGAACGAATAAAAAGATGGAGAAAAAGACGTGGGAGGGGCAAACCCTAAACAAATCCAAAGGGACAACTCACGAAAGAGATCCAAAACAAACTCAACAAAGTCTCCCCTGTTGTATGCATTATATATATGTATATTTTGATATCAGGTTTACATTGGTTTCCTATTTTAGGTTGGTCCTTTGGATAAGAGGACGGCCATGTCTTCGCCTTTTTTTGGTAAGAATCCAGGTACGACAATTATGATATTCAAAACAGACCACATTCGGATTGATCAAATGAATAAAAGTGAAGGGTCGTGATAATTCAGAGGGAAATCTTTCTTCTATTTGGGAAGATAAAATAGGCGGTAAAAATGAAGTAGCTTCTTTTTTGCCGCTCATATTTCATCACCAAACTAAGTGTCAATTACAGGAAATGAAAGCCATGTAGGGAGAGTCGGAAAATAGAAAAGGAGAGATCATATTACACTTCCTCGAGAAGGTTTAGGACTTAGATTGCACATTGTTCAGAGATTGGGCTTCCCCAAATTTTGCTACTCAAAGCAACTAGCTTCAGCTTCAACACATATTTTTCGGACGATGAACCCAAAGACAATTCCTATATCCGATGAGTTGGAATGCATTATCACTCTACCTTCAAGGAAATTTCGACAGTAAAGAATGGGATAAAAAATTGAATTCCATCTTATTTGCCACAATTTTCTAGTAGAACTAGATATGGCTTTTTTCCCCAGATAACCAAATTCAAACGGAAGGAGATTCCTCATTCTCAGCTACTCAGATGGGCTGAATGATTTTTAAAATACTCCTTCAAAACCAAACATATTGCAAGAAAAAAAAAATGTGCTTGAAAATTTTCTCTCAAACCAAAAGCATCGGCATAAATCAACATGTATATTCTTAGGCATTCCTTCCCATTTTAACTAGACAAGTACAAAATTGAAAGACTTTGAGAATGGTTGAGCCTGGAATATCCTCAAAAAAATAGTTGAGCAAATTCAACATGATAAGCTCACTGAAAATTTTGACAACCTCATGTAGCAATGTCACACAGACCTTTTCAAATTACACGGAGGCTCTATTCTTAGTCCTTCCGGATTACACTCGAGGTACCCTTTCATTCACCCATTAATTTGGAAAGAAAATGATTTTTCTGAAAAATTTAAATGGCTATTATGGTACCTAACTAGTAAATACTTAATAGCTATTGAGCTTCTCACCAGAAAATTTCTTCTCAAATTAACCAGATTGCTCATGGCTAATAACATTGATCTAAATGAACACGAGAAAAACCTTTTATCTGTGCTCAAATGATTTTACCCTTTAGTTTATTTGAAAACGACTCTTTCTAGAAGAATTGAGAAAAGTCCGAGATAATCCAAAAACACACACTGTTGTACTCCTCTATCGTCCTTGGACTTTTGTGCACAATAATGGTACCATCTCTGATACTTTACAGTAGTAAGAACTAATACCTACAAGCCCTAATCACATCTCCAAGTTGCACGTGTCTATAATTTGTTCCCTAGTCACAAAGAACTCCAGAGAATCCTATGCTAAGAAAATTATATTATTCCTGAAGAAGCATGGGATTACACCACACCTATTTCATAGGATCACGATAGATCTTCATCTACAATAAGACAAGCACTCAAAGGATTCAACCAGGCACTCGGATCATCATAAGATCAAGAAATGTCAAACATAGGAGATCCAACACAAGCATCTCAGAACCCATGGGGTGGACCACTCTCTCAAGATCCTTATGACTATGTCCTTATCCATTGGACTTGACATCAGTGCAAGCTCCTATTACGCTCAAATAGGAAAGTGGCCCCAGCCAGTCATGGCTGAAAGAGCTAGTCAAAACTTATCTCTTCCAGACTTTTCTACATATGCATCCTCTTCCTCGAACCAAATGCCAGTCATTACTAAAGACAATTTTGAACAAATTCTAGAACAGAAACAAATAGTAGAATATGAATGTGCAAACAGCTCAGATAGCTCGAACTATGATTATAACTCTGGATGGAGATAAACTGATCTTGCTTTTACCTAACTTAACTTTGCTCATTGCAGCATATAATAGCTGGATCTTTGTTTCACCTAACCATATGAGTGTATTTTAGATGTCCTACGAGTGTGTTTTATGTGTATTTTGTTTTATCCGGACCGTTGTCTAATAATGTACTCATCAATGCCTATATAAGGCCATGTAATTCTTCAGTTTGGAATAAGAGAGAAAGTTGTAAATTTCAGATTTTTTACTCTCCATGCCTCTCTAAAAGCACTTTTCTTCAAAGCCTAGCATGATCTTTTAAGGAATGCAGCTCGGCCGATTAAGCATAATATCATCCCGGTAACTCTAAGCATCTCTATGCTCTGAATTAAATCTCGGGTAGTTTTGCAGCTAAAAGCAGTCCCCTGAAGGGCTTGAATAAGAGGTTCCCCATGTGGGATATCATACCTGTTGCAAACTAATATTGTTTTTCTTGGTTCTCAAAGCATGGATCCCTTCATTGGTATCGTAAATATGCATAGTGAGTGCTCGATCTACTTAGAAGAGATATCGATACTCACTAAGTTATAATTGCTCACCCCATTCTTTCCAACGTTTTGAAGGTTTTTAGCTGGTGGTAAATACGACGAGAGCAATATCAACAGGGATTGCAATAGTTGGATTTGGACACTATTGGGTATGAGTTGTGTAAGTCTAATAATAGTTGTTGGGTTTATTTGAGTTTGGAGACACATATATCCTATTGATGGATTTTATAAACTCGATCCCGAAATCAACTCCCTATTTTATTAAGTAAATAGATGCATGTGTGTGTGTGTATATATATATATGTATATTTTGATATCAGGTTTACATTGGTTTCCTATTTTAGGTTGGTCCTTTGGATAAGAGGACGGCCATGTCTTCGCCTTTTTTGGTAAGAATCCAGGTACGACAATTATGATATTCAAGAGATTCAATTTGGTCGAAATGGTCCATAAGTTGGGTTGGGCTGGTACTGCCTTCTTCATGGCATCATGCCCCTTGCATCTTTATCAATCGGATCATTGATACTTTACCTCATATATAGAGAGAAAATATAATCTGACGACTCTAATTAAATATTGATCATGTAATCACTATGAAATGCAAGTCTATGATTGCCCCGTAGGTAAAGTGGCCTATTCCCTCCTTTTACACAAGTTTTGTTGGACTTGGAATTTATTATCTTAAATTGTTTTTATGATGAACTCATTTATGTTTTTGTAATTTTTAAAGGTCAAAGCAATTTCCCTACCTTAAAAAGTTTAGAATACTCCGGCCACCATAGTCTCAACAATCAAAATGCACCCTGTAAAAGTAGGCCAATCACATAATAGATTTTTTTTTTTTTTTTGGTAATCTAAATATTGTGACGAAAGTGTAATTGAGTCCCCTAACTTTTCGAAAAGTGCAATTAAGTCCTAAAACTCTCAAAAAAAATATAATCAAGTCCTAAGAATTATCAAATTGGTTCAATCAAATCCTTCCGTTGATTGCATTTTTTAAAATTTTTAGAATTCGATTGGATTTTCACAACAAATTTTAGGATTTAATTATACTTTTTGAAAGTTTTAATATTCGATTGTAATTTCGCAATAATTTTTAAGACTTAATTATACTTTTTAAAATTTTAATATTCGATTGCATCTTCATCACAAATTTCAAAAAATTGAAAACACTTATTTTTTTTTTTGTACCTAAAGAGTTTTTTTTGGTCCACTTTTACCCAAAGGGTTTTTTTTTTTTTGGCACATACCCAAACAGTTAAACGATAATATTTTCGTCTCTCAATGTTGATTAGCCCTGCCATAACAGCAGAGGAGGAGCCCTGCCCAAAAGACGCGTAGCGAGAAGCTGGTCCCTAAAGAGAAAGAGGGGCAGCAGGGATCCCGCCTTCAACCCCGGAAGCGCTATGGCAGAGGCGATCATCTGGAGGATATCTGACCTTCTGGATAAATCTGCCAAAGGATAGAAAGTCATGGGCCGTCGCCGGCGGATTGCACAAGCTCAAGAAAACCGTCTCCGCCCTCCGAAGCGTAGTGCGCGATGCGGAGAAGCGGTTGCTCGACGACTTCATGGATCAGCAGTTCATGGTGGTCCAGACCCCCGGAGGAATCCGAGAATGGTTCGACGATCTCAAAGCTGCTTTCTACGACGCGGAGGACTTGCTGGAAGAGTGGAGCATCGAAGTCACGCGGCGAGAATTGCCGGGCAAGGACGAGAAGTTGGAGCAGGTGATCACCTTCTTCTCGCCTTCGAACGGACTGGCTCTGGGGCTGAAGATGACCGCCCGCGTGAGGAGAATTAGGAAGAGAATGGAGGGCATTGCTGCTAAAGGGAGGGATTTTGACCTGCGGGAGGATGTGCAAGTAGAGAGCGGGTCGAGGAGGAGAAGGAGGAGAGAGCGGTCGGACTCCTTTGGGTACGAGGAGGAGATTATAGGGAGAGATGGCGCCAAAAGCGCAATCTTGAAGTTCTTGTTAGGCTCTGACGCTGGAGAAAAGATTCCGGTGCCTTCGATATGTGGTGTGGGTGGGGTTGGAAAGACGGCTCTTGCTCGATGTCTGTACAAAGATGACATGGTCAACAAGCATTTTGATTTGAGGATATGGGTATGTGTACGTGATCTCAAAATGGCATTGCAAACAATCACAGAGAGCGCAACGAACGAGGGAGTAGACGACATTGAGTTGAAGCAATTGCAAAATCGCGTCGTGGAGCTTGTTCGGGAAGAAGATATCTCCTGGTTATCGACGATGTAATGTCTAATTCTCATGAACAATGGGGAGATTGAAAGCCTTATTGATGGGACGTGCTGAAGGAAGCAAGATTCTGATAACGACACTCGTTCAGTCTGTTGCCCACTCCATGGGCACAACCCCATCTTATTTCCTGGAGGCCCTTTCAGAAAACTCGTCTTTAGATTTATTGATGAGAATGGCATGTGAGGAAGAAGAAGAGACTAGAGATTCAATTAAGCTAACTATCGGGAGGCGGATAGTCAAAAAATGTGGTGGAATCCCTCTAGCTATACGAACAATTGGAAGTATATTATTGTTAATGAAAAGTGCAGCCGAGTGGTTACATTTCGAGCACGAGATCCCAGAAGTTTCTGCAGATTTTTATGGCATTATTTCACATCTAAAGCTTAGTTATGAACATCTCCTGTCCCATTTAAAACAGTGCTTTGTCTTCTGTTAATTGTTTCCCGAGGATTCTGTGATTGATAAACTCATGTTGACGAGTCTCTGGATGGCAGAAGGCTTTATCCGCCCAATAGACAATGTTGATTGGGATATGGAAGATATTGCTCATGATTATTTCATGGATCTACTTAGGAGAAATTTCTTTCACGACTGCATTGAAGATGAATTTGGAAATGTGACGTCTTGTAAGATGCATGGTATATTGAATACCCTAGCACGTATAGTTGCTGAAAATGAGTATTCTCAAGGAATTGATTGGACATGGTCGTCTAATGTTGAAAGAATTCATCATGTATCATGGGGTTCAACTTTAGATTTAAAATGGGGACTTCCATCTACACTACTCAGAGCAAAACATCTGAGGACATTCATCAAAACAGATCAGATGGAAACCTCGAGGTGTGAAACTCAAATGGGTGAAAAAAACTCTTTGCGATTTCATTTTTAGTTTCAAGTTCTCACGTGCCTTGGATTGGCATGATAGTGGTATTGAGAAGTTGCCAAGTTCCATTTGTGAGTTGAGGCACCTGACACTTCTGGATCTCTCTGAAAATGAAGGAATCATAAGGCTTCCTAATTCTATGACAAGATTGCATAGCTTGCAAGTACTTAAACTAAATGTGTTACAAGCTAATGGAATTGCCAAGGGATATAAGAAAATTGGTCAACCTTAGGCAACTAGAGATTAGCAATTGTAATGCACTATCTCACATGCCACGTGGATTGGGCCAGTTGACTCTTTTGCACACTCTAACAGATTTCCTTTTGCCCGGGGATGATTCCCGTCCAAAGAATTGCGGTGGGCTTGGGGAGTTTAACAGGTTAAGCAAGTTGAGAGGAAGCCTTAGAATTGAAGTTAAGGGAAAAATGGAAGATGTGGTAGCAGAATCAAATGCTGCGAACTTGAAGGAGAAGGATTCATTAGTTTTGCTAGTATTAGTGTTTGCTGGAAAAGAAAGTGATGAAATTCTACTCAAAGAGCCGCAACCAAGCTTAAATCTTCAAAGCTTAGAAATAAGAGGCTACTGGAGTGCAAGGTTTCCAAGCTGGATATCTCGCATGGTTAAGATAGTGGGGCTACGGTTGTTTGATTGTGCAGGATGCAAAAGCCTCCCAGCACTTGGTGAGCTTACTAGCCTCAAGCGTTTGGAAATTGGTGCGCTACCTATAGTGGAGTACACAGAGTGATCTTCATACCCTCTCATCACTTCCTAATCTCTCTGCACTGAGGATATGGGAAATCCTAATTTGGAACGGATTCCACCACTTCTACATCTCAAGGAGCTGAAACTTCCTAGTTTCCCTTTGGAATTGTTGCAGACCTCAGTTGCCACTATTGAACATGTAATTGGTGTTGATGATCAAGTGAAAGATGTAATCAAGTTATTGGAAATAGAAGATGATGGGTAAAGCGTGCATGGTTGGAATCGGTGGATCTGCTGGAATCGGGCAAGACAACTATTGTGAAGGTCGTGTACAACCAACTCTCCTCTCGTTTTGACAGTTGTAGCTTTCTCGCAGAGATTGGAGAAACAGCACAAAATGTTGGTGGTATTCAGTTTGTGCAAACTAAGTTGATATCTGATATTCTTAAGTGAGATGGCAATATTGCTTCTCTCAAAAGAGGAATCAAGTTCTTCCTGGATGTTTTTGCAGTATAAAAGTTCTTATTGTCCTAGATGATGTGGAAGAACAGTCTTATCTTAGTGATCTCGTAGGAGACCAGCTTGACTGGTTTGGTTATGGAAGTCGAATAATTGTTACTTCAGAAAATGATGGAATTCCCCAGAGATATGTTTCTCAAAGCCTGGCTTGTACCTGTGGAGTGACTGAGATGGATAATGATCAAGCTCTTGAACTTTTTGCAAGCATGCTTCAAGAACATATAATTTTATACCTGACTGTCCTGAAATTGTGAATCGCATTGTCAAAGCTACGGGCAGGTTCCATATGCTATTGAAGTCATCGGTTCATTTCTGCGTGGCAAAACAATAGAAGATTGGAGGAAGATAGAGGACTTGATAAAACCACAGAAGGAGAACTCTCGAGAGATTCTGAAGGATTGCAGGGAGATTTTGAAAATCTGCTATGAAGCATTAGATGAAAAGCACAAACAAATATTTTGGGACATAGCATGGTTTGCCAATGGCATGGATAGCCAAATTGCATCATATATGTGGCCCGAAGCGAGATCTTTTGCCTTCTCACCATGTTTTGATGCCCCTAGCAAAAATTGGAGAAGACAACATGCTGTGGATGCATAAACTGTTGAAGCGCCTCAGCAGAACTATAGATCAAGAAGAGCCTAGATATACTGTAAGGCACAGTAGACTATACATGGATGATACAGACCTGACAGTAATCAGCCGGAAAGAGAAAAAAGGTTTTGGTTCAATTGTTTTTGCTTTCTTCTGCAAAGTGAAAGCCTTGACGTATAAGGTCTAATCTGTTATCCAGTTTTTAGTTATTTGACCATCTATAGATTGTCTTGGCATCCGTGGAAAAGAAAGCAGACTAGTCCTTATCACGTAGCAAAATTGTTCCATTGTAGTTTATAGCTTCAGATTGATTCTTTACTCTTGGCAAATATAGGGATTGGAAGAGGTGGAAGCCCTTTGCTTTTGACTTCAAAAATCGTCCTCTCCATGTATGTACAGAAACCTATTTCAAGAGCATGCCAAACGTAAGGTTCTTGCAATTGGATCATGCAAGTATGACTGGAAATTTTGTAAATGTATTTCCAAAGTTAAGGTGGCTTTGTTGGCAAGGGTGCCCGAGGGATTCTAACAGCTACCTTGCCTCTCCGGGACATCATCAATGACTATTTTGAAGATGCCAATAAAAGAAAAGGTCTTTAAAGCCAACAAGTTGGAGAAAGTGCTCATAAGAATTCGAAATCTACTATTTGCCGTGTACTAAGCAGAAAGCTCATGTCTATCAATAGCACTGGCTGCATTGTAATTATGTTGAAAGTTTAAGTATACCAAGTAATAGCTGCATCCACCTCATTGTAGTGTGATCTATCAATTGATAGGAGTGGTGTATGCTGAGTGTAATTGCAATTTAACCCAATTTGTGACTGTTAGTGGTGAGAGTGGATATAGGCTTGAAATCAAAGTCGAACCACTATATATCCTTGTGTGCAGCTGCTTATTCTTCATCCTATTATTTCTAGCATACAAGTGATACATTGCCTCTCATATATTTGGTATAACCCAATATTTATTTGTTATACGATGTTTTCCTCAAAAGTTTTCAAAACCTCTAAAGCAACCTATTCACCTCCCTCTAGGTTGCATAGTTAGTCCCAACAATGATCTTAGATCTGTCGTCTAGTCAGCAAGAAGGATCTTGACTGATGGCCCTGCAGGTTTGCCAATGAGATAGATGATCGGCATTGGGAACAGGAACGATGTCTCAGCCGTTGAGAAAACAACTGTTGAGAAAGCCGGTGGTTGGTCTTCACGAGAAATCATGGTTGTGGTACGAATGCACAAAATTTATCAGCTCTTTCACGGCATCATGCTCACCTAGGATTCAAGATATTAAAAGCGGACCTCACGAAATCATCACGTAATTAGGAAAGCTAATAGCATATTTATGTTTGCTACATCTTTCTGGAATGGCTATGACACTTGGGGGTTCATTAAGCACCCCGATATTTGTCCTCTGATGACCGAGTCCATAGACTCATCGAACAAATAAGAACAGGTCGTTGGATGGAGAAAGATTTTGTTTCACTTAGGGAGGACTGTAGTTGTACAAGAATCATTTTCTGGTTCTGCTGTGTGTTTACACAATCAACATTTCTATTTCACAAAAGTCCTCAGCAAAAACGCACTTTGTTAGTGGAGAAGTAACAAGATTGAGTGTAACATCTAAGAAATGAACAGGCCCAGAAAATTGGTGCTTGTAATCAAGTCAGTCCATGGGAAATAGACCTAAGAACCGAGAGGAGATAATGACACAAATGATTCTTAAACTTTGGCCTAATGTGCAATATCGTCATTGAACTTTTAATTTATTCAATATGGTCTCTAGATTTTTGGTACATGTTTAACTTAGTCTATAAACTATATAGAAATGTTTAATGTTACCCTTTCATTAATTCAAGTTTAGGGACAACATTGAACATTCTCATACAATCTAGATATTAAATTAAAAATGTACAAAAAAATTTAGAGATCACATTGAATAAATTAAAAGTTTAAGGACGACATTACATATTGGGTATAAGTTCGAAAATCATATTGATCAAATTTAAACTTTAGTGATCACATTACATATTGAATTAAAGTACATAGATGATTTGTGTCATCTACCTAACATTAAGAGCTTTTCGTCTTCTCCATCATGTTTCAGCTGCCAATAAAGTCGTCCACATGTCACTCTGCACTACATTTACCTCCGTGCATACTCTGCCAGGCGTGGACCTTTAGACCTGGTTACAACCCAGTACATCCACCATGACCATAATAAAGAAACTTTTGAGCCATCTAATACTATCGAAAATTGGCCTAATCCCAATTACAATGCCTCGCTTACAAGATGTCCCCAAAAAAGCAGGTTGAGGACAGTAAAGGCATCACTTTTCGAATGTCCCAAAAGAAAGCATATTTTTCTATCCGAGGAATAAAAGACCGATGACATCTTATTCGTCCAAACGATCGTGCACCGCAGCAATTCAATCTAAAGTTTGATTGGACAATGATGCCGTATTGGCTCAAATTTTCGCTGCCTACAGCCACTTTTGTCGCTCAAGTAAAAGTACACACTATATTTTAGAATATTTGAAAAGTGGGTCATTTTTTTCTCAGATATGATCATAGAAGATCGAATTAACCTTGAAACCTCATAATCCAACTTCAAAATCAACCTTGAGTACATAGAGCGGAGATGCTTGGCAGCGTCAACCCATCATGGCTATGATAATTAAGTCTAACACAAACAGCTCTGTGCTAGTAATCACAGTGCCTATTTATCATACCGTCTTTCTATCAGCATAATCCATATATTAACTGGATAGTCGAGGTTCTTAGCCTAAACTAGCACTGGAAGGAGCAGTCACCTGATGCAGCAACTTCTGAGCAAAGATTGCTCTGCAAACAAGTCGAACATCGTAGATTTTCCAGACAGTCACTGGAAACGCCTTTACTAATAGGAAGGTCAATCGAGAACAGTCCAACATGCTTTCAGCAGTAATACTGGGAAGAGAAAATATACTGTTTGCACCAATTGCTAAAATAGAAAAGTGATGTCTTTAATCTTCACATATTCTTTTTGTTGTTTTGCAAGAGAACACTTCACTGTGCGCTCTCTCTAAGGATCATTTGCGAGCATCTGCCTTCTTCAGTTCTTTGGCTGTAGATGAAAAGAGAGTTTTTGAATCAGTTTTGGTGATAATGGTGAAACCAGAACGACAAATATAGCAGCCTCAAAGACTTTACCAGCTTTCTCTTCTTCTCGCTTCTTGGCAGCTTCTGCTCTTTGTTGCCGAATGAGGGCTAAAAGCTCTGCAGGATAGAAGAGTGCAATAATGAGCACCAAAAACCAAAACTAGGAAGGAGAAGGGAATGGATATGATGAATGATCGAGAAGAAACTGACGGATTATCAACAAAGACTAGATACGACACTACTTGTCTTTGCTCTTTGTTTTGATTGATTGACTTAACTACGTCTTACAGATAAAGCTTCAAGTTTTTAATTTCCCTCCCTTCACCAACAAGGCAACAACTGTATCCCAACGTGTCTTGCTTAACTTCTCCCTCCATCTTTGGATTTTCAATTCGAGTAACACTTTCAGTCCCTTTCCGCTTCTGCAATTATTTGGCACAAATACACCACAAAGTTTAACAAAATCAAGTCTCTCCTTAAACGATTGAAGGCTATCATATGATATTTTCAACCGAAATAGGCAGGCGGGCATTACTTACTTCAGTCTCTTCACCAGATTCTTCTTCTACGCGCTCAGCTTCTTCCTGAGAACAACTACACCTCTTCCTTCTTTCTATGAATTTCCTTACATATCCTACACAGCTTTTGATTGGACAGTCTTTCTTAGCTGGACATCTTGTTTCTAAAGCTGTCTTTTTCAGTATCAGAATCTAGTTGTGTAGAGCTGTCTGTGCAAATGAAATCTTAGGCAAATCTCATGCAATCCGTATTATAGAAGTCTGTTATGCGCATGATTTATTTTTCTTAGACATGGTTTGTGGCAGATTCGTGTGCATGTCTGGTAGGTAAGATTGACAATGTTTGGATTTAGTGACCCACCTTGATTCGTGTATATTCAGAGACGAGAATTTGTATATGACAGAGTTTGAGATGCAAACTAATGTCAAGCATTAAATCGACGATTAAGTTTATTATGGGTGAAGAAAAATTTCACACTAGCATTGTTGTTTTCACGTCGTGCGTGCAAGAAGTTCGGTCACAATGGCTAACTCGCTTTCTACGTTTGTTGTGCTGCCAATTGTGATTATTCAAATTTGCTTCTTCCCCAACAAATCATTCAAAGAGTTGGATTGCAATTCTGAACCGGTATGGCTTTACATGAACTAAGAAACATGCTAATACAAGTTGTTGTCTGTGATCATTGAACAAGAAGGCAGTTAATTGCCAGCTTTAGGAATAAGTTAAGAGTTGTTTGTTTGGCAGAGATATTTACTGGCTAATGTAACATTACAGCGAGTAGAGGCCAGCTTGGGAATGGGAAGTTGTTCATGATCTATCCTTAATTACATCTGATCTTCTTTTGAGGCAATATTGTTTGTTTGATGATCTGCTGTGTTTAACATAGATACCATGATTTCACAAGTGTGTATTATCATGGTGTGGACTAGTCTATGATATCACTCCGCACGCATGTTCGAAAATGTGGAGAGGTGGCTAAAGGAACTCCGAGACCACACTGAGGCCAACATCGTGATCATGCTCGTCGGTAACAAAGGCGGACCTGCACCATCTCTGTGCAGTCTCCCTCGACGATGCTAAAGCATTTGCAAAGCAAGTGCACACCTTCTTCATGGAGACATCCGCATTGGAGGTGCTAAATGTCAAGAATGCCTTCACAGAAGTGTTGACTCAGATCTACCGCGTTGTCAGCAGGAAGGCTCTCAACATTGGTGATGACCCTGCAGCCCTGCCAAAGGGACAGATGATCAAGATCGGGAACAGGGATGATGTCTCGGCAGTCAAGAATGCTGGTTGTTGCTCATCATGAGAAATCATGGATCTGGTGCGAAAGTGCTTTGCTCTTCATAGCATTGTCTTTCCAATAGAGTGAGCGACACTGAAGTTGGACTCCATCAGTCATCATGTATAGAAAAACTTAGACACTCTTATAGCATATTAATGTTAGATGAAATTGTTGCATTTAAAAACAAATGAAATTGGCAGTTACTCTTTCCTTGTTGTTTTCTTCCTGTTCTTTCTTTTTCCCTTTTGAACTTATTCTGCTGGGTTTCTACACATGTTTCTGAAAAGCATTACCTATTATTCATAACGCAAGTATGGTTCATCATCTGCAATTACTAAAAGTATAATCATGATCAGTCGTTATTGCAAGTGCATTTATAGGACACTTCGTTATGTGTAGCCTGAGTTATCACTACTTCTGTTACCTGATATAGCGAATCCTGAAGATTGTCAGAAAATAGTTTGTGAAGCCTGAAACTCCAGTGATTACTGTAGAAAATCTTTGTTTGGAAAAACAGAACAGTCTAAGAGATATAGCTAGTTGGAGTAAAACAAAATTCTCTAATCCAAGACGTCCAGTGGAGGCCCTGAGTTCTGAGTTACAGCAAATAATAAATAGCAATACTATGCATGATAGGGACAGGGAAGCTTAACTTAAATCTCAGATGGAGAACTGTGGTGCCAAGAGGAAATGTATTGGGACATGAGGGCTTGAATTGATTCGTTGTGTTGGGAAAAGCTCTTCCACGCAACTACCATTTGAAGAAGACAGCGAAACAGGATCTCTATTCTCAAGAATCCTTTTGACGGTGTAGAGAACCCCAACTAGAACAAACAACACTGCAGTCGTTCATGGAGTTGTACACTATTGTCGGACGTTGCATTTTCCTTCCAGTAATTGATCAGTATCCTATTTTGGTGACTCAGGAAATGAAAAGCTCCCTAACTCAAGCTGTCAACTTAGAAGAAGTGAATAGGCTGTTTTTGAACTGAAATCCCTTAAAGCACCTGGGCCTGATGGAGTGAAAGGTTTGTTTCATAGAGAGAATTAGGATGTGGTACTGAAAGATGTTTTCAAGGAAGTACTGTAATTCTTGAATCAGGGACCCTCAATCCTCTGTTAAACAGAACACAAATTACTCTTGATTCCTGAAGTCTCTAACCCTGAAAGGCTTGATCCATATCGTCCTATAGGCTTATGCAGTTTTGCGCACAAAGTTTTTGCAAAAGCGTTGGCCAAAAGCTCGAGCCCTGGCTTCCTGAATTGATTAGGCCCAAGCAAAGTGCCTTTGTGCAAGGGAGACATATACAAGATAACATCTTGTTAGAGCTAGAAATACCTCATCAATCAAGGAGAAGAAAAAGGAGGAGAATGTTCGGGGCTATCTTGAAACTTGATATTAAGAAAGCCTATGACAGGATAGAGTGCTTGAAGCGTGTTCAAAGAAAATGAGTTTTGTGGAAATTTGGGTGAATTGGATAACGTAACGTGTGAAGACTATTACTTTCGGTGTTAAGCTAAATGGGGGTCCCTTGCAATGTCAGCCCACCAATTTTAATGTATTGAGATATTGACATGAGCATGACAGGTATAGAATAAAAAACATCTATATGAATATATAATAACAAGCTCTACATAAATAAATAATAACGTCCATTTTTAAAAAACCCAATAACAATTACATAGGGTTAGCCGGGGGACACCTAACTTGGGTGTTGACATCTATTATTGTCTTAAAACATTAAAAAATGTAATTAGCAATTATGTAAGTTTCGATGGTACTCATTGCCAATAGTTTAGTGTGAGTATTTATTATCCCAAATCATAATTTATGCATCTACATCGTGAGTTAATTTATCGAATGCACAGGACTTGGCTCCTTGCTTAATTTGAATCAGAAAATTTAGGTCGACAGTAGTAATAGTCTCAATCTTCAGAGTACATATTGAAATTATAATGTCTTCTTAGATTTAGATAGAATAAATTTACCACCTCATATCTTGAATCTTTTTTCCTTATGAAGAAAAAACGGCTTCCCCGGATGAACAGAAAGAATTGAGGAGAGTCTTATCAAAATTCAAGATTGGTTATGAGTCGCTCATTAGGAATGTCTTGGACTCCACCTAACCTTTTTTAGTCACTTACAAGCAAATTTAAACAAAATTAGTTATGAGTCAGGTGGGCTCATTAGATATGCTAGGAGGGAGTTACGAAAACTATTACCCATCCAGCCTTGGCCCGAAAGAACCTTGAAATGTGGGTTTCATGAACAAAATAAGCTTAGCCGATCTGGGCTTTTAGTGACAACTTTGCTAGATGCCATGTGGGCGGGCTGTTGGCCCAATCACAAGACAAACTTCGTGCGAACATGCCTAATGGAGGTTCCGTGGCTGGAGATTGAGGTGCCAGAAATCTTCCTTTCGTACAGGATGTAGTCAAGTTGGAAACCTCTTTATTTTGTCATCTTAGACACTTCTCTAGAGATGTAATATAGGGCCAAACTTCTCCCTCGAAACAACTCTTAAAATTGACTCAGACTGCATTCGGATTGATTAAATGAATAGAAGTGAAGAGTTGCGATAACCCAAAGGGAAATCTTTCTTCTATTTGGAAAGGTAAAATAGGCGGTAAAAATGAAGTAGCTACTTCTTTTTGCCGCTCATATTTCATCACCAAATGAAGCTTCGTTCACGGGAATAGAGAGCCACGCAGGGAGCGTCAGAAAATCGAAAAGGAGAGATCATATTACACTTCCTTGAGAAGGTTTAGGACTTAGATTGCACATCGTTCAGAGATTGGGCTTCCACAAATTTTACTACAGAAAGCAACTAGCTTGGGCTTCCACACATATTTTTCAGCCGATGACCAAAGACAAATTCCTACAGCCGACGAGTTGGCCCATGGATGAGCTTTGAAAATGCGCTTCTGTGAATGGCCAAAAAGATTGAGTAATGCTCACTTGTAATCTACTACATTATGTACATACAGATATTTGTATTAAGTAGTGCTCCATGTTGGCTCAGCTAGTGAAGGCAAGGTGCCAATTACCTATATTCAATGAATTCATATTTTTATTTTTTCTGTCAACAAATAATTGATATTTCGCAATAACTTATCATAAAATATACTTCATATCTCTATTAGTGTTATGGGTGTATATATATTGAGCATAGTCATTTTCTTTAATCTTTTGAAGAAAGATTTTCTACTATATGAGATATCGCTAACAAAGTTCGAGACTCTACCTGGCTGATAACCTATTGTTCATGACAAAAGTTCACTGTCTTCTATTGTTATAAGTTTGGAAGTGCATACATGATAGAGGTATGATTAATGTGAGTAGAAATACGCTTAGCTTATATCAAGATCAAGTTGTTCCGTACAGTTTATTGTGATCTACTGTATTCTGCTCGTCATGTACCTTATTTTGATATGTCAATTATTCATCGTCAATTAAATAAAAAAGTAAAAAAGAAAAAAGAAAAAGAAGTTTGAAAGATGGAGCAGGAATGGGATTACGTAACGTGAGTGTAGCATTGGATTCTGCCTCGTCAAAGAGGCAACATGTGCAGTTGTAGCGCAAAAAGGAGTCAAAATGATCGTGCAAGGACATGGGAGGGGACTGTGAGAAAAACGAACAAGAACTCGACGAAGGAATAGAAAAGATGGAGAAAAAGACGTGGGAGGGGCAAACCCTCAACAAAGCCAAAGGGACAACTCATGAAAGAGATCCAAAACAAACTCAACAAAGTCTCCCCTGCTGTATGCATTATGTTTGTAATATACTGTATTTTGGTATGTCAATTATATATTGTCAAGTACAAAAATAATTATAGTTTTAGACAATTTATAGAAAAATAATGAAAAATTGCATAAAAATGTAAAAGAAAAAAGTTTGGAAAAGGGAAGCGGGAGTAGGTTAATGTGAGAGTAGCACTGGAAGCATCTTTTCCTTGAATTGGTCAACAAGCTGACAACCACCAATTTTTAATCTATGAAGATATTGACTAGTGCATGATAGGTACCGAATAAGTATATGTATAAATATATATAACAACAAGCTCTTTCTTAAGAATTGTCTCTAAAAATAATACGTACAACTCAAAGTCGTAAGAGATCGATCGTCCTACTTGTAAGCAACACCTCTATCACATTCTCTATTGATTTTGTTTCCAACTGAGATTTGTGCTTGTCGCGTTCAATACCGTGAGTTTGTTGAACAAAAAACAAATGATCATGATGAGGTTCGATGTTGCAAATTAGCAATTATTGAAAATCTAAACATTTTTTTTAACTCTTCTACTTTCTTGAAAGCATTTCATTATTCTTTCAATATGACAACGATTCATTGATTACAAGAAAGCCGGCACGCACATCTCAATCCAAGTTGGGTTCGAAAATCTTTTTCTGTCCAAGGGTTTAATTATTTTCCTTCAATATGACAGCGATATTCGTTCATTACAAGGAAGCCGGCACACGCTGATAAAAAATCAAACCCAATTAGATATTATTTTTAGAATGATCTTCCGAATCGATAGCCAACTAACTTTTGGACTATAATACACATCAACCAGCAAAGTTGCACTTTGTTCAAAGATTTATGATGCTGGTTAATTATAGGATTATCACTTGCTCGTTTGTTTACACAGGGTTTACAATTAGATCAGTGCGTGGAAACAGTAGGTCTCTTCCTTGCATGATTTTCTCTCCTGGTACTTACTACTTACCTCGGCTGCTGATATTACTGAAAGCAACTGGATTGGGCTTCCATATTTTGTTTGTTAGAGGATAAAGCCCAAAGACGATCATACATCGGACAAGTTGGCCCATGAGTGAGCTTTGTGGGGTTTCCTAATAGCAAAATGCGCTTTTTCAAGTCCCTGAAAAACTTGTGAACGGCCGAGCGATAATGCTAGGTATACTGAAATCGGTTCACAAAATTGATTTTGCGTGACACGCTATAATTCTTTGTCAAATATGATTTGCATATTCAAATGCTCACTTGTAATCTACTACATTATTTACATACCAATTTTTTTATTTGATGGTGCTACTTGTTGGCTCAGCTAGTGAAGGCAAGATGTGAAATTCATGTGTGCAATGGATTCATAATGTTATCGTTTCAATCGAGAAAATGTTTGGTATTTTGTTGTAACTTATCATCAATATATACTTAATGTTGTGTTAATGAGATGGGTATATACATAATGAGCATGATCTATTTCTTTAATCTTTTGAAAAAGAATTTACTATTATGTGAGACATCGTTAAAAAGATTTGAGACTCTACTTATTTATATGTGGTAATCTATGAATTGAATGTACCTAGCTAATAACGTACTCTGTTGATGAAAAGAATTCAATGTGCTCTCGCGATATGAGTTTAGAAGTACATATATGACTTGAAAGATACTGAATTAACATAAACCGTGATACGATTCTCTAAGATCACAATTATGGAACACACTTTGGTCTTGTTTTGCGAAAATCGTTCGTTGATTTTTTTTTTTTTTTATATTTATTAAAGGAGATAGGTTCTATGGCAATTCCGAACATGAAATATCACTAGTACACAAGGAAATCATAACTTCACTTCAAACATAACTAAAAGTCTACAAATTTTTCCAAAATTTAATCGACGACAAAGGCTGAGGACATAAAGATACAACGCCGGGATTTAATCAACAACAGAGTACCTAGGAACTACAGCAAAGATACATGCCGAAATTTAATCGACGAGGAAGTATCTTGAATCTACAGCCATAACTACAGTGTAGAAATTGAAAGATAACCAGTTTTGTTTGTTGTGCTGGGGGACTTTCAGTGACGAACACCAGTATTTATAGAGTTGAAAACATATCTGCCTATGAGTAGTTCTTCTACAGTTTTAGTCATGCTTCCACGTCTCCGAGAATCTTGGTTTCATGTTCTCACGTTGCCATGATCTTATCTCGAGGTGGTTGTTCCCTTAAAATCGCGCCTTGATCTCTCGTGCTTGTTTGCTGCCGAGTTAACTTAATTCTTCTTCCACGATTGTTGGACTTCAATGACCCATCCACCAGTGATTGAAATACCAAACCTGAAATCAGCACCCTCTGGACATTTAATCTTTATTTGGTTTCTGAATCGGTAATTTGTCAATCTCTTTTAATCGGTATCCTTACTGATCAACTCTGTCATGATAACCGTCAACCAAACGCTATCATGTATCGACAACTGGTCTATGGTCATCGATATATATCAATTTCGACAATTGTTCTTATGGTCATCGACAATAGTTCACATGTCCAGTGTTGATAACCACTCGTCCTTAAGTCACGTGATTACTCATGCCGACAACCTGATTAATTTTTTGTGCAAACAAGAACAATTAGAAATCCATATATACTACGCAAATACATTTAGTGTAAATACAAATAGACTTATTTTTGTTAAGATCAAGTTGTTCCATATGATTTACTTTAACGTATGGCATTTTGATACGTCAATTATTTATTGCTAAGTACATAGAAATTATAGTTTTAGACTATTTAGAAAGACAATGAAAAATACATGAAAAGAAAAAAAAAAAAAGTTTGAAGAAGTCGGTAGAAAGTGGGAGTAGGTGAATGTGCGAGTAGCACTTGACCAAAAAAAAAAAAAAAAAAGGAAGAAGAGTCAATACCAAGAAAAATCCTAAAACTAGTATATTTATAACAAATTTACCCCAAATGAATTTTTTTACCATCAAAATTCGAAACTTATACATCTGTAATAAATATACTCTAAACTAATTTTTTGACCACCAAAAATCCTAAACTAGTACATTTGTAACAAATTTACCCTCCGTTAATTTTCGTTAAATTGGATTAATACTACGAAAAATCACAAATCGATAACATTGTGATAAACGAAGGGTAAAACCCTAAACCGGTACACCCGTCAACTATCACATGTCATCTAACTCAGCAATTTGACAATAAAATTTAATAAAAACTAACGGAGGGTAAATTTATCATACGTATATTAGTTTGGGGTTTTTGGTGGTATTAACCCAAAAAAAAATGTATGAGTAGCATTGGAAGCCACTTTTCCTTGTATTTGATCGAGAAGCTCGGATTACCTATAGAAGGAATACAATGGACTCAGGATGAATCATTCTGCTTGAAAGTAATACCTTTATTGCACTCTCTATTCATTTTGCTTCCAAATATGATTTGTGCTTCCCTCATTCAATACTATGAGTTTGTTCGATATAAAAAAAAATAGTTTTAACGAGCTTCAATATTGCAAATTAGAAATTTTTAAAAATTCTAACATTTTTTTTGTAACTCTTCCTATTTAGTATTTCTTGAAAGCTTATAATTATCTTTTTATAGTATAACAATAATATTCAGTGATTACAAGAAAGCCCACACACGCGTCTCACTCTTCTTAAGATATTCCATTGGATATTCTCTGAGTCTGAGTTTCGTTCAAGTTTTTCAGATACGCAAGTAATTTGAGGGATTAAGTAAGGGCCAGCCGAAATTTGGGTTTGATTGAACCGAATTTGTGGTGAGTTGTACTTGGTGGTATAAAGAATCGAATCCTTATGATGTGCCTCATCTACGTACGCATAACCTAATTCTTTAACTGATGAGCCTACCTCAGGTGGTTTTCATCGAAGTTATGAGTCAACTTCAACCCATACCAAGTGATGACTAATCCAAAGTTAGAAGATTCTTATTGTTTTGAGATTTGTACATGAGAGGAGGATATTCTTATGACACTTGTTAGTAATGGGTTATATCCTAAACAGAATCAGAATAATCACACAGATAATAAAAAAATTGACACACGAATATACTCGGGTTCACCACGAGAATAGGGCTCACGTCCTGCAAAGGGATTTTACTATAATATTGGGGTTTACAACCATAACAACTCGTCACTATGATTTTCATACGAGTATAATATATAAGACTTAAAATGGGCCCAAATCCCAAGTCTATCCGAATCTCTTTGATTCCACAACAAACAGGTCAGCTTAAAACACAAGCCTAAAAAAAAAAAACCTGATGTTGTTTTGGGGGCGCTACCCTTGAGCCCCGTCCGCTTACTAGAGCAGAACCACTGCCCGCTGTCCGAGCAGTATAATCCCCGACATTTAAATGCGTAAAGGGTCACATATTGTCGGTTCATATCTTGATTCCCCTAAGTTCACGTGGGCGTACCTGGTATGTGAAATAAGAGTCCCCGAAATATTCATCTACTCTAACGGTTAGGATGTACTTTGGCCTCACTCTCTTCGAGATTAGCATATTACTGGGTACCTCTCAATAACTCCTATGGACAGCCTGGAACCTCTGGTTAGGACGTGAAAAAAGAAAAAAAAAGTCTGTTCTCTGGTAGTTGTCATGGTTTGCACAAGGAATCCATCTCACAGCTTGAAGAAAAGCTGAAAAAATGGGGTTCATAGAGATCGCCAGTCTTTGGTCATTGGAGAAAGTTTGATATCTACCAGGTTTCATGAACCAAAACATAATGAACATGCAGGTTGCTTTTAAACATGGATTTGCATTGTAACACTTATGTTTTAGTGGTAAAAACGCCTTCAATGTTGAATGAATGTAATGTACAGAAACGGGATACGTTCTTCATGGATCCAACAAAGAGGGTTGACGCCATTTTAATCAAAGGTTGGACGTCACAAGGTAGAAAGAGGGGTACATATCAAATTTCGGTCAATTTTATACTCTTCAAAGCCGAGCGACGATTTGAGCAACAATGATCCGTAAAGATATGATTCAAAACGCTACAAGGTAACCCTTGGAGCACAGAGTACGATGCGTCAGAGGTACAATATGGATCTAGTACTGGCTAAAAAATAGAGACTCGTACTTTTTCCAAATATTTAAAAGAATTAAAGTTGTTTTTAATTCTTTTAAAATGAGATATATGTTTGCACAAAAATTAACCAGGTCTTCGACATAAATAGGCACGTGACCGGAGAACAAGCGGTTATCAATACTAGACATGTGAGCTGTTGTCGACGACTGTAAGAGTTGTCAATATTAATATACATTGATAATCATGAATCGGATTTCGCTTCATCACAACATATGGTTGATGATTATCGACATGGATATAGATTAAAAGGGATCGATAGATGACCAAGTGAAGATTGGATGTCTAGAGGGCACCGGGACTCAATTATAATATTCAAATTTGAAATCGCCGATGAATAGAGCAATGAAGTCCAGCAAATCGTGGAGGGAAAAATAAGGTTAACTTAGCAATAAACAAATGCGAGAGATCAAAGTGTGATTTTGAGGAGAACTACCTGGAGATAAGATCATGGCATCATGAGAACTGGGGCCAAGATTCTCAGAGATGTGGAAACATGGATGAAATTGTGGAAGAATTGCTCCTAGGCGGTTATGTCTTGAGCATTATAAATACCAGCATTCATCCACCGGAGACCAAACCCCACCCCCCGCATATCACACAAAACTTGTTATCTTTTAGTTATCTTTAAATTCTTGCACTATAGTTATGGCTGTGAATTTCGGATACTCCGTCCTCTATTAAATTTCGCATGTGTCTTTGCTATAGTTTTTGGGTACTACGTTGTTGATTAAATTCGATGTCACATCTTTATGTTTTTGGGTTTTGGGTTTTGTTGTCGGTTAAATTTCGATAAAATTTGTGTACTTTCGATTCCATTTGAAGTGAAGTTATCGATTTTATTGTGTACATATAATATTTCATGTCCAGATTCACTATAAATTCTGTCTCCTCTAATAAAAATTGAAGAATGATTTTTTGTGAAAGATATTTCGTCGCAGCATCTTGGCAAAATAGACATTGTCATTCATATTATATATATATATATATATATATATATATATATATATATACACACATGTTTTGTTTGTTTGTGAAAGAGTTATGAAGATTAGGCATGTGAGTGAATGTTATTGTGGAAGTAAGTGATCAAATAATAAAATAAACAAAACAAGAAAATAAATTGAACACCAAATTTACGTGATTCGATCGATGTGACATATGTCTACGGGGAGAGCGGCAAATAATTTTACTATAGATTACAATAGAGATTACAACTACAATGAGTCATTCAAACACTTTCAATGTTTCTCAGCCCTCAATTACACTTAATAACTCTCACAATATTTAGCCCTACAATTCCTTAAGAAATAATCTCTCAATCTTCCGAAAGAACTCATAGATCTTACTTACAAGATTTAATTGGCTTCAACACAAAAAGCTCTCATGGTGTAATTTACGAAAAAGCCTCTTTGATACCCTTCACAAACAACATATACTTCTTATATATAGACAAGAATTTGATCCAAAATAGGAAACCTTTTTCCAACTAGGAAACATATTCAAAATAGGAAAATTACTTGAATTAGGAACTCATTTTCGAGCTCAAACTCGATACATATTTTCAACAATCTCCATATTGGATTGGCATTTGAGCTGATTCATAATCGCTTTCTTTGGAATCTAAATTTCACTGCTACTCTCTCGTAATCACTCATGAGCTCAACCTCCACAGATATCTTCTACTCGCTTCAACTTTGCCATTATCGTGGATCTCATCGTAACACCAACTCCACCTACACCTTTAACTACTCCACAAGAATTTTCCGACATAACCTCCTTTACCATAGATAAAACAAAATCATTATTGCATCCATATCGACAAGAGATCGAACACACACCTTGTCAAACTCAGTACTTACAGCAACCATTGGCTCTACAGGCTCCACCTCACTACAAACACCATCTATGTCAATTACTCAGCTAATACGCCCTACCTCAAGTTTCTGGTTTGCAAATCCACCTCGAGTTGAACAACGTCTAGATCTGTATGAGCAATGTCATAACCACTTCTAGCTAGAAGTACTGGGGACTCAAATCAAATGTAACTTCTTTGCTAACAATAGGTGAATTTAATTTGGACACCACAACCGTGCTCACCTTGTGTATAGCCTAGGAACATGCACTTTCTTATCCTCCCATCAAGCTTACCATCACTCACTTGAAATAATATGGACAACCAAATATTCTAAAAACTGAATCAACAACATTACCTAACCACACTTCTTGGGAATCCGACATTCAATCGCAAGTAGCATGTTGTACTAAGCGAATCAGCTAGCAATCTCCTAGCCATATTAGCACTAGAGAGTATTTTACGGCTCGTATCCTATAACGTTCCGCTTATCAACTCTACAACATGTTGCGATTCATTAGCACTAGTGCGTGTGTATTACTATGCCTTTCTTCATGCAGAATTCATTTAATAGCTCCGAACAGAACTCCATACTATTGTTAGTCCGCACATGCTTGATCATCTTACCGATCGCCTTTTCGATCAAAGCTCTTAAGTGCCTAATTCTAATAATAACATTAAACTTGTGTCTCAGCACAAACATCTAAGTCTTCCTTAAGAAGTCATCCGCAACTATTAGCATAAATCTAATACTCTTTTTTTGAAGAAAACTGTAATAGCCTCGCAAAACATTCAAGTGAATTAACTCTGAAATTTTCGTGATTTCTTTGACAGTCAAACTAAACTGCATTTTCCGCCATTGATCTAAGTTACAACATCTGCATATATTCAGTTTGTTAACAACATAACCACATAGTAGATTCATTTCAAAGGTTTCTTTTGCTAATGTGCCCCAAACGATATGCCACAATTAAACTCTCAAATAGATGCATCCGACGTCTCCGTGGCAAAATTCATCATTGTCTTACCTTGAAGCTCATATACGCCACTATGCTTGATTCCTCTCATTATCACCACTCAACAACTTTCAGAATTCCACATTTTAAGGTATATCGACACCCAGTTGAATCCAGGGCACTTAAGGAAATCATGTTCTTCTTCAGCTTTGGAACATGCTTCACTTTAGTCAATGTCCTCACGATGCCATCATGCATTTTGATTCTGACATTACCACCACCCACAATATCACACTCAACGTTGTTCCCTTTACTGCACTTTACTATTATCCGTATACCGATAAGTAGTAAACCAATTCCTAGTTAGTGTAGAGTGAAACGAACAACTAGAATCCATAATCCATCCACCAAACAACAAATTCTTAGTGACAAATAAGACATAATCAACACTATCCAAATTACTATCAACTACACCTACAACATTATTTGTAGACTCAACGCTAATTCATTTACCCTTCTAATTCTCCAGCTTAAGGCAATCCCTTCTAAGATGTCCTTCTTGTCACAACTCCAATAGACAACACCACAAGTCCTAGACTGACTCACGTCTTTTTACATTTATACTACGTTTGCTAATACGGGTATCAATTCTTCCTCTAATTTCACCTACTAAAGCATCAAATACAGGTTCACTAGATTCACTTTTACGGATGTCTCACTCGTAATCAAATCACAGACCCCATTAAGCATCAAGTTTGTTGACCTAGAGGGATTACCTGCAGCAAAGTAACAGTAGTATTCAACTATTAGGTAATAAGAATAATAAATTAAACCACGTTTCCCATCTTCAAAGTCAATCTCAACCAAACTCAATTGAATAATTACTATATTGAATTAACTGATATGATCAGCAAATCGATGTACCTTCGCTCATCTTCAAGTTAAACAAAGGGAAAATGACACAAACAATCCTTGAATTTTGGCCCAATATGCAATTTGGTCTCGAACTTTTGATTTGTTAAATATAATACCTAAACTTTAGTCCAATTTTCAATGTGGTCTTTAAACTTTTAATTTGTTTAATGTCATTCCTAAACTTTTGGTACATGTTCAATTCAATTCCTGAACTATATGAAAATGTTCAATGTAGTCTTTCCATTAATTCAAGTTCGGGGACTACATTGAACATTTTCATATAGTTCAAGGATTAAATTAAACATATAACAAAAGTTAAGAGACCACTTTGAATAAATTGAAAGTTCAAGGATCACATTAAACATTAGCTTAAAGTTTAGGGACTATACTTAACAAATTAAAAGTTCATCGATAAAATTGCACATTGAGATAAAGTTCAGGGATTGCTTGTGTCATTATCCCTTAAACAAACGTCCCATCAAATAGACCTTGCTGATTACAGAGGGCTTCTCGTACATGTCTGATGGGGTTTTCATCAAACCCGCAATAGTCTTCTCTTTCACGATATTAAACACGATCGTCGCGAACATCCCCAAATGGTGAACCACCTAGGGGTCAGCTAATGTATTATTAAGCTTACACCTAGCTCGGCTCTCCCAAGCGCATACCAATTTGCGACTTAAGGTTCAATTCTTAACATGAAGGTTATTTTTATTTTGTAGTCGTCACTAATCTATTTTTGGTGGGTCGATTAGATTCTAAGTAAAATATTGAGAGATTTATTTTACTTTTGCGAACTATAGATTATGGATTTGAGCACTTGATTACGCTTATATTACTCTAACGCCTTTTTGGTATATTTTCTCTTTTAAAAAATTATTTTGCAGGGAACTTGAATCAATTTTAACTTGTCTCTGATATATGAGGTGATTATGCGGGTGTACAACCATTAATAAATACTCAAGAAAAGAAAGCAATAAATAAATTACTTCAATATAATTCCTTACAAAATAATCTCTCAATCTCACGAAAGAATTCACAAATCTTACTTACAAGATTTAATTGGCTTCAACATCGAAAACACTCACGGTGTAATTTACTAAGAAGCCTCTTTGATACTCTTCACAAAGAACATTCACTTCTTATGTATCAGCAATAATTGGATCTAAAATAGAAAATCTTTTCGAACTAGGAAACTTATTTAAATTAAGAAGTTTTTTTTAGCTCAAATTCGAGATATATTTTCAACAGATGTTATGCTACAGTTGATTCACGAAATGATGCTTGCTTAGAGTCGAACTTGATCCATCGTAGATGATCAATCACTTACTCCTGAATTCGGAATATGAGATCATTCGGACAAAGTTGGTGTCCGTTTTCAATGATCTTCGCTCAAGGACGGGCAAGGATGCCAACTACCGAATGACTTTCTGCCCATCTACCCCGGCCTACCGCAGTTCACGAGGAGGTCAACGCTAGACAGAGCACGTGCAAGCAAACACTGCTCTGTTCGATGAATTAACTACCTTTATTTTTTCTTGCAACTTCTGTCTATTTTCAAACACATCAGATCTAGACGGAACGATATATATATTAAAAAAAATGATCTAGACAGTAGACATAGAGAGATTAGTACAATTTCCGATAAGAATTGCTAGCAAACAGCTATTTCTTGAGTTGACTAGTCTTGAGAGAGCTCATGTGGAGGAGGCTTCCACGTGATTGACACAACGGAAATTTAAGAGAGAAAGGGGACTAACGAGCCTTTCTTTGTTGTTGCCAAATTTGACATTATTTCTTTTCCTGACTAGACAATATGTATTGTGTAATCCTTTTTAATTTAAAAAATTCAATTAGAAGGATGGATTTGAGGATGAGAAATTAGTACAACAACCCCGAGAATTTATCTGATTCTTCATTCCCATTTTTCAGAAGCAAGTATTTGAAGACTTGCAATATTGCTTATAAGATTAAAGGAATAATCTCGTATATCATTCAAGACCGAGTTTCAGATAGCTTACCTTTTACATGGGAAATCACTTTATCTTCTTTTTTATTAAGTTTCTACGTGATATATATGGACGAGGGAACATTGGTTTTGAAGAATATTTGTGGGTAAAATGGAATGAATAGTTCATGAATTTTGACTCAATATGCAATGTGGTCCCTAAACTTTAACCCAATGTGCAATGTCGTCCCTAAAATTTTAATTTGTTCAATGCGATCCTTGGTTTTTTGGTACATGTTTAATTTAATGTTCAATATTGTCTCTGAATTTGAATTAATGGAAAGATAATATTGAACATTTTCATATAGTCAAGGGACTAAATTGAACATGTACAAAAAATTTAGGGATTGCATTGAACAAATTAAAAGTTCATGGATGACATTGCACATTGGGCTAAAGTTCAGGGACCATATTAAACAAATTTAAAATTCATGGTCCACATGGTAAATTGAATCAAAGTTCATGGATCATTTATGTTATTATCCGATTGTAACAGCCCAAATTTCGATGTAATTCGGGATCAATAAAACTGATATTATTTTGCATTTCATTTTAGTAAGTCTCGCCCAGAGCTGATCACTCTCGGGATACTAACTAATGAGATAAGGCTAACTAGAAAGCAGTCGTGGACCGGGACCCTATCGTGAAACGGATACCGATCATGAGAGATCTTGAGGCAATATTTTGAACCATTGTGGACCGATCATAGGAAAGGGTAATGGATTGGGTTTGGCCAAGGCTTACGATGATGTACAATAGGGGACGAGGTGATTTCGCAAGACCAAAGTACATGTGGCCAACCAGGTCTAAACTTGAACGAATGATCGTGACCTCTGGGACTAGTGATAATTTCTCATTCTCTCAATGATCGAGATCATTACGACACGGATATCTCTAGGTCGATACGGCGTAACTTTTAAACAGCCGCCCGTTAGTAAGAGACCTGAAATTCAAAATTTAGCGAGTTTTATTCACTTAAATTGGACCCGAATTTCGATATTGATTTTTGAAGGCTTAAGAGACTATTTTGGAAATCTGGCGTCATATTACGCTGGCCACACACATTTGAAGTTAGTACGAGTAAAAATTGGAATTTCGGTTCGGGGTGAAAAATTACGATTTTGTCCCCTGTGGGTGTCGGTGTTGGATTTTGAGACCGTTTGAGGTTATTTTTTGAGGCCGACGCCATTTTTGGGTGGTCACGCATACCGGGAGTCATTCTGGACAAAAATTGGAATTTCGACAAAAATTGAAAAAATAATATTATTTTATTTTTGAACTTCGCAGATTGATTTTTGAGAGCTTAAAAGTGAATTTCGCGATTCTAATGCCATATTAGGTTAGCCACGCATATATGGAACGCCGTATGTGTGAAAATTGGAATTTCGATCCGGGATCGGAAAAATGACGGTTTTGCCCCTAGGCTAATTTTTATCCGAATTTTTTCGGGATAATTTGGGATAATTATGGATAATTATCAGTTGCATTATTGGGGCCATTGACCTTTTGCCCCTCCCTTTTGGATAACATCAAATTTAAACCGTTAGATTAGGGGTATTTTTCGCCAAAATTCTTTGGATTTGAGACACGTGTCGCCCTAGGCTGCCCTTTTTGACCAAGTTTGATCTCTCTCTCCCTCCTCACTTCTCCCCCCCGTTCAGATCAGCCAAGAACAACAGCTCTTCAGTTTTTTTTTTCTCCCTTTTCTCATTTTTTCTTCCTTTTTGGCGAGCCTACTCGGAGCTCGTCGCCCGACCACGGGCGCCGCCACGGTTACCCGTACCTCACCGTCGACCCACTTGGTCCCCAGCCTCTATTCCGTCCATTCCTCTCTCCCTTTCCCTCTCTTTCTCTCTCTTTCTCCCTCTTTTCTCTCTTTCCCGTTTACAAAGCAGTACCGCCGGAGCTTGGCCGGGAGCTCCGATCGCCGTTCGTCGACACCCGGTCGTCCGGCTCGTCCATAAACGTCGCCACTCAGCCCTATCTGTGCGGTGTCCATCTGCAGTTCTTTGTAGCGCCTCGACCTCGGGGCCATTAGCGTGACGTCCGTTCATTATTCTTTTTCATTACTTTGGCGGAAGCATACCGGGACAATCACAACAAAAGAACAACCAACGGAAATAAAACAAGTACTATGGGTAACTTTATGTTTGCGAAACATGCAAACATATTTAAACATGCTCTTCTCTTGGGTCATTGCAAACATCATCACATATTCTACAAGTCTATTCCAAAGGCTTTTCTAATTCTGCAGACGACGCGGCTTGGGCTTTCCCTATCCCCACTACGACTGACCGCTCCTCGCTTCTTCACCTCAACCCCGGTCCCGTCCGCCTGGCCATCTCACATCCCACCCGTGGCTCTATCCCGGCCGGCCCACCCACACCGCCAAAGCACCGTTGAACCTACGCTGGGATGAGGCACCAAGTCCGTTAGGGCCCTCATCGAACATCAACAAGTATCGTGATTTGACGATAGGCGCGATCCTCTCGACATTTAGCACGGTGAGCACTTCGGCTCTCGGCTTCACGGGATTGCCATCGCGGGCTGGGGAAGATGCCATTTCTACGGACCTGAAAAGGGAAAACAAGCGGGGGATGAGTCGGGGAGACTCGATGGCGAAAACACTAATATCAAGCGAGGGACGAGACAATCGTCGTTCACACAAGTCAATTCTTACCGTACCGGCATCAATGGCATTTCAAACAGCAAAGTCATGCTACGAAACCATCAAAATAAACATCAAATGTGAGTATCACCGAAAGCATCATTAGATGCGAAAGAGCGAACAACCATGAAACCAAGAAGCGGGCCAACCAATCCATGTTACAACGTATCGTAACTTCCTTTCCCGATATTAGGGAATTCACTTACTCAACGGCAAACAAAACCAGAGAGCGTGGGTCGAGGGCGGGTGAGCTTAGGAAGTTCCGATCTTTTCCTCGCTTCCTTCTTGTTTGGCCGAGCAAACTTAGGCCTATGAAGGTCAAACCGTGGTCTCTTGGGTAGGAATGAGAAGAGACACGGGCCGGTTCGGGATTTATTTTGGGCGTGGACTTCTCGGCTAAAGTGAGAAAAACAAGAACAAAGGAAGAAGAAGAAGATGTTGGCGTGAGATGAGGGATAAAAGGGGGGGGGGGAATTCACGTGAAGCTTCTTGCTTCTTTATAGCCAAATAGGCTTGGAGAAGAAGCCAAGCATTAATGTGCATTAATGCACAATAGTCAAAAGTCATGATAGCCTTGCTTGAGTCATGGCATATGTCATCCAAGCATGAGGTCATGGCTTAGGTCACAAAAGATAAGACCATTTATGAGCATTTATGGGTTAAATGATGAAGGCTATTGGTTCTCTCTCTCTCTCTCTTCCTTCCCTCTCTCTTCCTTCCTCACGGCCGAATGGCCTTCACGTTGGTTTCCTTGGCTTGGCCTTGCCTTGGTTCCATAATGATAGGACCTCCAAAGTCTAATGTAATTAATGCTTGTCATCATGAAATATGGCTTCTAAGTCAAGGGCCATTTAATGGCATTAATGAAACTTAATGATGGAAGCTTGAAGGAGAAGCTTTGACCAATAAATGTAACTTCCACAAGAAGATTTAACCCTAGACTTGGTTAATTTCGTTTTCCCCTGAGATGACCTCCAATCAAAATATAAAATATCTCATTTGAAAGCTCGGAACATGTACTTTAAGTCACCAGAAGACACCCAGTCGAAATTCTCACATTCTCATGTAGAAAATGCTAAATCTTTAAAATCTGACCAAAATCGGACAGTTTTGCACTGTTCACGAAATTGGTCTTGAAAATATAGTAAATGGACTCCGAAAATTCTCAAATTCGGATATGTCATAAAAAAGACCTTAAAAAACATTTCTCGTGAAGAACACAAATTCGGAATCTTTCTATAAACACCATTTTCAGTCACTCAAATGCAGACTAAAAACAGTTCGCTGGAACAGAATATTTACTTCTCAAAGTAAGCTTTTTCAGTATCCAAACCATCTCAGAAAATTCCCAAATTTGCACACGTTATAGAAAAGGACGTTCTCAACAACTTTTGTGAAGGAAACGTTTCCAAAATCAACCCAGAAAAACTTGTAGAAAATAAAGACGGTATGAACATCACTGAAATACTCATTCTGAGAAATTTCACACGGTCCAAAAAATCAGGCCATCGTAATACTCATATCAATTCCAAAAATTCTGAAATTAATTCATGTAAAACTTCAAGATATTTGGAACAACTTTCCGAAGAAAGCGTTTGGAATTTCAGATCACAAAAGTCTCCCCAAAAATAACAAAACGAAGAGGTACCAAGGATCCGAAATACGGTTTTCCAAAACAAGAGTAGAAATGTTTGTTCGATTGGAAAACCATCAAATCTAAACCACAGACATTTTCCAGGGACTGAAATTGAGGATGTGACAATTCTGTTCACCGCCCCCGCATGCATAATCGCTCACGCCGCTCAGACGCCCATCGTGGCTGTCACCGCATCTCGCCGCCACCGTTTCCCAGCCTGTCCGCACAAAGGTCGATGGAAGCACTATTCACCACATCCGTGACGGGGTCACTGTTCACGCCCGTCCATACGCCGTCGCCGGGAATTCCGCCGTCGGTTTCACTGTTCACTAGTGATCGACCGCCGTTCCCCATCGTCGTGACTTTGGATTAGGTGAGTAAAATTCCTAAACCCGGATTAGGACCGATAGTGCGTTTTTTCCGATTGGATAAAGAATGCTAATCTTGGTAGAGGAAAATTAGTGTATTGATTTATAGAAATTATTATCGGGAAAAATATAGTAGACCAATGAGAGATTTTTAGGAAGGATAATGGAGTTTAATGACCAATTTAGGAGCTCACAGAAATTGCCGAGTATGCCCGGGTTGGTGATTGTATGTTAATTGTGCTTAATTGTAGTTGATTTCGTATTGCTATGTCGTATGTGGTGTGGCTGGCCATTGTTTGGTTTATAATGAATTATGTTTAGTTTATAATGAATTATTGATTTGTGAAATGCACGTTAGGCCACACGGTATTAATTGGGCCAATTAAGCACGTGTTGTGACATTGGGTGTCTAAATTATATTGGTGCTCGTGGTGCATTGCATTGCATAACATGGACACGCATTTAAAGACGCCAAGAGTGAGGCATGGGATGAAATTGTGCGAAAATGCGTTATACGCCATGAGCATGTGATCACCTTAAATATCCTGAAGCGTTATACGTTGGGTTCAGATAATAATGAATTGTGTGATCACCTAAGGACCTTGGTCGATACCGTCCTCATGCACTTTGAAGCGGGACGATGCCACGATGCCGGAAGGCGACCATCCTCATGCACTTTGAAGCAGGCTCTGGTTTGCAAGGAGAGCGTTGTTGCGCCTCATGTACTTTGAAGCAGGCTAGAGACACTTAGGGCCGGATCGATTCTTTGCGCCTCATGCACTTTGAAGGCGAGGCTAGGCCTTTTGGGCCGTGAAAAATTGATGACTCGAGTTGTAATAATAATGAATTGGGCAAATGTGCTGGTGTGGGCGGTGGGCCAAAGAAATGCGCATGACATGTCAATAACATTTGCATGCATAAACATGCATTGATTAGCATGCAGTGGGTGAGACTGGTGCATGAGCATGTGTTTGGGCGACGTGTAGGACTGTGTGCCACGTATGTCCCATGATTTTTATATATCGAACTGTCCAACCCGCAGAGTCAGAGAATTGTATGATTATGGTTGTGTTATGATTTTAAATATTCGTTTCTGGTCATGAGATTACATGTTAGCCTAATCTAGGTTTAAGGATTGCATTCACTGAGATTCGCCTCACGGTTGTGTAAACCGAAACATTTTCAGACCCTCAGCAATAGGATGCCGAGGTCACCACCTCTTTTTGGAATACCGCATTTGATCCAACGGTCGTCAAGCATGCACCTTGGTGGAGACGGAGCAGTAACGGAGAAGTGGCTGTTTGGTTATTCCCAGCTGTTGGTGTTTCCTTTTTGTTTGGAGTGAACACTAAAAAGAGTTTTAAAATAGTAATATAAGTATGTACATATTTTCTGCGTTGATTGTTGTTTGTCTATATTTGGCTTATATTGTAGTTGTTCCGGGTTTGTTTATTTAATGCTTCCGCTTTGTTTTTGATCTTTGTTTTGGGCGTGGTCGGCGACGCACCCCCTGGGACGCCGCGGTCAAACGACCGTGGTGGGATGTCATGTCAGAGGGGTAACGAGGCGTGACACCAGTTGGACCCATATCTGTCCATACCGCAAAAATTTTGGTTTTATATTTAACCTAATATAGGAAAACTTATACCCAAATTGAGGTAAGATTAATGGAGGAGTGGAGATGAAAGAGAGTGAAAAGAGAGTCATATAAATGAGTTGGGTTTAAATATGACGAATCTCTTCGCTTTAAAATTGGACAAAGAGGCTGAGCCGTTCAAGGAAGGAAAGGCCGGTCTTGGTAAATATTTTCCACTCATTTTCTTTCCACCATCGTTTTTCCAAAAAAAAAAAAACCACAGGAGATATTTTTAATATGAGAAAATTTCAAATAAAAACGTGAAGTATCTCATTTTTTCAGAAAAAAGCTCAAAATAAATTTTATTTTAAATAATGGCATGCAATTCAGCAAACAGTAAACCATAAAGAAACGTCTCCTCTCTCTCTCTCTATTTCAAATTAGGGCATTTAGAATTTTCCTTTTAAAACACCCCCGTTCATTTTTAATTTTTAAGACAACCCACATCCATTGTTATAGACTTTGATGGTTGATCAATTCTTTAAATTATAATGACCCGATCAATAATGATAAAGATGAATGGTGTCAAAAAAAATATATGGCAAATTAGCCATGAATAATTAGCGACGAATTTTCTTATGCAATTTGTGGCAATGAATATCAAGTTCTATGTGGGAAAAGGAGCATACAGCATTGTTTATAAAGTAGAACTACCAACAGGTCAAATTGTTGCTTTCAAGAAAATTTATTCATCCCCAGAAGAGGAGCTCCTCGACTTCATATCATTCGAGAGGGAGATTCAAGCCTTATCAAATATTCACCGTCGTCACATCCTCAAATTTTATGGGTTTTGCTCTCATAAGCAACATTCTTTTTTGGTGTACGAATACATCCAAAGAGGACGCTTGAGAACACTTTTTTGAATAATGATGAGAAAGCGTCAGAATTTGCCCGAGACAAAAGGGTAAACATGGTTCGAGGAGTGACGAATGCATTGTTCTATATGCATCACGATTGTTTCCTCCGTGAATACATCGAGACTTGACCAGTAACAATGTTCTGTTGGATGCTGATTATGAGGCTCGGTTTTCCGATTGAGGCTCGGTTTTCCGATCTTGGCACCGCATGACTATTGAGGCCAGATTCATCAAACTGGACTGCAGAGCCGGCACTATCGGCTACATCGCTCCAGGTATTTATGACCTTCAGAATTTATTTCCTTTTTAATGACATTAAGGATCAAGAAAGGCATTGTAATTGATCTGGCTAGTTCAACAATACTAAATTTATTAATCAAAAAGATATTTGCTTGTAATTTTTTACCTATGCCCATCACATGAAGAGGAATCCATATCGTTGACTTAAGTGTAGCTGATGAGGTTATGAACAAGTTTCTTCACTTGCAGAGCTGGCTTATTCTACAGTACCAACTGAAAAATATTATGTGTATAACTTTGGAGTTGTCGCGTTAGAGACAATCATGGAAAGCATCCGAGAGATCCTGTCTCTTGGGAATATTCATCATCCTACCGAAATTGAGTCGCCAGTACCGTTAATAGATGTGCTAGATCAACATCTCGCCTTCTAGAGTTCGACTTCGAGATGCGGAAGATGTGGTCTCTATTGCCCGGCTAGCATTCAAGTGTTTGCAAGCCGATCTCAGGGCTTCAACGGGCCATGAGACAAGTTTCTCAGGCTCCGCGTTCAAGTACCCCTGAAATGCCATTCTGTGCAGTCACGTTGGGGCAACTTCGTGACCACAAAGGCAGGAAATTTTGTGCATCAGAAGGAGATTGTACGTTTTGAAGTTAGCTTTTCTGGTGCACCGTTTGTCTATTTGGTATGTAAGTCACTAGCAAAAAAATTAGTGCTCTTTGCTAAGAACAGTTGCTCCTCTTTTGCGGGTTAATCAGGATTATAAGAGCGAATCTTATTCGACAATTTTAATTATCTTCTTAGTTGTTACCAATCCCGCCATCTAAATTATTTTCACTGCAGAGCCAGCTTACCTGTGAACATTATTCGAAAATTGCCGCGTCGGCAATTGTACTTTGGAGTCGTGGCACCAAAAATAATTGTGGGAAGGCTTTTGTGGAGGTTTTATTTCACTATGATTTCCAGCTTTGTTGCATTCAGATCAGGAAAGAATTTACAAAATACATCGGATCGACATCGTTCAATGTAGTTTTTCATTTCGAAAGGGATAATGGCCCTATTAGTCTCTAAATTTTTGTCTGGTGTGCAATTCAAACTTTTAGTTGATTTAATTAAGTCCCTCAACTTTTGTACG
>JAMXDD010000001.1:11738719-11966101 GCA_024733475.1 Syzygium grande | reverse complement strand
ATGACAAACTATTTTCCCACCTCTTTGGCCAAATGCTGGCCTTGGGAATGCTGAAAGCTCACTCGTTGGCATGCCCAGTCAGTATTAATAGTCCCACACTATGTTGTTTACATATTTGTTTATGCTTAGGGGCCATCTCCACCGCCTCTGGCGTTGCGTGCGGTTGGCCCACGCTACACCTCCATCAATCACTTGTGGTCAGCTTCGTCATTGCTCGTCTAGATCTGGCCGCAAGCCCATCTCTGTCTACAGATCTCGCGGTCAACTCTGTCGTTGCTCACCCCTTCTGGTGTTGCTTTTGGTCTCGTCCATGGTCGCAAGCCTAGCTCGTCTATGGCTTGCGAAGCGGTGATCTCCGAAATCCTTGGTTAGCTTTCTTCTCTATCCACACCGGTTACAAGAGAACACAGGGAATGCTCTGTTTTGCCCCTATTGTCCGGCCGCGAAGATTCAAAGCAGCTCGTTTGCGTTTGAAGCTTCATTACCAGCTCTCACTCTCACCGGCGACGCTTTTCAGATGCTCCTCATGTAGCTCAACTAGTAAGCGAAACTGTGAACCCCTCTTTGACAAGGTAATTTCATTCCTCTCTTTCCTACCCTGTTTTGGAGAAGCGTGAGACGAATTTCCATCAACGAAACCCATACATAAATAACTGAAAATCTAAGTTGTTAGTTGATTATTGATGCCGACATTATTGTTCTAAATACTGATTTTAGATGGAAAAACATTTCAATTTCATGACTAGATCTAGTAACCTCTCTGCATGCAGGCTGTTTGTTGAAATGTCTCCACGAAGTTGTGAAGTGTACTTGAGAGAGTTGCTATATATGTTAGCTGAAGTGTTCATCATATGTTCAAATCACAAATAGGAACCTTAGATTCATTTACATGGCTTTAGTTTCATGAAACTTGAATATGAAATCAAGAATAACACAGAGGAATAGATTTGAGGGAAGATGGCCGGAGCTTGAACGAGGCCATGGATGAACGGGGGGGAGAGAGAGAGAGAGGGGAGCGAGCGACAGAGTCGACATA
Organism: Syzygium grande; assembly: GCA_024733475.1. Classification (NCBI taxonomy): domain Eukaryota; kingdom Viridiplantae; phylum Streptophyta; class Magnoliopsida; order Myrtales; family Myrtaceae; genus Syzygium; species Syzygium grande. The sequence goes on along the minus strand of JAMXDD010000001.1, from coordinate 11,965,065 downwards.
GTGAGAGCCGGTTTGAGCTCGTTTGCCATGTTCCCTAAATCGACAAATTAGGGCTAAATTAGGGCATAGAAGCAAATCGAGCACCGGAATCATGTATTTCTTCACGTTGCTTACTAGGACGAGAGGATAGTTATTGATGTCCTCGATCGTCAACCCCAATTTGTGAAAAAAATCAATTTGCTCCTTCATGACCTCGACCGTGACCGGAAGCTCCAGCCTGTCGAGCTCGTTGGGGACAATTTCAATCCCGCGAAGGAGCTCGTAAACCCTAGCGTAATTCTCCGTCCTCTCGCTCTTCATCTCCGCCAAGCTGTATAGGGACGAAGACGAGTCCCTATCCATCCGGTCCAGTCGAACACAATTCGGCCTCATCGTGGTTGCATCGTCTGGCCTGGAGGACGAATTTCACTCCAAGACGAAGGTCTCGAACCACGAGATTTGCAAGATTCGATGGTCATAGCATCTTCACAAAGGGAGGTTCGATCACCATGAGAGCTTGAATGAGAGAGAAAGAGTGAATTAGAATGACAAAGAAAGAGAGAGCGAGAGAGAGAGAGAGAGAGAGAGATTTTCTCTAGTGTGGCGTTGTTTTGTGATTAAGGCCACCTCATTGTCCATGTGGACTTTCCTTTTTCATGAAAAAGCCACCTAGGCATTAACAATTAATTAAAAAGCCACATAATCATTTTGGCCTGAATTTATCATCGAAGGCACTTAAGTGATCGTTTTTTCTCTGATTTGATACTTAAGTGAGCTGGCAAAACTTTTTGCATTAAAGTGAACACCGTATAAACAATTTGGCACTTCTAGTGTCCTTTTAAACTTATTTGTATGTTAAGAAATGCATGTGTTTATTTGAATCTGTTCGTGGTTAATCTTCCCTTTCGATTACTGTGAAGAACAAAACAGGGTCATAGCCGCCATTTTGTTAATAAACTTCAATATGTATAAAGCACGCCTTTGAAGTGATGCTGATGGACAAGAACTCAAGAGAGTGGCTGAACACCATGTACGAGAATAAACTTATACAAAGTCAAAAGGGCAAACTGAAAATTGCAGTGCCCAGCAAAGTGCCCACCCTTTTATTGTAGTTAAAAAAAAAAAAACCTGCATTTTGCAGGTAATCAAACGCATTCAGTAAACACATGCTTGTGTTCATGCGGATCTGTTTGAGCCTCTCAAATTGTTGATGTCACTTTACTAGTAGATGGTAAGTAAGGCATTTTGGAGGTTGGAAGATGTAGAAACCTTTTGTAAGCTATGCATTGAACAAATTGATAAACGCAATTGTCTAGTAAATAACAAAAAGGATGGATGGACAATCATTATTGGCAAGTTTGAGGATCTAACAAGCAAAAAATATGATAAAAATCAAATGAAGAGTAATTGGGATAATCTTAAGGAAGAATGGAAAAGATGAAGGACATTGGTTTACAGTGAAACGGGACTAGGATGTGATTCAAGGACAAACACTGTTGATGCGAGTGATGAATGGTGAGAGAAAAAAATTCAGGTTTTTATCTCTTCCTCTTTTACTTTTGTGTTTAGTTCATCTTCAATGATACAACTAATGCAAATGCTAAATTATTACAAGCCAATCCTAAGCTTAGGGTTTTTGGATGAAAGGCATACATCCGATCTTGCAGTTTTGTTAAATATGATGTTTAGAGATATAGTTGCTAATGGATGAATGACATATGAACAAGGTTATATATTGATGATGATGTTGTTGCGGTCATACAACCTAGTATCGGTGATGGTGTAGGATCCACTGATGAAAATTCAAGTTTCATGTGGGTGAAACCATTGTTAAACCAATTGGAACTAACAACCGTAAAAGAGCAGCACATACTTCAATGAGACAAAACAAAAAAAGAGATTGACCATGGCACAATAGCTTGGAATGCAAATTAACAGGCTTTGTTTAGCTGTTTAACTAGGAGCGCTATTATCGTTGCTGCATCTCAAGCACATGAGGGATTCGATCCTTGCAAGGACTTTGTAGATATGTTGGATACCATACCTAAAATTGTGCAAGGCAAAAAGTTATACTTTTTGCAATCTCTAATTTAAAAAAAATGAAAGACAATAGGCAGGTCTTCATGAGCTTGAAGAGTGATGCACTAAAAGTCAAGTGTATCAAGGATGAGTTTGAAGAGAGTCATGGCTAGGATGTTAGCATTTTATTTGAACTCTTTGGTATGCTACTTTGTTTTTTTTTTTTGTGAGATCTCTATTTGCATGACGTGTGAACCCAATTTCTATTTATGTTTCAATGTGAGAATCATTTCCAGTTGGTGCTCTCTTTATGTGGTTGAGTTTGCATATGTATGATGGCTGATATTGTTTCTCTTGATGGATGATCAAAATTATTCATTGTTTCTCTTATATTCTAACTCTATGTGTTACCCTTAAGTAGTTATGAATGGTTCACTTGAAAGGAAAAATCATAAAAAAGAGGAAAATGAATGCTGGGATCTTGTCTCAATCACAGTAGCTTAAATTGGTTATCGAGAAACGTACCTTTGTAAAAAACCTTGCATGACCTCATCATGTACAGTTTATGCATGGTTAAGAGAGTTGATGGGCTAAGATATTCATTCGATAAGGTGCTATCATATGTTTAGAATGCACGGGGTTGTATTTAATAATTTAATGCATGACTTAGTAATCCGCTATGATCTTCAAGGATCTAGGAGTACTAATGTTGCAAAAAATGCTTGGTATGTTTCTTCATCTTTTGGGACATGATATATGTAATAGTTTAGCACAAAAGCGCTTTCATTGTTATGGAGAAACTATAAGTAGGCACTTTAACTTAGTTTAAGATAAAGTATGTGATATGGGAAAAGATTTGATCTAACCAACCGATCAACAATTTAAGGAAGTTCGAGACAAGATCAAGAAAGACCAACGATTTTATCCATATTTTAAGATAAGTTACAATTGTACAATATAAAGGAAAAACTAAATGTAAATCATGTAATACTTTGCTCTTTGTTTTAGGATTATATTAGAGCCATAGATGGTACACATATCCCAAAGTAGTGGTATCTACATACAATCAAATTTGTTTTATTGGTCGAAAAGGAACGACTTAAAATCGTTAGCTGTATATGATTTTAACATGAAATTAATCTATGCTTGCGCTTGGTTTGGGTGGGATAAGCTCATGATACCCGTATCTTTTATGAAGCCATTAGAAGATATGATGCACAATTTCCTCATCCTCCTCCAAGTTCGTTAATTAATTATTTAGGTATTTCCATATGTATCTATGTGGCATATGTTGATTAAATTTACATTATATTTGTGTATGTAAATATTATTTAGTATATCTGGATATCCAAATCTCACAGGTTATTCAAGGCCATAAAAGATTTTAGATATCATTTGCCGAGTTTCGCAATGTCCAATACCTACAGGGTTGAGAAGTGTTCAACAGTGCCCATTCCTCGCTACGCTTAGTAATTGAGTGAGCCTTTGGCGTATTCAAAAGTAAGTAGAAGATTCTAACTAATATGCCAAGTTATTTGTATGAAAATGGCTTTGCACAATTAAATCTGAAGAAATGCCGCAATTGATACGGATTGGATCCTGATTATGGATATTTAGTTGATCGTGACGATGTAAATGAGGGGTGAGTGATTTAACTAATATTGTATCTCCCGATATGGTACGTTTACGAGGGGTGTCAATGGTTCGGTTCGGTTTTCTTGAAAAATCCGAATCGAATTGTTAGGGATGTATCCTATAATTGAATCAAATCTCACTCGAACCGAATATGAACTGAACCACAAAATTGGTTGAGTTCGGTTTTTGATTTTTTCCTTCTTTATTCTTTTCTTCCTTTTTTTTTTTTGCTTTTCATTCCTCTCTAATCTGATCTCCCGCACTCTATTTCTCTAAAGTCCCCACAAAGCGCCACCGCCATTTGTGCACTCTCTCTCGCTCTCCTCCATAGCTCGTTCTTCTTCTTCTCCTTCCGCCTCCTCTTGATCTGTGCACCCATCTTCTCCTCTGTCCGCTACACCTCCTTCTTCTCCTTCCTCCTTCTCTTGACCTTTGCACCCATCTGCTCCTCTGTCCCCTACTCTTCCTTCTCCACCAACATTTCCTCCCTTATGCTTGCCCGCTCCTCAAGCCCAAGGCCTCCGCTCGCAAGCTCCTCCCCATTGCCATCACCGTCAATCTCTGTCCTCGTCCTCTTGGTGGCTGCCCTCCTCGTCCTTGGCTGCGGTCACGGGCGGGATTTCAGCGATGCCAAGACCCGGAGATTCGATGCCACGAGCGGTGGTTTGCTGGGGTAATGCCAAGGTGAGCGCTCACGCTCACAAGTAGAGGATGACCTGCGGAACCCGCTCCGGTTCCTCTACTTGGGGATCATGGTGAACTCTCGTGGGATTGACGAGCCACGCGGCAATAGAGGAGGCGAGCGGCTCACCGTGGTGGAGGAGGAGGAGGTCCGAACTCGAGGAAGATTGACTCTCAAAACTCTAGTCGGCATTTTCAAAGATTAAGATTTGAGAGGGGTGAGAATGAAAAGAGGGATTTTAAGTTGGCTTTTCGGTTCGGTTTGGTTAACCAAACCAAACCGAAATAACCCAAACCGAAAAAAAAGATTCATTGATTTTTCATTATCCGAACTAAAATCAGAACCGAATTGAAATGCACGAAATTTTCGGTTCGGTTCGGCTCGGTTCGGTTCCGATTTCATTCGGATTTTTGGTTCAATTCGACACCCCTACGTTTACATGATCAAATAATCATGAGTTTACAAAGTCGTTAATGATATTTGCAATATTTAAGAATAATGTATTTCATTCTTAAGGACATGTGATCATGTGTATTATAATGAAATGATTCTTTTTTTTTTAATAATATGTTTCTTTTTTACATTACTATCAACACGAAAATATAAAAGTTACCATCATTGTTTTTTTTACTTCAATTTTAAAAATTAAATTAAAAAACTTAAATTCATCACACCAAAGGACTTTCCAAATATGTATTTACCAGACAATCTTACATTTCCTCAAAGCACTTTTTAATTATACTTTACCAAACATTCTTGTATTTCCCCAAAGCCTTTTGTGCTAAAGGCCTTTGCACTTGGCCAAAGGCTTTCCCCAAATGCTTAACCAAACTAGCCCAATGTGTTGACGTCAAATTTTATGAGCTCAAGAAAATCGTTCTGCTCTATGATTTGATCTCTTTTGTTTCTAAATGTTCATTCATATTATGTGCTTTCATTTTGGATACTATTTTCTGTAAATTGTCTTGGTACACATACATATCATTTTTCGTTATGTTTAAATGTTGTCGAATACATTATTTGACTTATTTGATATAATCCATCTTAAGGGATTGTATGTGGACGCTGGGCATGGCTTCGTCTTGTTTTTTTTTTAATAGTAGACAACATTACTCTATAGAGACCCTAACTAAGATAAAATCTCAAAATGTGTGTACACACAAAACCCATGCATGTATGTAGATTTATACATGCCTCCTAAATAGTATGAAGTATTTGTTAAAATATGTCTCAAGTCAAAGTTTATAAAGGAAATTGATCTAATTAGGTTTCCTAATTTTAGTAAGTTTCCATAATAAAGTTGGATACTAATTCTAATTTGAGTAGGTTTTCTATTTTGGATCTAAATCTTTCTATACAAGAAATGAGTTTCTTTATAAAGAGTATCCAAGAGGTGGTTTCTTCGTAAATTACACCTTGAAGAAATCCAAGAGGAGCTTTTAGGGTTTAAGCCAATAAATATTGTGGTAAGATTTGTGAATTGTTTTGTTAGATTGAAAGATTGATTCGCGAGTAATTGTGAAGGCTAAACATTATGTGAGTTATTCGGGGCTGAGAAATACTGAGTCTTTAAGTGATTCAAATGTTTGTAATATCAATTTTATCGCTTAACTATAGTGGAATTCAAAGTGTGCTCTTTCTCGTGGAGTATGCTTTGCCTACCAAACCATATAAATCCAATATCTGATTTTTTCCTTATTTGGTTTATTTTATTATTCGATCACTTGTTTTTTCGTAACAAAGTATATACATAAATGACGAGCTAGGATTTTGAACATGTAAAGAAAATGAACATGAAGAGGGAGAATGACAAACGATAAGAATTCCACCATCTCGTGACACTTTGATATATGAATAAGCTGAAGATATTAGACTTTCCCTATCAAAACCATAAATCATAGTATAAGGTTCCGTTTGCTTTGCAAAAAAACATTTTCGGGGAGAACATTTTCCTAATTTTCCGATGTTTGGCTCGCTTAGGAAAATTAGTTAACGGAAAATATTTTCCTACAAAAGCTTAAATTCAGGAAAATGATTTCCTCTTTCAAAAATCAAAAACATTTTCCGGGACAGCTGTAATTGGGATGCTAGGGTCGGAAATTGCTAGCTATCTTATATAGGACGATCGGTGTCCACGTCAACAATTTCTGACCAAATGAGATTTTCCTTATCAAACGACGGAAAGTATTTTATTGTTCATTTTCAAATCTCAGCCAAACATAGGAAAATATTATCATTTTCTTGAAAAATTACTTCCCGAAAAATATTTTTCAGAAATGTCACATTTTCCATAAAACAAATAGAGGTTAAAATTGTGGGCTTTTTTTTTTGTCCCTCTATTATTACTTGAGAATGTTGTTAAATTTAGGAAAATATCACCAAAAACCCCAAACTTTACCCATTCTGACACATTTACCCTAAACTTTTTTTTGTAACACCAAAAATTTCAAATTATGCCTACTATGACACATTTACCCTAAACTTTTTTGTGACACCAAAAACTCCAAACTATGTTTCAGAACAGCCCGAATTTCGATGTAATTCCGGGATCAATAAAACTGATATTATTTCGCATTTCATTTTAGTAAGTCTTGCCCAGAGCTGATCACTCTCGAGATACTAACCAATGGGGTATGGCTAACTAGAGAACGGTACGTGGACCGGGGACCCTATCGTGAAACGGACACCGATCACGAGAGACACTAAGGGAATATTTTGGGCCAATGTGGGCCGATCATAGGAAAGGGTAATGGATTGGGTTTGGCCAAGGCCAACGTTGTATACTCGGATCGCGGTGATTCTCGCAAGACCGAAAGTGCACGTGGCCAACCAGTCTTGAAACTTAAACCGAACGATCGTGGCCTCTCGGGATTAGTGATAATTTCTCATTCTCTTAATGATCAAGACCCTTACAATACGGATAGCCCTAGGTCGATACGTGTAACCTCTAAATTGCCGCCCGTTAGTGAGAGACCTCTGAAATTGAAAGTTTAGCGAGTCTTGTTCACGGAATTGGGCCCGGATTTCGATGTCGATTTTTGAAGGCTTAAGAGACTATTTTTGGAAATCTAAGTCATATTACGCTGGCCACACACATTTGGAGTCAAGATCGGTAGTAAAATTGAAATTTCGGTCCGGGGTGAAAAATTACGATTTTGCCCCTCGGGACCCCAAAGTGTTACTTTTCAAGGTCAAATGAGATTATTTTTTGAGACCGATGCCATTTTTGGATGGCCACGCATACTAGGAGTCGTTATGGTCAAAAATTGAATTTCGACAAAAATTGGAAAAATAATATTATTTTATTTCCGAAACTTTGCAGTTGATTTTCGAGGGCTTAAAAAGTGAATTTCGCGAATCTGATGCCATATTATGTTGGCCACGCACATATGGAATACGTATGTGCGAAAATTGGAATTTCGCCCTGGGACCGGAAAAATGACGGTTTTGCCCCTGGGCTTTTTTTGGTCCGAATTTTTTTGGGAAAATTTTAGGATAATTATGGAGGGTTATCATCTGTATTATTCACCTTATTGACCCTTTTGCCTCTCACTTTTTGGATAAGATCAAATTAAAACCGTTAGATTAGGGGTATTTTCGTCAAAACCGTCGGATTTGTGACACGTGTCGCCCCTAGACTGCCCTTTTTGACCACATCCGATCTCTCTCTCTCTCTCTCTCTCCCCTCACCCTCGGATCGGATCAGCCCCAGACGGTAGCCCCTCTTGATTTTCTCTCTTCTCTCTCATTTCCTCTATCTCGGCCAACCTTGCGGGAGCAAGCCATCCCGGCCACGGAGCGCCCGCCCGCCCGGCGCCCGTGCCCCGCCCGTGGACCACCTCGGTCCCGGCCACCGGCCCTGCGTCCACACCAGTCGACCCCTCTCTCTCTCCCTTTCCCTCTCTTTTTCTCTCTTTTCTCTCTTGGTAAAGCAACGCGCGGCGTCGAACCTCGCGCCCTTGTGTAAAACTTCGATCGTCGTTCCGTCACCACCCAACGTCCAGCGTTGTATGGCGCCCGACCGTGCCACGTCATTTACAGCGTAAAATGCGGATGGTATTAATAGCCATATGGCCGCTTGTCGCAAGCCACCGGTTCCACACCTGTCCGTGCGATTAAATGCGGGTGGTAATAAAGTATAGTCCATCTTGATGCGCCTCGTCCGTACACACCTTGAGCCCCCACATGCATACACTACCGGGAATTCTGCCGCGTCGGTTTTCCTTTGTTCACCGGTGATCGCCGCCGCCGCCGTCGTCGTGATCTTAGATTAAGTGAGTAAAATTCCTAAACCCAGATTAGGACTGATAGTGCATTTTTCTGGACTGGTTTAGGTATTATCGGTACATTTTGGACTGGCTTGGGTAGTATCAGTGTATATTTCGGACTGGGTTGAAGATTGATTGATAGAAATTATTATCGGGAAAATTTAGTGGATTAATGAGAATTATTTGGGGAGATTAATTGGATTAAATGACCAATTTAGGAGCCCATTGAAAAATTACCGGGTATGTCCGGGTTGACTGGTTGTACGTAATTTGTGCTCAATTGTGATTGATTTCCCTCCGCCATGTCGCATGTCCTATGGCTGAATTATGTGGAGTGCGATTGGCCTATGATTGGTTTGAAATTGATTGTTGATTTGTAAATCATACGTTAGGCCACACGGTATTAATTGGACCAATTGAGCACGTGTTGTGATATTGAGTATTTGAATTAGATTGGTGCTCATGGTGCATTGTATTGCATAACATGAACACGTGTTGTGTATGCCAAGAGTGAGGCATGTGATGAAATTGTGCGAGAATGCGTGTCTGCCATGAGCATGTAATCACCTAAAATACCCTGAAGCATTTTACGCTAGGTTCAGATAATAATGAGTTGTGTGATCACCTAAGGACCTTCGGGTCGTGACCTTCGTGTCGATACCGTCCTCATGCACTTTGAAGCAGGACAATGCCCGGTACATCCGAAGACGACCATCTTCATGCACTTTGAAGTAGGCTCGGTTAGTAAGGAGAATAGTATTGCGCCTCATGCACTTTGAAGCAAGCTAGAGACATTTGGGCGGATCGGTTCTTTGCGCTTCATGCACTTTGAAGCAAGCTAGGCGCACCGGGCCGTGAATGTTGTTGACTCGAGTCGTAATAAATAATAAATTGGGTAATTGCCAGTGTGCGGTGTGGGCTAGTGGGCGGGTAATGCACGTGACATGTCGACGACATTTGCATACATAAACATGCATGGACTAGCATGCGGTATGTGAGACTTGGTGCATGAGCATGTGATTGGCGTCGTGTGATAAGGTGTGCCACGTATGTGCCGTGATTATTGTACATTGAACTGTCTAACCTGCAGGATCGGAGAATCGTTTGATTATTATTGCATTATGGTCTTAAATATTTGCTTCCGGTCGGAGATTGCATGTTAGCCTAGCCTAGGTTTAGGGGTTGAACTCATTTGAGATTCGTCTCGGGGTTGTAATAACCCACATTTTCAGACCCTCAGCCGTGGGATGTCGAGGACACCACCTCTTTTTGGGATACCGCATCATATTCAAAGGTCACCGAGTATACACCCTTATGGAGATAGAGCAGCTTATATGAGATACTACTTAGTTCTATATGCTGAACGTGGGAGAATTACACTACCATATCCAAGAGTACATGGCGTGGCTATTGATCGTGTGTAGCTTTTTGTTTGTACTTGTAAATATTGTACAAATGGTTTTTTATAGTAATATAAATGTGTAATTATTTTCTACGATGGTGTTTGATGCATGGCTATCCTCGGCTCATATTGTAGTTGTCTGGGTTTGTTCATTTGTGCTTCCGCTTGTGCTTGATCTTTGTTTGGGCGTGGGTCGGTAATGCTTCCTCGAGAGCGTTGCACCAAAATCTACCGTTGGCGGATGTTGTGCTTTGTGGGGTACGGGGCGTGACATCACCGTTTGAATTGGTATCAGAGCAAGGTCAGCTCGGTTCAATTTGGTCGAAACCTGGAGTGATAAGGAGTGATGAGACTATGGGTAGCCAGTAGAGTGACCTCATGTGCTACATGCATCTCTTGACAGTTATGTGTTGTTTGCGTGTTTATTGGTTTGACCCTCATAGTGCAGGTACGGCAGGACCCGAGATGAGTATACAAATCCCTTAGGTGATATGTTGGATAATTGTTAGGCCGCATGCTGATTGTTTGAGTGTTGTTTGATATCTGCTTAGTGTTGAGGAAAACTCCTACTAGTTTTGAAGTTGACAAAACCTTCCATGATATTTGTAAATCTGATAATTATTCTGAACCTTCTTATTTCAGGAATATATATTCTGGAAGATTAGAATGAAATTTTTCAGATTTTACAAGTTAGAAGAACTGTCTAAGTTCTGAGATATTTTCAGACGCAGAAATAATTCAGACTTTATAAGTTCTTGAAGACCCACAACAGCTAAAGTTCTGAGATTCAAAACAAGAAAATTCAGAAGCAGATGCAGAAGCTGAAATTTTTCAGAAGCAGACGCAGAAGCTGAAATTTTTCAGAAGCAGACGCAGAAGCTGAAATTTTCAGAAGCAAATGAAAGACGCAGTAATTCTTCATAAGCAAAACTCAGAACGAAGAATAACAGCTAGTGATCTGGCATGGATTTCACAGAAGGAAAGTTTTGATTAGATCAATCTTAATCAAATTGATTGACAATCAAATACTAAGACAAGAATGCTTTACAACGGACAAAACTCTACTTATGGAAACCAAGATTCTGATTGTATGGGCGATCAAAATCAGCGGGATTCAGAATTTGTCATCCAACGGCTACTCAATCCTTATTTTACAAATCTGTCCAAGGTAAAGATTGGAAGATGATCCTCTGCAAGTTGTCCAACGGCTAGTGTGGATGTAGAGGAGTATTTAAGGAGAACATGAGCAGCAGAAGAAGATAGATTCAAGAATCAACTAGTCCAAAGTCTGAGTATACTCCATTCTGTTCTCTTGTCGTTCTGCACTTAAGATCAAGATCTTGAGGATTACTTTGTAAAGAGTGATTGTGTGAGATAGAGAGTCCTATCATACACAATAGTTCTGAGACTCAGAATCTGTAAATTCCTCTTGATTACATAGTGAAATCCAGCCAGTAGGCTGTAAGCGTGGGAGAGTGGACGTAGGCTTGCTATAAGCCGAACCACTATATATCCGTGTCTTGATTCTCTTATCCTTATCTCTCACTTTACTTTATGTACTTCAGAACTTCTCACATTTGATCTAGCCTGAATCTAAATTTTATTCAGACTCTTTTGTTATTCATTTCATTTCCGCGCAAATATCGAAAAGCTATTTAGGATCACCTATTCACCCCCTCTAGGTGACCCGTACTAGCCATTTCAATTGGTATCAGAGCAGGTTGCTCATTTTACTGAAGTGTTTTACTTCTGAGCTAACGATCTATATGGCTAGCTATGGTGCTCCAGGGCTCATTGAAGGACAAAGCAACAACAGACCACCATATTTCGATGGCAAAGAATACAGCATCTGGAAAAACAAGATGAAGGCATTCATCAAATCCATTGATCACATGCAATGGGATGTTATCATCAGAGGAGTCAACCCAAAGTCTTCATACTCAAAAGAGAAAGCAAATGCAAGCAGACCAGCAGATCTTCCTTTATCTCAAACTGAGATATCCAAAAGAGAGACTTTAGATTCAAAAGCAATTTATTCTCTCTATTGTGCTTTATCTCCTATTGAGTATAAGAAAATTGCTGCTTGTGAATCTGCAAAAGAAATCTGGGATACTCTTTATGTTACGTATGAAGGAACGGATCGAGCCAAGGAAACTCAAATCAATATTTTGCTTGGCCAATATGAATCTTTCAAAATGAAGCCTGGAGAACTAATTGCTGATTTTTATGACAGGTTTACTGACATAGTAAACGGTCTTGCTTATCAAGAACAACCAGTTCCAGATGCATTGAAAGTCAACAAACTTCTGAGAGGACTGATAGATCAGTGGGATAACATCAAAACATCTCTTCGAGAGACACAAAGGATCAAGCCTCTATCAATGAATGAATTGATTGGAACTCTTCAATCATATGAAACTGAGAAACGGAATGAGCAAAACGAGTCCAGAGGTAATAAGTCAATTGCATTGAAAACTAATGTTGATTCCGATGCGCATCAAGATGAAGATGTTGATGATGAAGAACTAGCTCTCTTCATAAAGAAATATAAGAAAATGAAGATCGAGGAAGAAATCTCAAAGGGAAGAAGACTTTTGAAAATAAGAGGTCTATCGATGAGACAGAGAAACCAAAGGATATAATATGCTTTCACTGTAGGAAATGTGGACACATCAAGCCAAACTGTCCACTTCTGAAAAAGAAGACCAAATTTGAGAAAGCAAAGAAGGCCTTAAAGGCAAAAACCTGGAGTGACACAGAATGTGAAGATAGTGATGAAGATGTCTGGTCTGATGGCAAAGTCGATTCAGACTCAGATTCTAATCCTAAAGTAGAAATCGAGGTAAAACCTTTTGAAATGTCTATCAAGTGTCAAATTATATTGACGAATTGTGCTTTGAATTTAAGATCGCTCTTAAAAGAATCTCTTCTTTAAAAAGGAAAATTCTTCACTACGGCAATAGGAAGTTTCTCAAAAAGAAAGGATCGATTTTCTTCAAAAAAAAAAGTTTCATCAAATCAAGAAAAGTCGAGATTTTCTTTCCAAAGAAAATGATGTTTTAAAAAGGGAAGTTTCAAAAATTACTTCCAATTTTTCAAAAGGTTCAAAAACCTTGAAGCATATCCTTTCCATTCAAATTCCTTACTATAACAAATCTGGTCTTGGATTTGTAAAGGAAAGTGATAGCTTGATTGATTTTCCAAAAGTCAAGGAGAGATTAAGACAAAGACCTCCTCGACAAGTTTATAAAAACCATTTCAAAAGGAATTTTGTAAAACCTGTTGGCGAAGTGCACTCAGGTGCTCAAAATGTGGAGATCCACAACATTTTGAGAATGAATGTCCTAAGGTTTGGAGACCTGTTCGAAGAGATTTTGTTAAGATAGCCTATACTAATACTCAAGGACCCAAGCAAGTTTGGGTACCAAAGAAAACTTGAGATGTTGTGTTTCTTGCAGATTACCACAAAGAGAAAAAGAAAGTGGTATCTAGACAGTGGATGCTCCAGACATATGACAGGAGATCCAAACATATTCGCTGATCTACAAAGTCTGAAGGGTGGAAAAGTTTCCTTTGGAGGAAATACAAAAGGACAAATCATTGGCAAAGGAACAGTTGATATTGGAGGACTTAGAATCAATGACGTTTCGATGGTAAAAGGACTCAACTACAATTTGATTAGCATAAGCCATCTTTGTGATACAGGTTTCAGAATCAATTTTCAAGAAGATACATGCTCAGGAACAAGCAAAGATTCTTCTCAAACATTCACAGGAAGAAGACATGGCAACATTTATCTTCTGGATGTTTTTTTTTTTTTTTTATCTTCTGGATGTTAATCCAAACTCCAATCATTGTTTAATCTCAATCAAAGAGGATGAAGATCTTTGGCACAGAAGGTTGGGACATATCAGTATGAAACAAATATCAAAAATCTCAAACAAGAAACTGGTTCGAGGTTTGCCAGATTTGAAATACAGAAAGACAGACTTATGCAATGCCTACATGCTAGGAAAACAAGTAAGAAATTCTTTTAAATCTATACATCATGTTTCTACTAATCGTGCTTTGCAGCTTCTTCATATGGACCTGTTTGGACCAACCAGAACACAAAGTATTGGTGGTAAGAAATATTGTTTAGTTATTGTTGATGACTTCACAAGATTTACATGGGTGTTCTTTCTTGCACATAAAAACGAGGCATTTTCATACTTTTCAAAATTTGCAAAAAGAGTTCAAAATGAAAAGGGCTATACCATTTCCTGCATAAAAAAAATGATCATGGGGAGAATTTGAAAATCAAAGTTTCTCAGACTTTTGTGAGGAAAATGGCTTTCAACATAATTTTTCTTCTCCATACACGCCGGAACAAAATGGTGTTGTGGAAAGGAAAAATCGTTCCTTGCAAGAAATGGCAAGATTCCTTTTCATTTCTCGGCGATCTTGTTTTTACAACGTGTTATATCATTAACAGAGTTTTTCTCGGACCTATTCTTGAGAAAACCCCATGAGCTTTACAAGGTAGAAAGCCCAAGATCTCTCATATTTTCGAGTATTTTGTTATAAATGCTTTATTCTCAAAAACTCAAATGATCGCCTGGTAAGTTTGATGATAGATCGATGAAGGATTCCTACTTGGATACTCTACTACAAGCAAAGCATATAGAGTATTCAACAAAAATTCTCGATCGTGGAAGAAACAATGAATGTAAGGTTTGAAGAAAACATTCAAACTCACAAAGATGAATCAATCACCTCTCCATATTCAAGTATCTTCTGAAGGTCATCTAGAATCTCAAAAGATCGAAGATTCTGTGAAAGGAGGAGAAGAAGACAAAATACAGACTCAACCAGAAAATTTAGAGTCTGTAGATATTCAGAAGGAAAGATTTGACAAGAACTGGAAACATAAGTCCAGTCATCCGAAAAACCTCATCATTGGAGAAATAGAAGATGGTATCAAGACTAGATCCAAACAAAAGGAGAACATCAGCAACTTGGTATTGATATCCTAAATAGAACCAAAAGATATTGAAGAAGCTTTATCGATGAAAGCTGGATAGAAGCTATGCAAGAGGAACTTCAGCAGTTCAGAATCAATGAAGTTTGGGAGCTTGTGCCAAAACCCAAAAACCATCCAGTAATTGGAACAAAATGGGTGTTCAGAAACAAACTGGATGACAAAGGGAAGGTTACAAGAAACAAAGCAAGACTGGTCGCAAAAAGGCCATTCTCAAGAAGAAGTCATTGATTATGATGAAACATATGCACCAATTGCAAGGTTAGAAGCCATTCGGCTATTATTAGCTTATGCTTGTTTCCATAACTTTAAACTTTTTCAGATGGACGTGAAAAGTGCTTTCCTGAATGGATACATTAAAGAAGAAGTATATGTGGAACAACCACCTGGTTTTGAAGAACCAAAAGGTCTGATTATGTTTACAGACTCAAAAAGGCCCTTTACGGTCTGAAACAGGCACCTAGAGCTTGGTACGAAGGGTTAAGTAATTTCCTTCTGCAAAATGATTTCACAAAAGATAAGGTAGATACAACTCTTTTTGTTAAGAGAAAGGGTAAGGATTTTCTACTTGTTCAAATCTATGTTGATGATATTATCTTTGGATCTTCTAACGAATTGCTTTGTAAGGAATTCTCTAAAAATATGCAGAACGAGTTCGAGATGAGCATGATGGGAGAACTAACATTCTTTCTTGGCTTACAAGTGAAACAAATGAAAGATGGTACTTTCATTTGCCAAGAAAAGTATGCCAAGGAGATAGTCAAGAAATTTGGACTGCAAAATTGCAAGAAGACAGACATTCCAATGTCACAATCATCCAAGCTAGACAAAGATGTAAATGGTAAAAAGGTTGATCGGAAGGTATATAGGAGTATGATAGGTTCTCTATTATATCTTCATCGCATCTAGACCTCGACATACTTTTTAGCGTCCCAGAGTATGTGTCGAGATTTCAATCAGATCCAAAGGAATCGCATCTTTCGGCAAAGAAAAGGATAATCAAATACATTGGAACTTTTCCAATGCTAGGTCTTTGGTATTCCAAAGATTCAGATTTTACTCTTACTGGTTATTCAGATGCTGACTTAGCTGGATGTAAAGTGGACAGGAAAAGTACTACAGGTACATGCCAATTGCTTGAAAATATGTTAGTATCCTGGTATTCAAAGAAGCAGAAATACAAAGAGCACTTTCAACAGCGAGAGGCAGAATCGTAGCCTTGGGAAGTTGCTTGTGCAGTTATTCTGTGGATGAAGCAAAGCCATTGCGAGATTTTGCTGTTGAAGACTCAAATGTTGCAATCAAATGTGACAATACCAGTGCCATTAATCTCACTAAGAATCCCATTCTTCATTCTCGAGCCAAGCATATTGAGATCAAACATCATTTTATTAGAGATCATGTGCAAAATGGTGATGTGAATATTCAATTTATTGATTCTAAGAATCAATTAGCTGATATATTCACAAAACCCTTGATAAATCGTCTTTTGAATCCTTACCAAAAAAAAAAAAAATCGCCTTTTGAATATATTAGAAACAAACTGTGTATTACTTATCCTTCTTGAAGTGTTTGACAGACAGAATATTCTTCTTCAGACTCAAGTGGTTTCGGTCCGAACATTTTTCAGACTCTCAAGAACGGTACGTATATAGTTTAAATTTTAGCGGGAATATTTTTGGCAAGATATTTTCACATTTGTTATATTTGGAAGTAGATCAGGTCGTATCCTAATTTATTCGGTTATTTGCGTTTAGAATATTATTTTGATTTTATACTAATCTTTTATGCTTCAGAAAAATCTATTTCCTTCTTATTTACTTGGCTTATTTTACCTTCTAAAAATAACTTTTTATTCTTAAAACCCGTCCTTCACCTTTATAAACCTTTTCGCCTCTTTCCAAAACCCTCATCAAGATTTTTTCTACTCAAACTTTTCCGATACTCGAGACCCTCCTCGTCTTCCTCCTCCAAAAGATCAAAACTTTTTGTCCCAGAAGCAATCATAATGCCTTTCAAGAGAAGATCTTCGCGTATTTTGAATCAAGAGTCCAAATCTTCTACACCGCCAGAGTTTATGGAGATTTCGAGACATCGAATCGAGCATCTTGAAGAACCTACTCAAGCGACTCCTCCTCCTCGATCGTCATCTCCGAAATCAACCGGTAAAACAGATTTTCGTTTCAAGAACATCAAACTTGTTTGGCAAAATTATCAAAGGTTGAAGAGAGGAAATGCTTCTTCTGAGACTCTTCTAAAATGCCTTAAAGACAATGATCTTCGGTCTGAAACTCACCTTGTTCAAATGTACTCTGAGTTTTCTGCTGGGACTGATCACACTCCTGCCAGCACAACCCCAAAGGTGACTCTTTCCGAAAGGGAAAAGAGAAGGTCGGAGAAACATCCACTTTGTCTCAAAAAAAAAACTGAAGCCCTAAGTCTTCATCAAAGTTTGTTGTTCCCAAGATGATGGTCGGCTTTTTGAGCTTTTTGAAATGAAAGTGGGCATAGCATCTGGTATGCCAGGGAACAGTGGATTGTTTAGAAGTTCGAGCACAATACATGTTATAAGCTTTTACTCGCTCCAGGTGTTATGAATCACCAAACCGTGGACTTCGGCCGTCCTAGAGAAGGCTGATATTCCTGTCAAACATCTGCTCGAAAACAAGGCATATATGAGTTTTGCCTTGATGCAAATCGTTTATTCTCAATTAACTCGCTTATTTTTATTCAAATCTTTTCAATTTTGTCACCCAACTGGCTCCAGTTCACCACAGGTGACAAGAAATTTGATATAAAGGCTGATCTGTTGGCAAGAATAATTGGAGCAAAATACTCCAAATTCATTCCATTGAGGTAGACTATGAAGAGGCTTCCAAGGTAGCTTCCTGAAAAACCCAACTTTGCTCGGAATCAAGGAGGCATATCACTTATTCCGACTTATCCGTAAGATCCATCATTCTCGCACAAAATCATTATAAACTGCTTTGAAGCCAAAAGCAACCTCCAAAACTGATCTGTCCAAGTCTGAACTTAAACTCATTTGGGCTCTCCTGAAAGGTCAACCTTTTACCTTCCCCATATCATTATATTCCATATGTACAAAAGACACTACAAAAGGATAAGGGACAGCTACCATATGGTGCATTAATCTCACAATTTTTATGTTCCTAAAAATATCAATTCCGGATGAATTGCAACAGAACAAGTGTCCCCTCAGATTTTGTTGGAGAAAAATGCTCTCAGATGAAACAATTTGATGATATCGGGGAAAAGATCAAGGGAAAAGAGGCTCTTCATTCTAAGGCTATTTCTGCCGTAAATCAAAAAAACAGAGCACGAAGAGGGACAGAACCGGTAGCAAGAAGAAAGAATCTCCAATCCCATTGAAGGTATATAGCAAGAAAAGAAAAGTCCTTCCGCATGACGAAAGTGATGAAGCAGAAGAAGAACACCTTCATACAGGCCATGCTGATGTTCCAGAACATGCTTTTGAATCAGTTCCAAATGTTTCAGAACCAACTTTCACATATCATGTCTCTGAAGAACAAGCACCTGTTCAGGGGGAGATTCCACCAGAAGCAACCAAGGAGTTCAATACAAACTGGCGAGAAAAATGTCCAAGAACAGTCTTCCAACAGTCAGAACATCCTCTCACTTCTGCTTGAAATCAAGGACAAACAATCTGTACTGGAACAAGAAGTAAAAATCTGCAGAAAATTGTTGAGGAAAACAACCACAATCAACAACTTCAAGCAGCTGCAGATAAAGCAGAACTGGAGGAGGCCATTACTCAATGCTCATCCAACATGGAGAAGGCAGTGGGTCAATGCAGTTCAAGGATTGAGGAGGCTGTCTCTATCTTGGAAAATTTTCAACTGATCCGAACTCCTTCCAAAAAATAGCCTGTTTAAAATTTTTTCTCTCCAAAGTCTTTATTTTTGGTCTGTAAAACTCATTAACATTATTTGTTTAGACTGATTATTCTCTTAATATTAATGCTTTACATTCTCTATATTTATCTTTTTGCTGATGACAAAAAGGGGAGAATTTATATGCAGATTTAATGCAGGCTATAGACAAAGGAAGCAAAGGAGCACAGATTTCAACAGAGTTTGATTTTCCAATTTCAATCTGTGTTTAATGCACTGAATATGATTGCTTACTTCAAATTTATTTCAAATTGACTTAATCAGAGGAAAGTTTTGTCACCATCAAAAAGGGTGAGATTGTTGAGGAAAACTCCTACTAGTTTTGAAGTTGACAAAACCTTCCATGATATTTGTAAATCTGATAATTATTCTGAACCTTCTTATTTCAGGAATATATGTTCTGGAAGATTAGAATGAAATTTTTCAGATTTTACAAGTTAGAAGAACTGTCTAAGTTCTGAGATATTTTTCAGACGCAAAAATAATTCAGACTTTATAAGTTTGTGAAGACCTACAACAGCTAAAGTTCGAGATTCAAAACAAGAAAATTCAGAAGCGGATGCGGAAGAAAAATTTTTCAAAAGAAATTTTTCAAAAGTAGACGCAGGTTTTTGAAATTTTCGAAGATATCTAAGACGCAGAATTCTTGATAAAACTCGAACGAAGAATAACAACTAGTGATCCGGCATGGATTTCACAGAAGGAAAGTTTTGATTAGATCAATCTTAATCAAATTGATTGACAATCAAATACTAAGACAAGAATACTTTACAACGGACAAAACTCTACTTATGGAAACCAAGATTCTGATTGTATGGGCGACCAGAATCAGCGGGATTCAGAATTTATCATCCAACGGCTACTCAATCCTTATTTTACAAATCTGTCCAAGGTAAAGATTGGAAGATGATCCTCTGCAAGTTGTCCAACGGCTAGTGTGGATGAAGAGGAGTATTTAAGGAGAACATGAGCAGCAGAAGAAGATAGATTCAAGAATCAACTAGTCCAAAGTCTGAGTATACTCCATTCTGTTCTCTTGTCGTTCTGCGCACTTAAGATCAAGATCTTGAGGATTACTTTGTAAAAAGTTTGTGAAGACCTACAACAGCTAAAGTTCCGAGATTCAAAACAAGAAAATTCGTAAGCAGATGCGAAGCTGAAATTTTTCAAAGTAGACGCAAGCTGAAATTTTCGAAGATATTTAAGACGCAGAATTCTTTCTTAAGTAAAACTCGTAACGAAGAATAACAGCTAGTGATCCGCATGGATTTCACGGTAAGGAAAGTTTTGATTAGATCAATCTTAATCAAATTGATTGACAATCAAATACTAAGACAAGAATACTTTACAACGGACAAAACTCTACTTATGGAAACCAAGATTCGATTGTATGGGCGACGTAATCAGGGGATTCAGAATTTATCATCCAACGGCTACTCAATCCTTATTTTACAAATCTGTCCAAGGTAAAGATTGGAAGATGATCCTCCTGCAAGTTGTCCAACGGCTAGTGTGGATGAAGAGGAGTATTTAAGGAGAACATGAGCAGCAGAAGAAGATAGATTCAAGAATCAATTAGTCCAAAGTCCGAGTATACTCCATTCGCTCTTGTCGCTCGCACTTAAGATCAAGATCTTGAGGATTACTTTGTAAAGAGTGATTGTGTGAGATGGAGAGTCCTATCATACACAACAATTCCGAGACTCAGAATCAGAAATTCCTCTTGATTACATATTGAAATCCAAATGGGTAGGTCAGAAGCGTGGGAGAGTAGACGTAGGCTTGCTATGTTTAACCACTATATATCCGTGTGCGATTCTCTTATCCTTATTTCTCACTTTACTTTTTGCACTTCTAACTTCTCCCATTTGATCTAGCCTCGAATCTGAATTTTATTCATACTCTTTTGTTATTCGTTTCATTTCAAAAAAATATCAAAAAAGCTATTTAGGATCACCTATTCACCCCCTCTAGGTGACCCGTACTAGCCATTTCACTTAGGACTTAGACTGGGATAAATTGGTTTAAGTCTTTATTTCCTTCATGAAATTATAGTAGGTAGTGGAATAGCCGAGTGGTGAGGATGAATAGAAGAAAGGGGAAAGAATCTCAAGGTCCATCGAATTCAGGAGGCCAAAAGGCCCGAGATCGCCGCTTAGAGGACATTATCCAAACCCCAAGTAGGAGAAGGGGAAAGGAAGCCCAAGCTCGGACCAAATGAGGGAGCCCGTGAGGCTAGAGACCTAAGGTTTGACGATGTAATAAATACCCTAAGGGAGATAGGGCGGTTATAGGACCACAGCTCGTGAAAGGGCCGCAGCTTATGCTCAGCAAATGAGGCCATCCCGATTGCTTGGCAATGAAGGTAATCAAGCCCAAAGAAGAGCAAGCCCAACCAAAGGATAACCGACATGATGCCTCAATTGGTGGAGCAATTTCTGAAAATGAAGCCACCGTTTAATGGCAATGGTGACCCCGGTTGCCCTAGATTGGATAGAAGAATTAGAAAAGGCATTTGAGGTATTGGGGTGCACCGATACGGAGAAAGTGATGCTGGCGTGTATCGCTTGTAGAGTAATGCGAATGATTGGTGGAAAGCCACTGTGGGTAGAGTATTTCCGAGGGTACAACATTGAATTGAGCATTGTTTGTCGAAAGTTTTTATGAAAAGTACCTTTCGAAGTCGCCCAAGAAAGGAAGTTAATGGAGTTCATGCGATCGTGCCAAGGTCGATGACCGCTGATTAGTACGAAAAGAGAATTTAAGTAGATTGGCCAAGTTCGCACTAACAATGGTTGAGTATCCGAGGGACAAAGCTTAGAGGTTCCGGATGGTTTGAAGCAGGATCTCGGAGCCGATTTTATCGCATAACGTTAAGGACTTTGGAAAATGTATGAGCGGGCATGCATTATAGAGCGGATCAATGTGAAAGAGCGGTACGCTTTTGGATTGCGGTTCGCCGGATCGGAGACAATCGTCATATGGGGAAGAGACCTATGACAGAAAAGGCGGTTTGTTCCAACTGCAAGACGGACAATAGGAAAGCTGAATCCCCCTACGAATAGATTTGAGGCATGTTTTTAATGTGGGAGCATGGGACATCGATCCGCGATTGCCCGCAGATGCAACCTTCGTGACCGCCTTGATTGCCACCGTCACGAATTGAAAACCAAGCCGGACCTCTCTCGCCCGCCAATCAAGGACGACCACCGCGCAAGGAAGGGTCTATGCCATGGCGGGCGGAGAAGCCGAGAATGCGCCCAACGGGTCACAGTACCATTTCTCGTTGTGATCATGTTGCTTATGCGTTATTTGATCTAGGGGCGACCCACTCTTTTATTTCGGAGCAATTTGTTAAGTTAGTGGGTTTGGAACCCAGTGTTGCTTGATACTATCTTTGAGTGTGTCGATGCCTATGAATGATAACATGTTAGTATCTTTTGGATGTCCTAATTGTAAGATAGTGATTGGGGGTAGTGAAGAAAGTATCGACTTGGCAAAGTGTTAGCCATGTTCGACTTCGATGTGATAATTGATATGGATTGCGGCAAAGAAGACAATCCCGCTTAATCCGATAGGACATCCAAGGTTTGAGTTTCGTGGAAACCAAGGTGGAACCTCGATCCTCGGGATTTCTTCACCAAGTAACGAAACCTGCTGGATGATGGGTGTGAAGGATATTTAGTGAATGTTATGGATCCAACAATGGTGGAACCTAAGTTGGAAGAGTTACCGATGAGTGAATAATTTCCAAAATCTTTCCCGAGGAATTACTCGGTTTATCACTTTGAGCGAGAAGTGGAATTTGTGATTGAGTTGGCACCGTGAACCGAATCGATTTCTAAGGCACCGTATCGGATGTCGTTATCAGAATTGAAGGAATTAAAGGTGCAGATTCAGGAATTGTTGGATAAAGGCTTCATTCGCCTAGTGTGTCTCCATGGGGAGCACCGGTATTATTTGTGAGGAAAAAGGATGGGACTTTGAGGTTGTGTATTGATTATCGGCAGTTGAATCAGGTGACGATTAAGAATAAATACCCTCTGCCGAGGATCGATGATTTGTTTGATCAGTTGCAGGGAGCATCGATGTTTTCTAAGATTGATTTGCGCACCGGATACCACCAGTTGAGGATCCGAAAGGAGGACATTCCTAAGACCGCTTTTAGGGCGCAGCAGTGGGCATTACGAGTTTACAAAGTGATGCCCTTTGGATTAACTAATGCCCCGGCTGCTTTTATGGATTTAATGAATAGGGTGTTCAAGGAATTTCTGGACAGATTCGTTATAGTATTTATTGACGACATTTTGGTGTATTCGAAAAGCCTCAAGAGCATGAGGTACATCCGACCGAGGTATTACAGATATTAAGAGAACACGCACTTTTGCTAAGTTCAAGAAGTGTGAATTTTGGTTAAGCGAGTAGCGCCCCTTGGTCATATAGTTTTAGAGAAGGAATCTCCATGGAACCAACGAAAATTGAGACAAAGGATGAAATGGCTAAGACCGACCTCGGTGATAGAAATTGAGTTTTCTTGGGATTGGCTGGCTATTATCGACATTTTGTAGAAGAATTCTCGCCGATAGCTATGCCATTGACATGATTGCTTAAGAAGGAATCAAGTTCGTATGGGACAATAAATGTGAGAAGAGTTTCCGTGAGTTGAAACATAGGCTTACAACCGCCCTAGTTTTAACCATTTCATCCGGGGCCGAGGATTTGAGGTTTATAGCGATGCTTCATTAAGAGGACTTGGTTGTGTGTCAATGCAGCATGGAAAGGTAGTTGCGTATGCGTCATGTCAGTTGAGGCCACACGAGATGAATTATCCAACGCATGATTTGGAGTTGGGAGCAATTGTTTTTGCTCTTAAGATTTGGAGGCACTATTTGTGTAGAGAGAAGTTTCAGATTTATACGGATCACCAAAGCCTCAAGTACTTGTTTTCACAGAAGGAATTGAATATGAGGCAACGTCGATGGATGGAACTTTTAAAGGATTATGATTGCGATATTATGTACCACCCAGGGAAGGAAAATCGAGTAGCGGATGCGCTAAGTCGTAAGTCAAGTATGGGCGATATGTTAGTGAAGGAGAGGATTTTGCTGGAGAAGTTCGGGGACCTCGGAGTTTAAGTTTAAGGTGAGTCGATGTCTAGCTTGATGGTCGCTTTGAGGATTGAACCGAATTCAGCAAGGATCAAGGCACTTGAGTTTATGGACCCGAGATACAAAAGATTATTAGAATGGATGCCACTTTAAGGAAACCGAATTCCAAGTGAGTGAGGATGGAATCCTAAAGTTCCAAGTAAGGTTGTGTGTGCCCGATGAGATTGAGCTTAAGGAGGAAATTTTAAGTGAGGCACATCGCAATAATTACAAGATTCACCCGTAGTACGAAGATGTACTAGAATTTGAGACAACATTATTGGTGGAATGGATCAAGAAAGATGTGGCCAAACATGTGGGCAAATGCTTAACCTCGCCAACAAGTGAAGGCACAACATCAAAGCCCTGAGGACTATTGAGACCGTTAGAGATTCTCGAATGGAAATGGGAACATGTCACGATGGATTTCGGATTAGGTTTACCCCAAGTCGAGAGGTCATGATTTGATTTGGGTAATAGTAGACCGATCGACCAAGTCGGCCGATTTCTTAGCAAATCGAAAGGATTTTGAGCTGGAAAAGTATACAAAGTTATATGTGCGGCATATCGTACGTCTCCATGGGGTACCAGAATAACCACATCGGATAGAGATCCGCAGTTTATAGCAAGTTTTAGGAAAAGTTTGCAAGTGGCCATGGGAACCAAGTTACGCTTTAGTACAGCTTACCATCCACAGATGGATGGTCAATCCCGAAGGGACAATTCAGACCTTAGAGGACATGCTAAGGGCTTGCGTATTGGATTTTCAAAGCAAATGGGAGGAATAGTTACATTTAATAGAGTTTGCCTACAATAATAGTTATCAGCAAAGTATTCATATGGCACCGCTTGAGGCCTTATATGGTAGGGCGTGTAGGACGCCTTTGTATTGGGACGGCGTAGGTGAACAAGTATCACAAGCTCGGAGTTGGTACAACAATCGGTGGAAGCAGTTGAGATTATCCGAGATGCATCGAGGACAACAAAGAGCTGCCAAAAGAGTTACGCCCGATCGGAGACGATAACTTTTGAGTTTCAAATTGAGATCATGTATTTCTCAAAGTGTCGCCTATAAAAAGGATTGTCCCGATTTGGTAAGAAAGGAAAACTCAGTCCCGTACATTGGGCCATTTGAGATATTGGAAAAGATTGGTGATATGGCTTACCGACTTGTCTTGCTGCCTAATTTGTCCCAAGTACATAATGTTTTCCACGTGTCGATGTTGAGGAAGTACGAACCAGACCCGACCCACATTCTGAAGTATGAGGAGATAGAAGTGGACGACAAAGTATCATACGTGGAAAGGGCAGTTAGGATCGAAGATCGAAAAGACCGTGTGCTAAGGAATAAGACAATTCCGATAGTCAAAGTGGTCCAGGGAGCACCATGGGATGGAAGGTGCCACTTGGGAGAGTGAAGAAGCCATGAGACGTCAACACCCCAGTTGTTTGAGTAATTAAGGGTAGATTGCAAATTTCGAGGACGAAATTTTTTGTAAAGGGGGAAGAGTTGTAATAGCCCGAATTTCGATGTAATTCCGGGATCAATAAAACTGATATTATTTTCATTTCATTTTAGTAAGTCTCACCAGCTGATCACTCTCGGGATACTAACCAATGGGGTATGGCTAACTAGAGAACGGTACGTGGACCGGGGACCCTATCGTGAAACGGACACTCGATCACGAGAGACACCGAGGGAATATTTTGGGTCAACGTGGGCGATCATAAAAAGGGTAATGGATTGGGTTTGGTCAAGGCCAACGTTGTACACTCGGGTCGCAGTGATTCTCGCAAGATCGAAAGTGTACGTGGCCAACCATTCTTGAAACTTAAACCCGAACGATCGTGGCCTCTAGGACTAGTGATAGAGGCCACGATCACAAGACTCGCTAAACTTTCAATTTCAGAATCTCTCACTAACGGGCGGCAGTTTAGAGGTTACGCGTGATCGACCTAGGGCTATTCGTATACCGTGAGTCAAGACGAGTAAAAATTAAAATTTCGGTCCGGGGTGAAAAATTACGATTTTGCCTCTCGGGATGCCAGCATTGCTTTTCGAGGTCAAATGAGGTTATTTTTCGAGACCGATATCATTTTTGGGTGGCCACGATACCGAGAGTCGTTATGGTCAAAAATTGAAATTTCGACAAAAATTGAAAAAATAATATTATTTTATTCTCGAAACTTTGCAATCGATTTTCGAGGGCTTAAAAAGTGAATTTCGCAAATCCGACGCCATATTATGTTGGCCACACACATATGGAACACGTCGTCACGAAAATTGGAATTTAAGCCGGGACCGAGAAAAATGATGGTTTTGCCCACAGGCTGTTTTTGATTCAATTTTTTGGAAAATTTTAGAATAATTATGGAGGTTTATCAGCTCAATTATTAGCCTTATTTACCCTTTTGCCCCTCACTTTTTGTATAAGATTAAATTAGAACAGTTAGATTAGGGGTATTTTAAATCGTCAAAACCGTCGGTTTGCGACATGTATGCCCCTAGGCTGCCCTTTTTGACCAAATCGACCTCTCTCTCTCTCTCCTCACTCCCTTCACGTTCGGATCAGCCCCAATAGCAGCCCCTCTTCAGTTTTCTCTCTTCTCTCTCATTTCCTCTCTCTTGGCTAAGTCTTGCCGGAGCAAGTTCTTAAACCACTTAGGGCCTTGCCGCCGCCGGCCCGTGCCCGCCATGGACCACCTCGGTCCCGGCTTCACCCTCGCCCCTTCCGCCCCCCTCTCTCTCTCCCTTTCCCTCTCTTTTTCTCTCTTTTCTCTCGGTAAAAGCACCGCCGCGTGTGAACCTTGCCGTCGCCCGTCGGGCTTCGATCATCGTTCCGCCGCCACCCGGCCCGTCCGACCATCTTTGTCGGCGCCCGACCATACTTGTCCGTATAGTGTCCGTGCGGGCTGATGCACATCAGCGCCAGACGGTCATCGCCCGTCTGACGCCGCCTGCCCGCCACCATCGGCACCTCACCGCCACCGGTTCCACCTTGTCCATATAGTGCCGTCACGGGTGTTTATAATCCATACCGCCGCCTGCCCGTTAGAATCGCCGCCCTCCCTCGTATGCCGTCGCTGGAAATTCCGCCGCCGATTTCACTGTTTACCGCTGATCGGGCCGCTATTCCCCGCCGCCGTGATCATGGATTAAGTGGTAAAATTCCTAAACCCGGATTAGGACCGGAGAAAAGGCGTTTTCTGGACTGATTTAGGTATTATCGGTGCATTTTGGAACTGGCTTGGGTAGTATCAGTGTATATTTCGAACTGGATTGAAGATTGATTGATAGAAATTATTATCGGGAAAATTTAGTGGATTAATGAGAATTATTTGGGAGATTAATTGGATTAAATGACCAATTTAGGAGCCCATTGGAAAATTATCGGGTATGTCCGGGTTGACTGGTTGTACGTAATTTGTGCTCAATTGTGATTGATTTCGCACTGCCATGTCGCATGTCGTATGGCTGAATTATGTAGAGTGCGATTGGCCTATGATTGGTTTGAAATTGATTGTTGATTTGTGAATCGCACGTTAGGCCACACGGTATTAATTGGGCCAATTGAGCACGTGTTGTGATATTGAGTGTTTGAATTATATTGGTGCTCGTGGTGCATTGCATTGCATAACATGGACACGCATTGTGTATGCCAAGAGTGAGGCATGTGATGAAATTGTGCGAGAATGCGTTCTGCCATGAGCATGTGATCACCTAAAATACCTTGAAGCGTTTTACGCTGGGTTCAGATAATAATGAGTTGTGTGATCACCTAAGGACTTTGGGTCGTGACCTTCGGGTCGATACCATCCTCATGTACTTTGAAGCAGGACAATGCCCGGTACATTCGAAAGACGACCATCCTCATGCACTTTGAAGCAGGCTCGGTTAGTAAGGAGAACAAAGATTGCGCCTCATGCACTTTGAAGCAAAGCTAGAGACACGGGCCAGATCGGTTACTACGCTTCATGCACTTTGAAGCAGGCTAGACGCACCGGCCGTGAATGTTGTTGACTCGAGTCGTAATAAATAATAAATTGGGTGATTGCCAGTGTGCCAGTGTGGGCCAGTGGGCGGGTAATGCACGTGACATGTCGACGACATTTGCATGCATAAACATGCATGGACTGGCATGCGAGTATGTGAGACTTGGTGCATGAGCATGTGATTGGCGA
Organism: Syzygium grande; assembly: GCA_024733475.1. Lineage (NCBI taxonomy): Eukaryota > Viridiplantae > Streptophyta > Magnoliopsida > Myrtales > Myrtaceae > Syzygium > Syzygium grande. The sequence continues at coordinate 11,936,799 of JAMXDD010000001.1, read as the reverse complement.
CGCGTGTGATAAGGTGTGCCACGTATGTGCCGTGATTATTGTACATTGAACTGTCTAACCTGCGCGGGTCGAGAATCGTTTGATTATTATTGCATTATGGTCTTAAATATTTGCTTTCGATCAGGAGATTGCATGTTAGCCTAGCCTAGGTTTAGGGGATTATACTCACTGAGATTCGTCTCACGGTTGTAATAACCCACATTTTCAGACCCCCAGCCGTAGGATGCCGAGGACACCACCTCTTTTTGGGATACCGCATCATATTCAATGGTCACCGAGTATACACCCTTATGGAGACAGAGCAGCTTATATGAGATACTACTCAGTTTTATATGCGAACGTGGGAGAATTACACTGCTATATCCAAGAGTACGTGGGCGTGGCTACCGATCGTGTGTAGCTTTTTGTTTGTATTTGTAAATATTGTATAAATGGTTTTTTTTTAGTAATATAAATGTGTAATTATTTTCTACGATGGTGTTTGATGTATAGCTATCCTCGGCTCATATTGTAGTTGTCCGGGTTTGTTCATTTGTGCTTCCGCTTGTGCTTGATCTCTGTTTGGGCGTGGGTTGGTGACGCTTCCCGAGCATTGCACCAAAATCGACCGTTATGGGGATGTTGTGCTTCGTGGGGTACGGGCGTGACATGCTCACCGTGACACATTTACCCTCAGTTATGGTTCAATTAAAAATCAACATTAAAATTTGACATCTTTCCGATGTGGCGCCACGTGAGCGCCTAGTCAGAAAAAAAAAAAAAATTAAACCTAAAAAAAAAAAAAAATCAGAGTACTATAATCGCTTTACTGTTCATCGTCTTTGAGCACTCGTGCATCACTGCCCTCTGGCGCTGGTCCATCACTGCCCAGAGCCCCTGGACATTCGGCTATGTATAATTCATCTTTTGTTTTTTTCTTTCCTTTTTTCTTTCCTTTTTTTTCTTTTGTCGTAATCTTCTTCCTTGTTCCTTTAGGGTTCATCTTTCTGGGTAAATACCTCCATTTTTCCTCTACTTTCATCAGTCAAATACCGGCAAAATCAATCGATTGACTTCGCCACTTTGATCACAGCTTCTCTAAGCCTTGGGAATCTATTCACTGGAAGATTCACAAATAATAGCTGATTACACTGTCGTGACTCCAAGGCATGTTCCATGATATGGCTAAATTCCACGGCTTTGAGAAAAAGAGGGAATTGGTTCAAGAGCTACTAATGGTTACTGGAAATGGATTAAAGACATAGAGAGTAGCCCTAGTAGTGCAAAAGCTCGTGAGAAAGAGGAGGAATAGTGTCACGGATAGCTCGGCTACTCCATATCTCGGCGAGCTCGACCCCAAATAAAACACAAAATTAGGTTTAAGAGCGAGATCTTGTTCTTGAACATTGAGCAACGCTCATAGTCACCGGACTGCTGCGACGACCTTAGAATCGAGGTGGCCGAAAGCAAGCCCCCACGCCCTCGATCCCAGGTCTGGAAGCATGGACAACCTCGATTGAGGTCGACGCCCACGGATGAGCGCAAGACGATGAACAGTGCATCAAGATGATGAACAATAACAGCGATTACAGTACTTTGATTTTTTTTTTTTTTAGGTTTAATTTTTATTTAATTTTTTTTTTGATTGGGCACTCACGTGGCGCCACATCAAATGCCACATCGAAGACATGTCAGATTTTAACGTTAATTTTTAATCGAACTCTAACTAAGGGTAAATGTGTCACAAGAAGCATAATTTGAGATTTTTGTGTCACAAAATAAATTTAAAGTAAATGTGTCACAAATGGGCATAGTTTGGGGTTTTTGGTGTCACAAAAAAAAAGTTTGAGGTAAATGTGTCACAATGGGCAAAGTTAGGGATTTTTTTGTGGTATTTTCCCTTAAATTTATGACACTTCGTTTTTGTGATTTTCCACATAATTTAAAGTCTCTATTTCTCTATCCCAAAATGAATAGAAAGGCCTCCTAATTATAGATAGAACTTGAGGAGTCTTTGATCCTTATAATTGCTTCCGATTGGTCAATTTAAGATTGCCTATGCATAATTGGAATTTTGATCCACATATACTTTGATTTAAACAAATATCGAATCAATTTTGAATATGATATGGATAAATGCTAATTTGATTTACCTTATCCAATCGATTATCATCTTGTTCAGGTTAAATTGTTTTGGCATGAATACGTATCCTAATTTGATTGGACAATTACAATTATAGAAAGACAAATTGCCGAGCATTGAAATATTTATATAGGATTTTATAATCGACTCAAATTTTTTGCTATTTATAGATTCAGTTAAGAAACTCTATTTAAAATAGGGTTAATACCACGAAAATTCCAAACTGATATATCTCTGCGATAATTTTACCCCGAACTAATTTTTTGATCATTAAAAATTCTAAATTGGTATACTTATGACAAATTTACCCCTGAACTATTATTTTGACAAACAAAAATTTCAAACTAGTACACCTATAATAATTTTACCTCGAACTAATTTTTTGATCATAAAAAACTTTAAATGGATACACCGTGACAAATTTACCATGAACTAATTTTTTGACCATAAAAACTCTAAACTGATACACTTGTGACAAATTTACCTTCCATTAAATTGAATTAATATCATAAAAAATCACAAATTGATAAACTTGTCACAAAGAGAGGGGTAAAACCCCAAACCGGTACACCAATCAACTATCACGAGTCATCAAACTTAGCAATTTGATAGTAAAATTTAAAGGAAATTAATGAAGGGTAAATGTGTCACAAAAGTAGCAATTTGAAATTTTTGGTGATCAAAAAATTAGTTCGGGTAAAATTATTACAAGTGTACCGGTTTAGGATTTTTGTTGTAAAAAATTAGTTCGGGATCTTTACCAAAAAAAAAATTAATTCGGATAAAATTGTCAAGAAATTGGGAGATGATGGAGCATAATGGAGAATACTTTCTCTAATTTATCCTTCTTTTTCAATTTGAAAGTCAATAAGAGAGAAAATATTCGTATAATTTATCTACCTATTTTCTAAAATTTAAATCAACTAGGACATAGAAACTAGCAGAAGATAAACCATTTAATGAAAACCTTGTTGGTTGAATAGGGGTCAAGTGGCAAAACTGTGCGGCGTATCATGCCACGGGACAAGCCCAGGGCAAAGTGAAATGTTACGTGGCAATTTCCAGCTCCGGCTTTAATTATATATAATTCATAAGATTATAAATACGAGCAATTTCTTGATGTACTAGTATTATCCGTGCTTTCAGCTCTATAAAAATAATTACTTATGTAGTAGTTGTTTTGACTAGGGGTGTAAACAATTCGGTATGGTTCGATTTTTTTGAAAAACTGAACCGAACCGAACCGAACCGAATGTTAAGGGCGCACCCTTGAACCGAATCGAATCTCAGTCAAACCGAGTATGAACTGAACTGAAAAATTGAATCGGTTCGGTTCGGTTATCAGATTTTTCTTCTTTCTTTCTTTTTCTTTTTGGCTTTCATTCACAGTTTGATTTTTGGTTTTTCTGCACACAATATCCACGCCCAGAGATGCTTCACCCAAGCATTTCCACGAACACCTGGCCCGCAACTCCCGCACGACGAAGTCTCCCAAGCCACTCCCACTGTCCATGGCCGAGAAAGAGCAAGCCAGGCCCCTCGTGCCCCCGCGCGCATTGTCCGCAGCGACGAAGACGAAGCCTTGTCGGCCCACTTCAAGCTCCGCTGGCCGAGCTACTTCAAGTGTTGCGGCATTGTCGCTGCGCTCTTCCTGAACCTCACCATCGTCGCCCTCGCCCTCGTCTTCACTGTCTTTCACGTCAGGGATCCGATCGTCCAGATGAACCGGGTCCAGATCCCCAGCTCGCCCAGCTGGTCTTGAACGGGATGGTGCTAGCCGGGACCAACATCACTGCCGTCATCGACGTCTTCGTCAAGAACCCGAACATCGCGTCTTTCCAGTACGGCAACCCGCGACGGAGATATCGTACGGTGGGGATGTCGTTGGCGAGGGCAAGATCCCGGAGGGGAGGGCGGCAGCAAGGCAGACGCGGCGCGTGAACGTGACAATGGAGGTGGTGCTGGCAAGGATCGCGACGGCACTGAGGCTGAGCGGCGACCTGGCGGCTGGGAACCTTACGATGGAGAGGGATTTGAGCCAGATAGAGAGAGAGGGGGACTGCTCTTTTAGGGTAAAAATCGGAGTTATTTTTAGTTCGATTCGATCCGAATTGAATCAAATCGAACTGAAACAAACCGAATTAAAAAAAAAAGAATGGTTATCTTTAATTGAAAATCGAACCGAGCTGAAATGCACCAAATTTTGATTCAGTTCGGTTCGATTTGTCGGTTCGGTTATGACACCCTAATTTTGACCATATTTATTCTCAGCTTAAAAGTCCATTAGCATCATAATACTTTTATTTAGCAAAGTTACAAAAAAGTACGAAATAAGTATTTAAATAAAAATTACTATTTGTACTTCATCGTAAATATTTTTGGATTTAGCACAAACATATCGAAAGGTGTTTGTACCACTAGTTAATAAGGTGAGTGGATAATCCATTCTTCAGGATGAAGTCTAATGCGTTCTCATGCTATTAGCTTGAGGTACATAGACTAATTGAGAAGGATTAGATTAGAACGAGCCTAATATGAATTATACAATTCTAATGACCCTTTCTGTTAAGGCTAATAATGCAACCTAGAAGAGAGTTGAATAGGTTGTATGAAGATACGGACAAACTTTCGCAGAATATCAAACAATCAGCACACAAGATAATGTCAGAAGCAAGTCAATGTATGTGATGCTAGTATATAAAGAGAGTGAAGTAAATAGATCACACAATGATATATGGTGATTCGGCTTTATACTTAAGCCTAGTCATGGCCATGGGCGGTTTAGGCCAAACCGGCTCGGGTCAAACCGGGACTAGCCCGTTGACCGGGCCACGGTTCGAATCGGAACCGGCCTATGGCCCACTTGGTTGGGTTCCAAAAAAAAAAAAAAAAAAAAAAAAAAACCTGCTGCTACACAGCAGCCCCACCCCACATTTCCACCCCCACCTCTAGTCCTCCTCCAAATCCCTCCTTCCCCCCTCTCCTCCTCGCCTCCTCCGGTCTTTCCCTTTTCTCCTCCGCCCGCCCCGTCTTCCCAGTTTGACCCTTGCCACCGCCATGCGCCGTCGCCCCTGCCCATGGCCGCGGTTTGCCGGCCCGATGCCCCCTTCTCCTCCTCCCTCGCTACCTTGCACCTCCTTCCCTTTTCTCCTCCGCCCGCCCACCGTCTCCCGGATCGGCCCCGCCGCCCTTCGCCGCCCCCCCCCTTGCCCGCGGTGCGAGCCTTGAGCGTCCCCTCCTCCTCCCCTCCTCACAGCCCACCCAGCCCCTTGGAGGAGGAGGACCCCCCAGCTCCTCCTCCCGTCCCGTCCCGTCCCGTCCCCCTCCGACCCGTCCTTCTCCCCCCCTCGTTGCCGCCCCGTCTCCCTTCATCTCCTCGTCGTCTTGAACCTCGCCTGCGCCACCGTGGCCAAGGCCGCGAAGCCAGTGGCGACCGGCCGGAGGACCGGCCTGCAATTTTTATTTTATAATTTATTTTATTAATTTTTAAATTACGAACCGAAACCGGCGAAACGAAACGGCTGGAACCGCGGTTCGAACGGAATCGGAACCGCCCCTTGTGGTTCCGGTTCTGGTTCATACATGGCCACGAACCAGCACCGCTGGTTCCGAACCAAACTCAGCGATTCTGAACCGTGGCCATGTCTACTTAAGCGTCGTCCACACTCACTAACAGCCTTAATAGTGGTTGTATTCCACTAGTAATCAGCAATCTGAGTTACAACGGGCTAGTGATGTTCTTTTCACCACGATAGATCACACTATCATGACACAATTGCTGCACTTACACTTGTACACTTGATTATGAGTTTATTATAGTGCTAAACCAATATAGAGAGAAACTCATAACACAATCATAGACTATTTCTAAATTAGATAGTGTTTGCAGTATGTAAGGTGTCCAACCCTCTTCTCAACTTCACTACTCCTTATATACTGAAGTCTTCAAATTATCCGCTGGAGACCTTCAAGAACGCTCAACTAACTGTTTGAGAGTTTTTGGAGACCTTTGATAGAGTCCAGACTGCTACTGCAATTGCTCTCTCTAACTGTTACAGGTTTCCTAAAATGGAGTATGTTGCCACTATCTAGAAGAAGAAAAACTGTTAGCTGCTTTTTTTTTTTTTATTTTTTCCCGATTTTTCAGCTATCGAGTCTAGTCACATAATGACTATTTTCTGTGTCATCAACGGTCATCTTCTAGCGTGTATCTCACCATCATCAAAGCCAATGCATCACCATCATGATTTGTTGCACACTATCACCCAACAATCTTGCCAATGTGAAAGAATAAATATTGAGATATTTGAATTGAAAATAAAGAGTATCTGCTTAACAGTATATTTCACAATATCTGCATATCATATGATAGTCTCTTGAAATCTTCCATGAACATAGTGAGACTGAAGTGAAGAAATTCTATTGAATTGAGACAAGCAATGAGAGATAACATATCTTCAATCAGTTTTAACTCAATATAAGCGAACATAGCAAAGTTGAGCGAACATGGCAGAGCTGCTGTGAATACGTACGATCAGGGGCAAATAAGGTATCTATCACTACAGCGCATACTCATATCGTTCATTCAGCACTCGGCTATAGTCTAGGTTTTCTCTTAAAGTATCGTCCAGTGCCAGCATACGTAATTGTCACTTTGCGTAACTCTCACAAACTTATCACATCATAATTCTCACATCGTAACTCTCCCTTTTTGTCATAATCAAAAAAGACAATCAGTGAAGCTCATGATAAACAAAGAGATTTATTCACTAAACCAGCAGAAATGATCATGAAACATCAGTCAAAAAAAAAAAAAAAAAAGAGAACATTTGCACTGGGGATGTCGAGTTCTAAAAATTCTAGAATCTACGCGATCTTTCTTGGTCGAGGGAGGAGATCTGGTGGTTGTACCAGAGGGTTCAGGGAATGGGAGAACAGAATTGTAGCACTCAGTTGAAATAGATCGCTCAAGATGCACGAGATATCTGCCAAGCAAATTGACACTGTTCTTCACATTCTGAATAACCTCGTAGAATTTAGTTGGATGGTTCTTCCTTCTAGGCTTGACTAGGCACATGCTCCCCCTGAGATGATGATCTCCTTGGTTGAGGGTGAGAAGCTGGTGGCCTTGACGGTGCCATTGGTGGTTTTCCTTTTCCACCCATTGCTCGTTCCACACCTTCCTTAATCTTTCATTCAATACCTCAATGGCAGCCTCATCATCACCATGTCCTATGCGGACAATCTCATTGCACGTGTTGACTCATCCTTAGGGTGTTAATCGTATCATCATCTTCTTTAAGTGTTTCCCTTCTAGTCTCAACATTGGCCAGTTTGTCTGCCTTAAAATCATCATTGATGCTGATACCTTTTGGCACGCAAGATGAGAGTAATGAGGGCTCTATAGGGCAATTTCCTGATTTCCTTTTCACAACTCGATTCATGTGTAGAATTATCAAATGAGTGAGAGAGAAGTTGACCCCATTCATGATCGCCCAGACAAGTCGTGCTTCATAGTGTGAGACATCATTTGTGGAGCTGGGCTTAGGGCGGAGGCACATAATCAGAATTTTATAGATCAGATTTACCTTGAGAGGTAACATGTTCAGCGAGATCTTGTCGCTTCGGATAGGCTTAGTGCTCTCCATGATGAATGAGTAAGCTTCAGAGGGGCTGATAGGATTTCTCTCAAATCAGCTCACAGGATGCTGAATGAGTTCAGCAAGGGATTTAATAGAGACAGTGTAATCATGCTTTTTAAAAGTGAAAATGAAGCCATCTTGATTTGGAAAACGGTGGTTTGAATATGTTAAATATGTCTTGAATTTTATGTACTCGGTCCGGTTTATGACCCGACCCGACATATTTTTGTGCGACCTGAAAGTGGAAAAAAATTGAGATTTGGTTCACGACGCGAACAAATCTCCATAGCGGACCACCCAAGTTGGAGAAAGTGAACCGGTTAGGTTTTTCTTATTGTAGTAGAGAGAGTTTCGTTTCAGAGAGTTTTTCGTGAGCCGAGAGATTTTGTCGTTATTTCGACTTCTGGAATTTGTACTCTCTTTGATTATAGTGGAATTAGTCTTGCCTCGCCCGTGGACGTAGATCACCTTGTGATCGAACCACGTAAATCCCTGTGTTCTGTCTTTCTTGTTTTTCGCATCCGTTTCCAACAAGTGGTATCAGAGCCTAGTTCGATTCTAGGGTTCTTTGAGATGGCATCTTTGAAGTTTCAGATCTCATCTTTTGACGGACAGAACAACTTCGGATTATGGAGAATAAAGATGAAGGCTTTATTGAGGCGAGAGAGGGTACAATTAAGGCGCTGGACGGAAAATATCCAGATGATATGACCTCGGCTGAAATTGAAGAGATGGACGAGAAGGCGCATAGCGCGATCCAGTTGTCTCTAGATGACAAGGTTTTGCAAGAAGTCGCCAATGAAGAAACAGCGGCTGGTCTCTGGAAGAAACTGGAAAGTCTCTATATGAAGAAATCTCAAACGTCAAGACTTTATTTAAAGCAGCGTCTTTATACTCTAAAGATGCATGAAGGTACGTTTGTTCAGGAACACTAGGATGAGTTTAATAAAATTGTTCTGGATATGAAAAATTTAGATATTAAACTTGAGGATGAAGTGTAACATCCTGAAATTTGCCCATTTAGAATTTATGAAATGAGTAGTTTTATGAACTCGATGCTTTATGAACGTTAATGTCACGCCCGAACCCCCATCATTTCTAGGATACTAACCGCTAGAGAAGGGATTAATTAGGGATTTAAATTCAACCCAAACATTAAGCCAATGCGGGCGAATAATTGAACCCGGACAAATAATGGCGACAACGAGGTAGAATAGCGAGCCCATCCAGGCAACTACATATTCATACAGCACCAAATATACAAACATCGTACATTACGGACATATTTAGCAAACTAGTATCAGCAATCACCATTATAACAAAATATCTGGGGCTTGGTTATCTTAACTTCACTATCGGATAACCCAAGCTATACAACCCCTAAAATGCCCTTGGGAAAAATCCTAAGGGGTCGCCTCCTCCAATTTTCCTAAAACCTTCCATTGAGCCTCCGACACTCACCAAGTTACGTTATATAAAATTTAGTTAGTAATTAGAAATCAAATTTCAAAAAAATTTAGGAGGCGGACTTCCCGACATTTAAAGACATTGGGGTTGGAAAATGGCTTGGTTATACAACCTTGTGAAAAACTGAATCTCAATAAGTGTAAGGATGGAAAAACCCCACATAGGCACTCAGCTTTGTTAAGGCCAAGTGTTATTGGGAAAGGGCATTTTGGTTATTTTGTCCATTAAACAAACTAATAATTTTTGGATAATTTTGCCCTTGGAATTTTATGAAATTCCCAAATTACCTTTAGATATTTTTGGAAAAAATTCAATCTTGGCCGTGTCTCAATTAGGATAAGAAAACCCTCGGCCGTTGATTGAAAAGTAGAGAGAGGGGTAAGATGGTCATTTTGCATCCGCCGGGTTCAATTATTGGTTTTAAACCAACTTCTCTCTCTCCCCTCTCATTTCTCTCCCTCTCTCACGGCTTATTCTCTCTCTCTCTCTCAACCTTTCGACCATCCTCTCTCCCCTTGGTCGTGGTCTTGACCTCATCCGCACCACCATCCGGGCATGTCACCACCGTCCCACCGCCAAGCCTCGCCCTCACCACCCTCATGCCACCGCCGTTTCCCTCTCTCTCTCGGCTCACACACTCTCTCTCCCATGGCCATGGACAAGCCGGCCCAAGCCGAGCCACCGTCGCCATTACCGATCGTCACCGCTCCAAGGTCATCGCCGTAGCCGCCGCGTTCCAACCGCCTAGTTAACCTTGGATAGGTTGATTTTGGATCCTTTCCAACCAATCCCACATTTCCAAACCTTGTCCACACTCTCCACACGTACCATTTATCATACAAACACACTACCAAACATACACAGTTTACGGGTTGATTCCATAATTTCACATTCTTGTTCACACTGAACACGCACCACTTAACCACTGTTGCATGTTGGATTACACATCTAGGAAATGCACATCCACATCACCATATCCACCACACTTCACGGAACTTGAATCACGGTTGTTTAGTTCACCACCCCACATTCATGCCCAATGCACAAACCAAATCAGCCCACAATGATTTTGTGGGGCCAACCAACAAGCAAATCACATAACCACATAAAATTTTCCATTCAAAGCACAATCCCATTTTAAATTTGGAATTTTTAATTCCGATCAAAAACCCACATTTTAGACAGCCCTAATCCAAGCTCCCTAAACCTCCAAATTTCATCCTGAATCAGTCCGAGAGAGATTTTTACCGAATGTTTCAGAAAATCGGGTCCAAAACTGGGCTGTTGCGCAAAAGGACAGAAATCCAGTTGAAATAAATAGTAAAATAATTCCAAAAATTTGAAATTTGGATATGTCATAAAAAACATCTTGATCAACATTTCTTTTGAAGAACACAAAAGTCTGTTCAATCTGCAACCATGACTTTTTGTCCCTTGAAATCAGACCAAAATTAGTTCACTCAAACAGACCGTTTTGTCCTCAAAATACATTTATTTCAACACCCAAATCACCTTTTAAAATATTTGAAATTTTTATATGTTATAGCCACAAATGTCCCCAACAATTTTCGTGAAGGAAGTATTTTGAAAATAGGTCTGGAAAAATTTATAAAAATTCAAACAGACCCGAAGGTCGGATGAACAGTAAATCGGGCAGATCCATTTCGGTCCAAAGATGGACTTACGAATAGCATCAAACGATCTCCAAAAATTCCCAAATTAAATTATGTTATACTTCAAGATATTTAATTAATGTTTTTTATGAAGAACACTTCCTCAAATTCGGGCCACATAAGTCACACTAAAAATAACAAAAACCAGCGACGCAGCAGCAACCTAACTGGAATCAGCCAACACACACCACCGAGCACATCCAGCCATGAAATTCACCATAAACCGAGCCCCCTAACGAGCCTAACAATACCCGAGGTCCTAGGCGACATTTGGGAGGTCACTTACCTTAAAATCAAGACAGAACGGAGCTGGAACGGTGCGGGACAGAACCGCAACAACAGCAGCAGCAGCAACAATGGTGAAGGAAACAAAGGTGAAGAGAATGAGAGAGAGGGAGAGAATGGGAGAGGGGGTCTGGACGTGGGAGGGGAGAGAGTGATCTGGTCAGAAAAGGAGAGGAGAGAGAGAATGGGGTCAGAAATAGTGGCTGATGGGGACACGTGAAATAGTGGCTTGATGGGGACACGTAGCGATCCCAAAGCGATTTCCGCTCGCCCGATCCGGTGCCATGTATTTGTGTCTATCCAATAATTGAAGGGCAAAGTGGTAATTGATAATTTGGGATTTATGTTTCACTTATTTTAGTCCTCAATTATTGCCCAAAATTGTCAAAATTTGTAAATTCCCAAGACTCCGGGGCAAAATGGTAATTTTCCGGTCCCCGGGAGAATTAGGTATTCAACGATTATGTCCATATTGTTTGTGTGTTGCATAATATGGCATCCGACTTGTCTGGAATTCACTTTCTAAGTCCTAAAATCGAGGTTTAGGTTGTGTAATAAAATAATATTATTTTCCTCATTTTGTATCAACCAAATCATTTTAGAGTTTTTGTCCAAAACCACTCTAAATGTCGTGGCCACCCCAAAATGACCTTTGGGATTGTTATAACCTCAAACGATCATGATGTTGTAGAATACCCAATCGAGATTGAGGCCAATTCCGTCATTTTTCCCGCCCCGTGCTTGAAAGATTTTTTGTAGAAATGGGTGGCCCCAAAAAGTTGGCCAAGCCATCTATCGGCGCCCAAAATTGTCACTTTCAAAATTCTCGAGGAAGAGTTTGGAAGTTTTCCATTTTTGGTGTAGTGACTAATCGCTACTTTTTGCTTATCTCGGTGGTTTGCGGGGTAGTTCAATAGGATATTTTGCTTTGTAGTTTGTAAATGGCGATTGTGTCAAATCAGTTTATATTGTAAATGGATACCAAGGAGAAATCGAGGTATAGTATAAGATTTGGTGGTTTGGCAATTTGCCCTCCTTAGTACCCCTAATAAAATTGACCGGGTGTTTGTTGTTTTTGCATTCCCTTAAATCCATATGGTTCATTTTAGGTCGGTCAAGTTCTTTAGTCATGCGAAATTTGATCCGAAGAGGGATATCGCCCTAAGGGGGTTTGGGGCATGACATGAAGATCAAGCTTTGATCTCACTATGTTCATTGATCAATTTCATTTCTTAAATCCCGGAAAAGGATGAAAATTCGATGATTTATGGACGTGAATCCATAACTTTGGAGGATGTCAAAGCATCTTTGAATTCTGCAGAACTGAAAACAAAATTGAATGGGAATACCAGTGAAAACAAAGCAGATGGTTTGTTTGTGAGAGGCAGGACCAAGAACAAGGACAAAGCTTTTCAAGAGAAATCTGTTGGTCGTTCAAATTCTAAGCCACCTGTAGATAAGATGAACGTTGAGTGCTACTATTGTCACAAAAAGGGACATTACAAGTCAGATTGTACTTTGCTCAAGAAAAAGGATAAGCAACATGGTCAAAGACAAGATTCGGTGAATGTTGCAAACGAAAATGAGTCTAATGCGTTAGATAGTGTTCTTATGGCATGCTCTGCTGTTAATTTCTCCAATGATGTTTGGATAATGGATTCGGGAGCATCATATTACATGTGGCCAAATAGGGAATGGTTCACCACATACGAGCCATTGAATATTGGATCATTCTTGATGGGAAATGATGCTGTATGCAAAATCGTGGGTATTTGTACTGTTTGGATTAAGTGCCACGACAAAGCAAAGAAGAACTTTGACCAAGTAAGACATATACCAGCCTTGAAGAGAAACCTTATTTCGTTGAGTAGTTTGGATTCCATTGGGTGTGTGTACTCGGGGAGGAGGTGGAGTTCTTAAATTTACAAAAGGTAATCTAGTGGTGATGAAAGGAAGCAAGGTTAATCACTTGTATCATCTGCGGGGGTAGCATGCTTATGGGTCCTTCAATTGGCACAAGCAATTCAGTTTCGATAATGATAGAACGAAATTGTGGCGTATGCGTTTGGGCCACATGAGTGAGCGTGGCATGTCAGTTTTGAGTAAACGTGGTTTACTTTGTGAGGAGCATACGACCTTGCTAGATTTCTGTGAGCATTGTGTTCTTGGCAAGCAATGCAAAGTCAGATTCAGTATGGGGACGCATTCGACAAAGAGCACACTTGACTATATCCATTTTGATTTATGGGGACCAGCACAGGTTCTATTTAAGGGTGGTGCTCTTTACTTTGTGACGTTCATTGACGATTATTCCAGGAAGGTTTGGGTTTACTTTCTTAAAAGAAAAAGTGATGTGTTTGAAACCTTCAAGAAGTGGAAAGCTCTTGTTGAGAATCAGACAGGGAAGAAGATCAAATATCTTAGGACCGATAATGGTCTTGAGTTCTGTGGTGGCGATTTTAATGAATTTTGTGCAGATGTAGGTATTGTTCGACACCGTCATAGTTAGGCACACTCCATAGCAAAATGGAGTGGCAGAACGTATAAACAGAACTCTATTGGAGAGAGCAAGATGCATGCTCTCTAATGTTGGCATGGAAAAGGATTTTTGGGTTGAAGCTGTTGACATGGCTTGTTATCTGGTTAATCGCTCTCCTTCAACAGCAATAGCATGCAAGACTCCTTTTGAGATGTGGTCTGGTAAGCCTTGTGATTACTCTAATCTAAAGGTTTTTGGATGTCCTACTTATTATCATGTTAAGGATGGTAAGCTAGAACTTAGAGCAAAGAAATGCATTTTTGTTGGGTATGTTGATGGGGTGAAAGGTTATCGTTTATGGTGCTAGGAACCTAACTCACCTAAGTTCATTATTAGTAGGGATGTTACATTTAATAAAATGCATATGCTTGATCAAAGGAAAGTTGCTAATGAGTCTACAGGAAAACATGAGAGTGATATGAATGAGGTGGAGGTTTAGGTGGAGCTTCCAGAAAAGACCTCTCAGAATGTTTTGAACGAGCAAAATGCTCCTATTGATTCAAGTTCAGATGAGGAAGCTGTAGATAAGGTGGAGCAACCATACTCTATTGCTACTGGCAGAGAAAGGAGGTAGACCCGGCCTCCTTAGAAATATGGGTTCTCTTATCTGGTGGCTTATGCTCTCACGATAGCAAAAGATATGGGTATTCAGGAACCTTCTACCTATACGGAAGCTATTACTTGCACAAAATCAGAGAAATGGGCTGTTGCTATGGTTGAGGAACTTGAATCACTTCACAAGAACCAGACTTGGGACTTGGTGTGGTTGCCTAAGGGAAAAAGAGCCATCAGGTGTAAATGGGTTTTCAAGAAAAAGGAAGGAATTCCAGGTGTTGAAAATGCTAGATTCAAGGCTCGGCTCGTAGCTAAAGGCTACAACCAGAAGGAGGGAATTGATTATGCTGAAGTTTTCTCCCTTGTGGTAAAACACACTTCCATTTGTGTGTTGCTGGCTATAGTTGCTCAATATGACTTAGAGCTTGAGCAACTTGATGTGAAGACTGCTTTTCTGCATGGCGAGCTTGAAGAAACTATTTATATGGCCCAACCCGAGGGCTATTATGTAGAAGGCAAGGAAGATCATGTTTGTAAATTGAAGAAATCCTTGTATGGTTTGAAGCAGTCACCAAGACAGGGTATAAGAGATTCGATATCTTATGATAGGGAGCGGTTATCATAGGAGCAACTATGATAGTTGTGTCTACTTCAGGAAGGGTTCAGATGGATTCTTTATCTGTCTTCTCTTATACGTGGATGACATGCTCATTGCTGTAAAGAACATGTCAGATGTGTTGATCTTGAAGAAACGGCTCAATGAGGAGTTCGAGATGAAAGATCCGGGTCCCCAAAGAAGATCTTAGGAATGGAGATTCGAGAGGGACAGAAAGTAGGAAAGTTATATCTCTCGCAGAGGAGTTATATTGAGAAGGTACTTGAGAGTTTTGGCATGCAAAATGCTAAGCCCGTGAGTACACCGCTTGGCATCTCATTTTAGACTTTCTAGCCTACATTCAACTCAATCGAGGTCGAAGAGAATGTGATGTCTCATGTCCCATACTCCAAAGCAGTCGGTAGCATTATGTATGCTATGGTATGCACTCGTCCAGACATTGCACAGGCAGTTAGTGTGGTTAGTAGATATATGGCGCATCCTAGAAAGGTCCATTGGCAGGCAGTGAAATGGATACTTAGGTATCTTAGAGGCTCCGCAGATTTGGGTTTAGTATTTGATAGAAACAGTTCCAACGGTACCTCAGTTGTGGGATTTGTGGATTCCGATTTTGCAGGTGATCTTGATAAGAGGAGATCATTGACTGGCTATCTTTTCACGCTATCTAGTTCGGCTATTAGCTGGAGGTCAACCTTACAGTCGACAGTTGCTTTGTCTACTACAGAGGCAGAATATATGGCAGCAGCGAAGCAGTGAAAAGAAGGTATTTGGTTAAGGAATCTTGTTCAGGAACTTGGACTACAGCAGGAAGACAATTCGGTTGTCTTTTGTGACAATCAGAGTGCTATATACTTGATTAGAAACCAAGCATATCATGAGAGGACTAAGCACATCGATGTCAGGTATCACTTTATTCGCGAGGCAGTTGCAGAGAGAAACATGCCGGTAAAGAAAATTGGTACAGCTGACAATCCTGCTGATATGTTGACCAAGCCAGTCCCCGCCAACAAGTTTAAGCATTGCTTGAACTTGATTGGCATGCTTGGTTGAGTTTGCCCCTTCTGGGGCTTTGGTGGAGAGGTAAAAGACAGTTCTACATTTGTATGTTTTGAAGTGGATATGTTCTTTTGTTGCATCCCTTGTTTCCTACACCGAGTTAGCTCACGTAGGCTTAGGGATGCCAAGAGAATGTGTTCGGCTTCTTAACTATTTTGTTTTGGGAAATTCAAGCCAAGGTGGAGATTTGTTAAATATGTCTTGAATTTTATGTACTCGGTCCGGTTTATGACCCGACTCGACATATTTTTTGTGCGATCCAAAAGTGGAAAGAAAATTGAGATTTGGTTCATGACACGAACAAATCTCCATAGCGGACCACCCAAGTTGGAGAAAGCAAACCAATGCGCGCGGGGGTTCGGGCGAGCCCCCTGGGGAATTTTTTTTGGGAGCACTTTTATACTGCGGCTAGGTTTTCTCATTGTAGTAGAGAGAGTTTTCGTTTTCAGAGAGTTTTCGTGAGCCGAGAGATTTTGTCGTTGTTTCGACTTCTGAAATTTGTACTCTCTTTGATTATAGTGGAATTTGTCTTGCCTCGCCCGTGGACGTAGATCACCTTGTGATCGAACCACGTAAATCCCTGTGTTCTGTCTTCTGTTTTTTTAGCATCCGTTTCCAACAGAATAAAACTTACATAAAACATACGGGTAAATTTCTTCTTGAAGTGTGCAGAAGAAATTTACAGTCGTTTAAATATCTCAGAAATGAAAATGCCATGTCTTTCTAAGTCAGAAAAAAAGCAACGGAGCGTTTTGCAATTGGCTCGTGAGAAAAGAGGGGCAAGAAATGACTTTCATGATCAGCAGAGAGAAACAAAAGGGATTCGAATGATGGATCAAAAGAAAAACCTTTAGTTGGTTCAAAAGTAGTGTAGTCGCGGTTGTCGTCATCATCTTTCCTCTTCTCAACTTGTCCTTCCTCGGTCTCGGGCGTGGCTTGGTGACTATTTCACCAGGGCTAGTGCTAATTCCATTGATTTCAACGGCCAAGATGGTTTCTTCCTCCTCCTGGTGTGGCTCATCAGTCCTTTCCTTGGACTGCTGTGATCTTTCTTCCTCAGGGGTTTTCTTCTTCTTCTTGTTCATCCAGTTCTTTTCATCCTCCAGTTTCCTTTTCTTGTTCCTTGTCAGTTGGTCGAACACGTTCAAGGTCCTCAGCGGGAGTTTCATCAGTTAAAGCAACGCTGAATTTAACTAGCGTAGAAGTGGATGCTGATGCCAAGGCAGTAACACTTCCAGTAGGGACGAGGGTTGCTGTTGAAGCAATCCCATAAGTGCGAGTTGTAGGCTGCTCTAGGTGACTAGGGGTCCACCTGTGGGTTGAGGAAATAATTGCGCAAGCAGTTGTTTCTGTCATGAGTCTCCAGGAGGCACTTCCACTCTAGGTGCTGATAGGATGGCCTCTTGAATGGAGCATATGGGAGCATGTTCTTGTGGTGATTGCAAACGCAATTCTGGTGTTTGAGCAGTAGGAGTCCTCCTTGCTGTTCTTGTTGGCTGTAATGCGCTAGCATTGGTTGAACCACCTGTTTCTTCTATTGGTGGGGTGAGTGAAGTGTCCTGGCTTGCAGTGACTTCAGTAAATCCTTCAGGTTGCTGAGTGAGGTCTATCTCAGAGGGACCTTTAGGAGCGCGAGAAAGCACAGTGGTGATCAGAGTTGATTTTTGCATGCCAGTGGGTCTACGAGCACTTTTCGAGGGTTCTTTGGGAGCCATTTGGATTTCAGAATTGGAGATGAAGAGAGAGCGCTTGAGACAAAGAAGGTTGAGTAGGTTTAAGAATATGAGAGAGAGAAGAGATGTGACATCCTGAAAAATTAGTTCATTTGGGATTTATAAAATACTGAATTTTATGAATGTACTAAGTAGTTAGTTCTCGCCCGAACTGATAATTCCTGAAATGCTAACCATTAGGGAAAGGTTAATAGGGGAATTAAATTCGCGCGACTAAAGGAAATTTGATCGTGAATGGATTTCACCATTAAATCGCGAAAGTGATATTTTGAGCCATTGTTGACCGATCCAAGGATAGTTAGGCGTTGGTTCGCCACTGTCATTGTAGTGGATCGCAGATGATCTTGCTGGACCACGAAAACGACTTGACGAATAATCCCGAACCTATACCGAACGATCGTACCCCTGGATTAAGTGATTGATCTTCGCGATTTTAATAACAACCGAGGTCGCCACGCATCGAACGAACTTGCACGTGGCTTGATTCAGTATCAGTCATGAATCGATTCTGCGAATTTTCCCAGCAAGTCACCTGTTAGCTCGAGAAATGCTCGAGTTGCGTTTATTAGAATTTAATTATTGAATTTAGCCCAATTTAGACACCGAAAAATTAGGAAGTCACGACGGAATGTTAGGACAACGTTGCAGGAGACACGCAGTGATTTTTGGGTGCGCTCAAATCCTTTAGAAAAATTTGATTTGGGCAAGAAACGGAGAAAGTGACCAAAATACCCCTAAGAATTATAAAAGAGTATGTTTTAAGGGTAAAGGGCATTTTGGTAATTTTGCCATAAAATTTTGATTGGACAATTTTACCCTTGGATTTTTGTGAAATTACAAGTATGCCCTTGGATATTTTTTTTTGCAATAATCGATCTCGGCCGTCGGATCAAGATAAGATCGAATCGGGACCGTTGGATTAAAATTGTGAGGAAAGGGTAATTTGGTCATTTCCACCTTTGGTAAAAATCTCACTATTCAAGTCAAGAACCCATTCTCTCTCCCTCATTGTTTTCTCTCCCCATCGTGAGCATCCCCCCTTTTTCAGCCGTGAACCCCCTCCCTCCTATCACTCTCTCTCTCTTTCGCCGGATCGCCTCACCGCCGCTGATCAAGCCACGCCGCCGCTCAACGTTGAGCCGATCGTCGCCATTTGTCATCGCCACGCTTTCGCTCTAACCGTGATGGTTTAGAGCTTGGTAAGTTGTAATCTAAACCTCGCCTAAGATGTCGGTATTTTTTTCGGACTTGTTTGGGTGCGGTCTAGGGATTTAGAGGTTGATTAATGCGTTGATAATGTTATTGGTAGTTGATCATGGTTATCGGTGGCTGAGTATGGCTGTTAGTGGTTGTTGCAGGTTGGATTAGACGTCGGAAATGAGTTTTGGCGGTTGGAATTCGGTAGAAATCGGTTCGGGTTTGAATCAGTGAGGTTCGGGTGAATTATGGATTCATGGTTACTATACCCGCCCGTTTTTCTATTTTTGTAGAGAATTTTGTTAGCCAAATTTGAGGAATGTTTCTTCATGAAAGTTGTTCCCAACATCTTGAGGTATAACATACTTTAATTTGGGAATTTTTGAAGATCATTTGAGGCCATTCGAAGTCCATCTTTGGACCGAAATAAAACTGCCCAATTTACTGTTCACTCGACCTTCGGGCCTGTTCGAATTTTTATAAATTTCCAGGCCTATTTTCAAAATACTTCCTTCATAAAACTTATTGGAGACATTTGTGGCTATAACATATAAACATTTCAAGGCTTTCCAAGGTAATTTGGGTATTGAAAGAAATATATTTTGAGGACAAAACGATCTGTTGGAGCGAGTTGATTTTTATCTGATTTCAAGTGATAAAAGAGGTGTTTCTAGTTGGAACTGAGTTTTGAGTTCTTCACGGAAAATGTTTAGCAAGATGTTTTATGCAATGTGTCCAAATTTCAGAATTTTTAGAGCTCTTTTACTATTTATTTGAAGGGGATTTCAGTCACTGCATAAACTGCCTAATTTTACTCCGATTCTTTGAATGTTTGTTTTGATGAGCGGAAAAATGGTGGGGGTGTCGGGGTTGAATAGTTGTTGCCTCGTGACCAGAATTTAGGCTTGAATGTGTGTTATATGAGGTGTCTTGAGGATGAAATGAAGATGTTTCGAGGCTGGAGTGAGACTGAATAGAGTGTCGGATGTTATGGAATGAAATTGGCGAGCTTAAGGCTCGATTAAGAACAAGTGGTGTCGGTTTGGTGTGTGATAATATGGCTGGATTGTGGTGTTTAATAGGCTTGGAAATGTCGAAATTATGCCTATGAACGTGGCTGTGTTTGTGGGCCCATGAGCGGCCTTGTGTGTTTATTGAATCGTGATTTGATGGATTGAAATGTGCTTGATTATGTGCATGCGTGGGCTAGATTGAATTAATTGTTGAAATTGGCCATGTCGAATGTTGAGTGAGCATGTTTTATGTGTTAATTGATGCGTGCACGGGCCACGTGTGATGGGCCAGTTGAGTGTGGTAAATGCTTGATGAGCATGTGCATGAGTAAGAAAGAAAAGTGGTGTGGCATGTGATTGTGGAAGTTATGTGAAGGTGTGTAAGTGCGAGAATGGGATCGGGCTGAGTATCATAAGCTCGGGCAGCGATCACGTAGGTCTGTTGCATTTGGCACAGGCTGAGGCTTGAAAAAGCAAGAATGAGAATCGGTCCGAGGCACGATCAACTCGGGTGAGATCGGGATTGGACCGAGGCATCATAAGCTCGGGTTCCAATCATGTAGGCCTGTCGCATTTGGCGCGGGCTGAGTTGGGATCGGGCCTGGGGCGAGTGATGCTCCGGTCGCGATTGGGGCCTGAGGCATGAACGGGTACGCGGGCCGGATGTGGTGAATGATCGCAGTGTGCTTGAGGTGTGTACTTCAACGCGGGTCATCAAGTAGGGAATATGAAAGAGGAATGAGGATGGAAGAAACAAAGGGATGAGAATGGTACATGCACGTGTTTGCATCTGATGTAATTGTGATTGAGTGCGGGTGTGTGTCTTGAGTCTCACCATATTAATTGATGTGTCTGCTTTTGTGATTACTTGATGTACGTGAATGTGTGTGTATGTGCGATTGTCTAGAGGTACGTGATAGCCTAGGCAGGGGTTTAGGTTGCAATTTATTGAGAAGTGTCTCATGGTTGTATAAACCAAACCATTTCGTATAACCCGCTTGAACAAGAAATCAGTCCGCCACCGCCGCTGCCAAAATGTTTGGTACAGTCATGCACATCGAGGTTAATTTTGTGGAGTACACTCTAAATGGACACCGTGGTCGAGGACGCAAAGACTAATGAGGAGGCGATGAGTTAAAGTTAGTCGTAGTACTATTTTTGGTAGATAGGGCGCTTTACCTTTTTGGTGCATGGTTTTTTAAGGTAATCATAGTGGGTGTACATAAAAATTTTATGGACTCAAGGAATGGCGGACGGGTATAGGTGTACTTGCACATGGATGTTGTAAACTTATGTGGTAATGTAAGGTTTGTAATTGTTGGCGGTTGGGCGAGCTAGTTCAATTCTGGTGTTCTCCAATTTATTTGTCCGGGTTTAATTATTTGTTTCACTACAATTGACTCGATGCGAAACCATTGAGTCGGCGACGTACTCCTGGGATGTCGATCGCTCGACTCATGGAAGTGAGGAGTGGAAAGCATTAGATTTGAGTCGGGCGTGACAAGAGAGAGAGAGAAGTTACTTGTACAACGGTAACTTTTTATTCAAAAAGGAAATCACCGTCGACACTTGATTTTTAGCTAACGAGCTATATAATAATAAAAACTCTATTAAGATTCCTGATCGTGACATGTCTCGTTTCTTGACTAAAAGGAGTCGTTTTAGTGTTTTTAACAATATTTTGTCTAAATCAAGATATTGATTTCACCAATAATCCAGATAAGTCCTTGGAGTTGACTTTTTTGATCAACCACGAAAGTCAACTCTTGGTCAACCCTTTTAAAAAGTAAAAATCTTTAAATAAACTTCTTTTTAGCTTAATTTGACTTCTAATTCATCAACTTTTACAAAAATCAATCAGAAATTGACTTTTCCTAAATCGAGAATTTCGATTTTGATTGGCTAAATTCAAAATTAACTCATTTCTTGTCATTTTTTATGATAGTTTCATTTACGACATTTGATCCGAAGGATCTAACGCATTCAACTATCAAGTCAACTTTAAGATTCCAAGCTGGAGGTGAATTCCCCAATTTTGACTAAATTAGGGGTTTCGATTAATTCTTCACGCGTAATGCAAATTAACCAAATTTGAGTCTGATCAAGTATAAACAACTCGACTCCAATGTCAATTTTGAGAAAATTACAATAATTGGACTTAATTTGACCAAATTAGCAAATCAATGGTTATCGAAATCAAGTGGGATGGATTCAATTGACCCAATTTTTTTTTTTACACATTAATCTAAGGTCAAATTTGATTAATTGAAGTCTAATTTGGCCAATTGAACCTCATTTATATATCATGACCTAACTCACAGTGCAGTCTAAAAGGAATTGGTGCAATTGAAATGTCGAGAGTCAATTCAAAACTCGGTTCAAACTGGGTCCATTCGATTAGACTCAATTTAGTCCGAATCATCAAGCTAATCCTCAATTTAGCCCAATCAAGCAAAATACTGAAATTTATTTGGGGAAATAAAATGAAATTGAACAATTTGAGAAAACCCAAGCCGACCTAGTCAACCTGAGCCAATTCGGGTCGACTTGGTTGGGTCTGGCCACATTTGGCTGACCCAATTGGATTGGCCAACAACTCACTGGCCACATGGCTGAACCCTCTCTCTCTCCCTTCATGAAAATTACAAAAATGCCCATTTAGAAATTACAAAAATGCCCTTCGCCATGTCATCAATCCTTGTGAAGGCCAAATCCTAGCCTTTCATTAAACAATTAATCTTGGCTGTCTATGGTGATATGTTACCAATCCATGTGACATATTTTTAGCCAATAGGGAGCTTGCTTAACCATTAAGGGTTTAATATATATCAACCCTTAGATTGATCCAAGGGTCCAAATTCAAAGGGTAATCAAATTTCGATGCCCATATATATAGCATTTTCTCTCTTCTCTCTATCATCAAGAGCTCATTATACACTCAAAAATCAGAAATATCTCTCTCTCTCTGGGTGCCTCACCGAGCTCCACACCGATCACACTTTCTTACTGGAATCTAGCCTATTCTGGTCATCCACCAACATTTCCTTGGTGGCCCAGTCTTGCGACCAAGACTGCCGACGAGTCCTAGAGGTGGTGGTGGTCGGAGCTCCTCCAATTGACAACCGAAAGTACACATCCAGCTGCCTTTGTTCCTTGCTCGCCGATTGTGATAATCAAAGGTAGGTTCATTAAACTTGGTTGATTATTCTAGGGGATCATCTAAGGACGTGATGATAGAATTATATTTTAAAATCGAAGCAAAACTTCGATCTATAATGAATGTGAACTATTATACGATAGAATTATAACAATCGGATTAAGAATCGAAATTAGACTTAGTTTAATTTCATGATTCCTTAGTCAATTGCATCTCTAGGAAAGTTTGATGTGATGTTCTTCGTGTGGCCTAGCCTATGCATGTTGATGCTCATAGTTGTTTTCGAGTTTGGAATTGCATGTTAGGATGATGAACTTAGAAAATCTAGCTTAGGACTTGTTTGGCAAGTTGTCAAATAGTAAAATTTCAATTTTTTTGTTCTCAGAATTAGTTTGGGAATAAAAATCCATTTGTTAAAATATTTGTGCCCGAGCACAAATTTGCAAAAATTATTCCTTAATCAGTTTTGAATAGAATTAAGAAGCAAAAAAAAAGTAGCTTCTTGATTCTAGGAACAATTTTTCTGTTTTTGATTCTTCTTGGTTTTCTTCTTTCTCTTGGTTTGTTGTTCTTCGCCTGCCGTTGGCCACCAACGACCGGCCATAGGCCAGGGTTGGCCAGGATGTCATGGCCCTCACCCCCTGGGTGAGGGCGGCTCACAACCGTGAGGTCCACAACGCCTTGTCGATATGGCCAAGGAAGGTAAGGGAAGGAAAGAAAAAAAAAAAAGAAATATTAAAAATTTAAAATATTATTAAAAGAAAGAAATTTTGTGGAGTTACCAAATGCATTTTTATTTTTTTTCTATTATAAGAATAGAAATCTTAGGCAATTACTAAATGCCTTTAAATGCTTAGAAATTGTTTCCGGGCACGAAATAAAAAAGAATCATTTCCGAAGCGTAATCGGTTCCGGACACGTAATCATTGCCATGCGCACCTTTTAGTCTAGTCAATTGATTGAAATTACACATTGAATTCCCTTGCTTTTTTTTTTTTTGGGATAACAACAAATTTCCATTTGTTACCAAAATGATACATTATAGGAAATCTCAAAAGTCACAATAACAAAACAAGCCTACAAAGCTCCAAAACAAACCAAAAATCAGAAATCAAGGCATATCATCGTAGTATGGATAATGAGAGATAACCACACGCTCGTCCTTCAAGAACAGATCTGTGATTGCATCCAATCGAAAGAATCGACGGCCGATTATCAAATCACACGGCATCATTAGTGATAAGCACACGCCGAGATCTCCATTTATAAATACGGTTTTGTCTTTCGGCGGTGTGCGCCTAGGTTCAGCGTCCCCTAACACTATCACCACCGACGGAGACAACATAAACATGTTGAAAAACTCATATCTAATACCTAAGAGAGCGAGCTCTGTAGCCAGTGCGATGTACCAAAACTTGTAACTAAAACAAGTTGAACCAAGACAGATTTGCCACGTGTCTGTTGTGAATACCATTGAAATTTGAGGTGGAAAACTTATTCATTAAAACTCCAAAATCTAGAATTAGATCGGAGAGAAAAGCTCCCAAATATAAGATCGGGAGAGCAAAGCTCCCACATCTAAAACTAGATCGGGAGAGTAAGAAAAGGAATATAAGGAAATAAAATGAAAAACAACTAGGAGGGGAGGGAGAGATCTAGGTCAAATCCCTCCCTCCATAAAATGGAATAGACGAAGAAAGGTTCGGAGATGGAGAGAGAGGGAGGAAGAGAAGGGGTTGGAACTCCCTTGCTTTGATTCAGCCAAAACCTCTCTCATATGTTTTTGTCGTGACCTAACCTCTCGCGGGTGCATCACCTAGGGGTTCGGCTAATGTATTATTAAGTCTAAGCCTAACTCAGGGCCTTCCCAAGCCCTACCCATTCGCGACTTAGAGTTTAAGTTCTTAATATGCAAATGTTTTGATGCTAGAGTCACTACTAATCTAGTTGCAATAAGTCAATTAGAAACCTAAATAAAAGATAGGGAGATATGTTTTATTTCTACGAATAAGAGATTTTGAGTTTGGGAACTTGGTTACGCTTAGAGTTAGTCTAACGCCTTTTCGATACCTTTTCTTTTCAAAAATCTTTGAGCAAGCGATCTGGATCCATTTTATTACCTAGATGCTAACATGTGAGGTGACCATGCGGGTACACAATCCACCAATTTAACACCTAATAAAAAAAACAGTAAATAAACTACAAGATGGGGAGAATTACTTACCTCAAAAACCTCAAAGCAACGTGAGCATCTGCATTGTTAGCTAGAAAATCACATCAATAATCTTAATATGATTTCTAATTAACAAGTAGTTTCACTTAATGTATTTTTGGGTTTTCTCTTGATTACATGAAAACTATCCTATATGCAATGATGTGCAAAGTATGACATGCGATTAATTAAACCTAACATGTGAGCTATATGACATGCAATCAAAATACCTATTTCTAATGATGGACAAATGATGTATTTTTCCATTTTTTAAATAAAATTCGAATAAAAATTACCCTAGATTAACATGCAATCTATTCTAGAAAAGGCAATTTAACATATTCTAAAGTGACTTCTTTTTGGTATTTTTATGAAAATTCGAAATTAAAAATTACCCTAAATAAACTATCAAGATTAGGATAATATCTGAATTAGACTGGGAAAAAAAATTACTTTAAATCCTAATTTGAATTGGAAAATTATCCTATCTTGTAGCAAATCTAAGTTATCCTATTCTATTCAAAGAGAGTTATCTAGACATATCCTAAACATGCAACACTATCAAGTCAAATCGATTTAATCCTAGCTAAAATTTTTTGGGATTTTCTTTTAAAGGAAATAAAATCAAACAAACGGATAACTACCACCGCCGAAACCATTCCACACAATCTGCAAGATTTGTTTTATCATCTTTGAATTAGGAAAATGATATAAACCAATGATCATATCCATGTGGTTATGGATATTGATGGAAGGCTATTCGCTTAAATTTGCAAACAATATAAAATCTATCATTGTATCCAAATAGTTGTGGATAGCATGAAAGATTTTTCGTGCCGGGTATCATATCTCATGGTGAGAGATTGGATAGTCGTCCAAGCACGCGTTGTTAAGTTAGGAAAATTTCCCAACTTGGGGTATTTTAAAATCTTGCAGATATCATGCATTTACCAAAATATATCAAAGAATCCATAAAAGATAACAAGTCATCCACATTAGGTATTTAAAGATTTAACGATGTCGAATAATATTCTTACCTAATTTGCGGATAACTTCCAAATTTGAACTCGACTCGGATCGGGATTGCGAATCATGGGAATTAGCCGATAGTGGTGGACCAACGACGACGGCGATGGTTCTCACGACGGTGACAATGGCTCACGGTGATTCGATGAGCTCGCAGGCGGCTCTCGGCTATGACCGTCGATGAGGGGCTCGACTGGATGGTGCTCGTCGTGATGGCAAAGAGGGAACTCGACTTCGAGGACTTCAAGAATAAAACTTTCGCTGCCCTTCGGATTGTGTATCCCGCACGTATATGTGTTGAGCGTGTCTAATTGTAGAAGTCAAAGCCGTGATATGGATAATTCATGAGACCATCCGTGAGAGATAGTGAGGAATAAACAAAAGTGAGAAAAAATATGTATAGGTCTTGATTTGCTCAGAGAGAAGAATCTTCCCGATATGCTTTTCTCATAATGTAGAAGTGGATGTCTCCATGAATAACCCTCTCCAGCCACCAAAATCTCTCCTTTTGTCTTTTGTTTTAGGCTCCCAATTCCACCTTGGTTTGTCTCCTTCTGCAATAGAGCAAATCTTCACCAAGTGCTCTCCTGTGTTGTCTTCTTGTATCAATTGTTACTCTTGGCACACATGAGAGTGATCGCTGGAATTGTTGTATCGAACCTCCTCAAGGCCTAAGCGGTGGAGAAATTTTGACTGACTTCAGCTGTGATCTCCTCTTGCAGAGAGAGAGAGACAGCAGGTGTTGTTGTTCATGGACGTGAAGAGACCAAACGCGGAGAGCGATACAGAAAGTGGAAGCTTTAGGATGTGCGGTTGCGCGTGGCGGTTTCGCCATGAGGAGGGCGGTGTGGGCTGGGAAGTGAACAGCGGCAGGAGCTTGCCCCCTCTAAAATCGTGTTTTCCCTCCTCTCTCTCAATATTGTTCTCTCTCTCTTTCTCGTGGCCGTGTATTCTATTTTGTGTGGCCTCCTCCTCCGTTGTAAATCCAAACACGTTTATTTATAACAGTTAGCCAGGGTTCTCTTGCAAGAGCCAAGATATATTATTTCCTAATTCCGATACTCAACTTAGGCAATTTTCTAATTATTTTCTCTAACTGAATATTTATAGAATAATATGAATTATCTTCTAAGTATATTATTTAATAATTCGATAATTCAATTATTCCAACTTGACATTTTCCAATGAAAATTTTAGCTCTTATAATGTCCATGGTCTTGGCTAAGAATTTTCTTGAACGCTGGCTTAGTCCAATTTCATTAAGTTTGGAGCCATCCATTTAAGTCCATACACTACCAATCCAATGCAAATATGTAATTGAACTACATGATTTTAAACCATATGCTATGCAATCTAATTTTAATATTTTTGTTTAGGGATTAGAGATTGATCCCTAATTTTCTATGCACTGATAATTAAATGGACAGCTAAAATTTAGGTGTCAACAGTTTTGATGTTTGATTTTGATGATCCATGGTGCCTAAAGTGGTGCATGTTAGAATATTATGTTTAGGAAGAAATTTGATGATGATTTTCTAGCATTTTCGTGAATAAATGAAAGAATCGGACTTTGATTGTTGAATGTTCATGAATGTTGATCATGGATAAAAAAAGTTCAAAGTTGCTGGAAATTTGTGAAATGATGATGAACAAGGTCGAATGTGGCTTGAAAGTGCTGGAAATTGGCTTGTAGATGCAAGATTTAGCTTAGTTGCAAGTTGGGATAATAGCAGCAGAGTGTCATAACTTTTTTGTACGATGCTTACTCGAGCACTATAATCTTTTTTTTTTTTGGCTACTTAAGTGCCACAAATTTGAAAAATCGATCATTTAAGTACCATCAGCGATTTGTCTTGGCGGAAAATCTAACGTGGATGCCGGTTATCTTACGTGGCACTGCTAGCGTACCGACGTGGACAATTTTTGTAATTTATTTCGCTCACTTAAGGCCAGAAATTTGAAAAATCGATCATTTAAGTGTCACAAATTTAAAAAATCAATCACTTAAGTCCCATCGATAATTTGTTTCACCAGAAAATCCACTGCCGGCCTCACCCATTTAATTTGGTGAGGGCCTTTGCATCCTTTCTTGCGATCAACGAGGTTGTGATGGCCTTGGGCGAGGCCATCGATGCCTCACCGGCCATAGGGGGAGGCACGAATGCCCTCATCTAGATTTGATGAGGGCCTTTGCGCCGCCCACGGCCAGCGTGGAAGGCCCTTGCCGATCGGGGGGCGGGCGGCCTCACCACAAAGGCCCTTACCCACAGCTGGCAAGGCCGGAATGGCCCTAGGCAAGACCTTAGCGGCTGGCGCAAATAAAAAAAAAAGTAAAAATAAAAATAAATAAATAATAAATAAATCATTTTTAAAAAAGAAATACAAAAAAAAATCCATGCAGGACAATGTCGGAAGTAGCACTCAAATGATCAATTGTACTTGATAAGGCACTTAAGTAAGCGAAAAAAAAAAACGGCACGCGAAAATAATGGCACTCCTGTTGTACTTATCCCGTTGCAAGTTTTATCATATTTGTGGAAATCTAAAATTCGGAGCTGATTTCAACCCAATGTGTTCTTCGATTTGTATAAATTTTTTCAGTCATACTTTCCAAAATCTTCGTGAGATATCGCTGTAAATACAGATCGAGAGCTTCGCAATGATATAAAATTTGAAAAATTCCAAGTTCATTTGCATCCACAAAGTAGCAAAAACTTTTTACACTTGATCTAAAAATCTGATTCAAATTTTCTCCAGATTGATTTTGCAAAAATAAAATTGTTGTAGTCCTTTTTGTAAAATCTAAAGACTGAAAATTTGTTCTTTAGGGCGTTTTAGCAAGATTTGGGAGGTCAATTAGGCAAACAATCGGATAGGGTCAGTTCTGGCCTACAAAACAGTTTGCAGTTGAGTCCTTAGCGAAAACCGGCAATTTTGTCTATGTTTGAGGGCTTATTTGAAAAAAAAGTTGTTAAGGACAGTTAGAGCTAACAGCTTGTAAAATTTCACACTTTTTTTTGACCAAGTTTGTTATTTTTCCCGAATTTGATAAAAAGGGGTCAGAATTCGGGTCAATTTCTGAGCAACGTGTGGAGCGGGTTATTTTCGGGTCAATGGGGTCAGAACCGGGTCAAGTGGTATGAATGAAAATTAATTACACATCACAAACTTTTCAATGATGCATGAATCTCCAGACCAAAAACAAAAAATGATGCATGAATAATTCAGTGGGTAGGTCATTAAGGCACTCAATTGAACCCAAACATAATTGTCCAGAATCTGTTAATAATTGAACAAGTGATCCTCATTGGCTCACTCATTGATTGGTGGTTTGTTTAAGGTCATTTGGCCTAAATGCATGCTTAGTTAGACTTTGCATGTGGTTTTTAGATGAATGGTTTAGGCTTGCAGCACGTGTTGATCGGCGGTAGATTAGTGGGTTTGATTAGACTTAATTAGTGATTAGTGAGTTAGTCTTCCGCTTTGTGAACACAAGTGAGGGCTTATTATCACTAATCTTAATCAATGAACCTCTAGTGGATTAGGAGGTGGCTTGCAACAATCGAACCGCATAATTAGTCTTAAGACTGATTTCAAACAATTGAATGGCGATTTGATCTGAATGTTGCTAATTGCTTGCTTTGCTTGAGTGCACACAATGAATGATGGGATGAACGATTGAACTACAAAACCGACACCCGCGGAGGTGGTGGCCGCTAGCGGTGACACTTGAGGAGGCGACGCCCAAATGAAGAGCCAGTGGTGATGATAGGCCAATGTCCATTCCGGTCATAATCTTTTGTAATAGCTTTAGTTTAGTCCTAAATAGGCTAGATTAGACAATTATAGGATGATTAGCATAGGCTATAGATAATAAATCCGATTAGACTTAGCTTCACATTTTAATAAATAATTAGGATAGTCTAGCCTAGGCTTCACCCTAATCAATTCGTTAGACTTAGGTTCACCTTAGTTTCAGATAGCAAGCTTTTGAGAGATCATGTCTCGAGGCTCAATAATAAGGCATTGTAATATGCTTTGTCCAATGAGTTGCGGGCTTTTCTTTTCTTGCACTTAGATAAAACGCTTTTCAATTACTTGGTTATTTACTTCCTATACCACCTTTCAATACTCGATAGTTAATCGCTTTCCCAGAATAGGATAGGATTAGTTTTTTTTTTTTTTTTTGGTCCAACTAGGCACCATTTCGTTCATTCATTCAAAGTGGTACTACACAAGTGTTGAAGACAAGAGTCAAGGCATAATAAATCCCAAAGGTGTTGGGGTGGCTTAGATAGCCAATTACAAGGGAGTATCCTTTTCCGTTTGGCCTTCGCAATCCAATCTGCAACTTGGTTGGCTTCCCGTGAGCAATGGGCTAAGGAAAAGCTTTTCAATTGAGCTAATAAGTCTTTGCAATCCTCAAAAAAACTCCTCAGGTACCATGGGCTTTGGCTTGGTTTAGCTGAGAATTTAACCACAGCTTCATTATCCGTCAGGACTTCCATATGCAGAACGCCATTTTGCCTAAGTTCGGTGGTATTTACCAACCATTCCAACGCCTTCCTTCAAAGGTAAGGGCTTCAATCTCAAGGGCTGAAGAAGCTACAAAATTCTTTGCGAATCCAGCCATTATCACTCCCCGGTGATCTCAACACACTCCCCGCACGATCCTCTTGAGCCATTGAGCCAAGACCCATCCAAGTTGAATCTCCGGACCCCCTTTACTGGTAGCGACCATTGCTCGGGTAGCATTTTTTTCTCCGTCCACCGATTCAAGACATGAATGTTCCATCGGGGAAGGTGTTAGTTAGTGTTTGGGCATCTTCGACAATTGTTTCCGAGTTGGGTCGTCTGTTCCGGAATACAAATGCATTTTGTTCTTTCAAAATTAGCCATAGAATTCCGGCGACCCATTCTTGAGAAGAAGAACCAGCTCTCGAGATGAGCACTTCATCTACCCATTTGTCTATCCTTGTTATGTTCATCGGAAATGCCTACACATTCAATCTTCGATCCGACCAGATTGCTTTATTCCAATCGCAGAGGACGAAAATACGCTCAATGGTTTCGGGGGTCTTCCGACAAATCGGACAAAGCGGGTCAAGTACTACTTTCCTTTTGCACAAGTTCTCCTTTGTGGGTAGGGCATTTTGGCAGATGCTCCACAAAAAAATGCGAATTTTAGGTTCAGTGTGTGTAGCTTCCATATCTTAGTCAAGAGGGACCGAGGTGGCTGGTATGATGAGGATGCTTGTTTTATGACTGGCTTTGATAGTGTTGAGCGTAGTCTATTGTATCCCTACTTGACCGAGTACTCCCTCGTAGTGTTTCCTGTCCGACTAATTGATCCCCTTCTAAGTTCGCCCTAATCCGAATGGCAAGTATTTCTTTCACAATGTTCTCTTCAAATAGCTCCCTGCAATAGGTGTTCCTTCCACATTTTTGATCCTTGGTCGATTAAATCTGCAACTCTTTGGGGGTCTTCTTGGTTGGCTGGACCACCGATAACCCCGAACTCTAGCCATTTGTCCTCTCTTATATCAATACTTCCTCCATTTCCAACCACCTATTTTACTTCAGAACTCATCGCGTCTCTTCCCATAAGCAAACTTTGCCACCCCCAAGAAGGGCAGGAGCCTTTTTTGCATTCCATAGGTTGCCTCTTGGGAAGTAAATCCCTTTCAAAAGCTGGCTCCATAAGGTAGAAGGAGAGTGTGCGAGTCTCCATGCTTGCTTGCCCAACATCGCCTTGTTAAAAGTAACAAGGTCTTTGAAGCCCAAACCTCCATCTACTTTTCTTGCTTTGAGAGTTTCCCAATTCTTCCAGTGAATTCCGGACTTGGATGAGTTTTGTTTCCACCAAAAGGATGCTATCTTGCTGCTCTATGGCTTTGCACACTGAGATAGGGATCTTGAATATCGACATAGAATATTGAGGAAGCGCTTGTACTACTGTTTTAATCATAGTCTCCTTTCCTGCCTTATATAACAATTTCTCTTTCCAGCCCTCCATCTTCATGTTTACCCTTGCCAAAATCCATGCAAACATTTGTTTTTTAGTTTGACCCCAATCCGAGGGAATGCCCAAGTATTTTCCGGTTTTCTCCATAATCGGTACCCTTTAGTGCACTCGCCATGTTGCTTTTCGGAACTTTGTGGACAACCTTTGCACTAAAGAAGATCCTGAATTTGTTCAGATTGATTCCTTGTCCCGAACCAAGGCAATATTGATTTAAAATGTTCGCTAAATTCGACATTCCCCCACAGTTCCATCCAAAAGAATATTGCGTCATCAGCAAATGAGAGATGAGACAAGGTGGGATAGTTTCTATTTAGTCTTATCCCCTTTAAACTTCCGTCCTCCAACGCTTTGCTTAATAGAGAAGAGAGCGCATTAGCCATGATTATAAATAAGTAAGGAGATAGTGGATCCCCTTGCCCCGATTCCTTGAGATGGTCGGAAGAAGTGTAATGGTTCCCCATTGATTTTGACAATCGAATGTGACAAAGGAAATACAATCGCTTTTTTTATCAATGACACCCATTTCTCACCAAAACCCATTTTCAGCATATATGCACATAAGAAGTTCCATTCCACTCTATCGTATGCTTTCAAAGATATCCAGCTTTAGTGTCACCGAAACTTTCGTTTCCTCTCCCTAATTCTCAGTTGGTGGACGACTTCTTGAACTATTAAGATGTTGTCTTGAATTAGTCTTTCGCTAACAAAGGCACTTTGTTCTGAGGCAATAAGATTCGGGAGCCAAGGCTTAAGGCGATTCGCCATTACCTTGGAGATAACCTTGTAACTGAAGTTACACAAGCTAATGGGTCTAAACTGGGTAATACTTTCTGGATTAGAAACTTTAGGAATGAGAACAATATGTGTTTTGTTGAGCTCGGGGTCAAGTCTACCTGAAATGAAGAAATTGCTGACTAGCAGGTGAAGGTCATGCTGTATGTCCTCCCAGTGATGGTGGTAGAATTGGCCATTCATCCCATCGGGGCTCGGGGCTTTAGCTACGCCTAGTTGAAAAACAGCTTTCTTCACCTCCTCTAAGGTTACCGGCGCCCAAAAAGCTTCGCTCATCCCTTCTTGGGCAAGAGGAGGGCATTGGTGTAGAATCACCGGAAGTTCCTATTACCCACCGATTCATACAAAGACCGGTAAAACTTGCAATGTGTTGCTTTAGTGCATTGGGTTCTCGACACCAATAATCATTCACTTTCAGCATTGAGATCTTGTTCCTTTGTCTACGCCTGAACCGTAGTAGTGGCGTGGAAGTATTTTGTGTTCCCTGTCTCCCATTTGAGCCAATTAATTCGAGACCTCATCCCCAAAGATAGTTCTTCTTGCCTCCACAAATTCTCAATATGCTCTTTGATGCATTGCACTTCCTTTGTGCTTGACTCCCTAACATCTGTATTTGTGAGGTCCGTGAGTCTTCTTTTCAAAGACGCTATTTGGGAACGGGCATTGAGAATCTCTTTTTACTCCACCCGATCAATGCTTCTATGATCTTTTTCAGCTTGCTCAAAATCAGAGGGCATGTCTTCCCGATTCCATATCTTCTACACTAACTCCTTGCATTGGGGCTCTTCCAACCAGAATGCCTCAAATTTGAATTCCTTTTTCCTCTTGATGAATGTTGGGGAAAGCGTAAGGAGAATTGGGCTATGATCGGAACCTATTGCTGGTAAGGCATAAGCCTCCGTGTTGGGGAACAACATTCTCCAATCAATGTTGCATAGAGCCCTGTCTAATCTCTTCTTAACAAGAGTTTCCCTATCCCTGTTGTTCGCCCAAGTAAATGCACACCCCTTACTTTCAATGTCCATTAATGAGCACCTATTCAGAAAGTCACGGAAAGCCACTAGCCTGTAATGGTCCGCTTCTCTAATGCCTACCATTTTCCAGCAGTACACAATTTCGTTGAAGTCTCCAATACAAATCCATGGGAGGTGATTTGCTGAGCTTATTGCTTGTATTTGCTGCCACAGCTGAAGTCTTTCCCGAAAGATTGTGGGGGCATGTAAAAAGGTGATACGCATCATGTTCCCACTATCATGGTCCCTACAGGATACATCAATGAACTCCTTTGAGCTATCTTCAACTACCACTTCCACGCCTTCGTTCCACAAAACAGCCAAACCCCCCTGCTATCCCTATAGGATCAACTATCACCGCTTGTTAAAATTGAAGTTGCCTCCCACTGCTGTCTACTACTGTTTTTTATTCTTAGTTTCCATTAGGAACACTAAGTTGGGTCTATCTTGAGCCACTATGGCTCTGAGATGCTGGACTGTCAAGGGTGTACCCAACCCTTGGCAGTTCCAGCTCAAAATCTTCATATTTCCCCGGAGGCTTATTAGGGGCTAGCCTCCAAGCCCATTCGCTCATCCCAGCCACCATCTGAATTGGTGTTTCAAGTAGTGCTTCCTCGTTAATAGATTGATGGAGAAAGTCATGCCATCCGCATGAGATGAGTGCTTTTTGTTTCTTCGACACAGCCCACCTTCTTAAAGGATTTGAGCCCAATCTTATCTTTCCTCGAGGATTTATCTCGTTTGCCTTCCCTAGCTAGATCAAAAAGGACAGTTTTAGATATCCCGCTTAGTCTTCCCTTGAGTGAGTTAGGTCTCTTAGCCTGCTGGTTTTCGCCCTTCAATTTAGATCTTATAATCAGCTCCATGGATGTTCCAGCTTGCTGGTTAAGCGCCTACAACTCCAGTCTCCTCCTTATCTTTAGTACTTGGCACCTCCGGCTCGGGATTGTTTCTTCGTCCTCTAACGTTGTCCCTTTTTCATAGAAAATCTTCCAATAAGGATTGAATTCTCGTGCTTCCATTTTTAGCCACCGACCGCATTTGCCCTCGTTGTTTTCTTCAAGGCCTGATTCCTTCTTTGGTGCTTCTATGCAGAAGGTAGCATAATGACCTATCCTTCCACACAAATAGCAGTAATATGGAAGTCTCTCTTATTTGAAATCCACCTAGAGTTTCTTGTAACCTAAGTCCACAATAGTTCCTGATTTCAAAGGGGAGGATAAGTTCAGGTATACCTTTGCTTTACCATTTTTATGAGGGCTGCCACCTCTCGACTCCAATTTCACCTCCAAGACTCTTCCAATTTTCCCCGCCACACTCCAAATCACTTCCTCTGTTACTCTCCCTTAAGGAAGGCCTACTACATGAACCCAAAACGCGCAATGTGTGAATTCGTAATGATTGCTCGGGAGTGTCTGGGTCCCCTTCCCGGAGGACCAATAAATTATTGGAGAAGGACCAAGGGCCTGTTTCCAACACTCTCTTCTTCTCCTCCACCAGTTGAAGGAAAATGAAAAGAACCACGGCTCAATGAGCTCACACTCTACCATCTCGCCTCTTCCACGCTTTCCTCATCGTGCTTAGATAAGCTTGGAAGTTAACATTTGATTTTGAAAATAACTTCCCATACAACAAACGATCGCACTCCTTCTTTTTTTTTTCATTAAGTTCTCCTATAATCGGCACTACATCATCTTCAGACCACAGATTCCCAAGTTTCATACACAAGACAGCCGTGCTAACATCGCTACCTCTCTCACCTTCCATAGTTGAGGCTGGAGAGTTGGGGTATTGCTGGCAAGTGAGCCCTCTATAGCTGTCTCGCCTTGCTTTTTAGTATTCTTTGAGATAGGGGGACAATTGCCCTTGGATCTTGGACCCACAAGAGAGTCGCACCCATCACTCTCCCTTCTCTCGTTGCTGCCATTTTCAGAATCTACACAGAAGCGCAGCTTGGAGACCAAGATCTTGATGACTTCTTTGTGGATGCTTGAGGTTGGGTGGGTTCTTGAGTAGAATGATTGAAGGGACTCGGGTGAAATTGGTTTAGGGGAAAAATATGTGGGAAGATTTAGAAGTGGTGAGAATAAGCAAATACGGTTTGTACATGTAAGAGACTCCACCCTCTTCCATTGATTAGGGCTTGAAGCGGGATTAGCTCGGAAGAGGGAGCATTTCAAATAGGGTAAACAGAGATCTTACGGTGAAATGTTTCAAGTAAGGAGGAAGCAGGGGTGGGTGAGAGTTAGGGTTTAGGGCAACGAAGGATTTTGGGGAAAACTATCATCATGGATAGGGAGGAGCTCCACCAGAGAGAGAGAATTCCGTCGAGAACGATAAGAACAGCCACGAGGAAGGATCCCGGATAGGATTAGTTTAGGAACATAATAATTTCTACAAAAACATGTGCATTGTTCATTTAATGGATTGATACCTTTAGGATCATAAATGATAATCAATATTGAATTCCAACTTAGATAACACACTCTCAAGTTAGGTACCGAAAGGGCGCTAATAGAAATATTAGTGTAAACGAGACCCTAAACTTAGAAATCTATGGTTGTGTAGGAATTGAGACAACACTCCTGCATTTCGATTAGTTTCTAGTTGGCCCCAAATAGGCTAGTGGCGACTCCTAGAATGAAATATATAAAATTAAAAATCAAATATCGTGCAAGGTATGGGCTTGGGACAGCCTGCACTCTTGATTGATGGACCCCTTGGATCGTTGTTAAGATGATGTGTTCAAGCCGTCTTTTTAATGGA
Organism: Syzygium grande; assembly: GCA_024733475.1. Taxonomy (NCBI): domain Eukaryota; kingdom Viridiplantae; phylum Streptophyta; class Magnoliopsida; order Myrtales; family Myrtaceae; genus Syzygium; species Syzygium grande. Next base: position 11,899,910 of record JAMXDD010000001.1, on the reverse strand, counting down.
CCATTCGGACCGTCTCTCAAGCAATTACCTTTTAAATCCGCCCCTCGCTCCACAAGTGCCTTGGGGAGGGTAGTTAACAATTTAATCCTACCAATCAGCATTAAAAGTAATTGATCACTTAATCAATTGCAATGAAGATACAATCAGAATGGTAACAAATAAGTAGAGTGTAATGGTGACATTTTTGAAAAGCTACGTACCTGTGTTATTGAACGTACTTACCAGGTGTTATGCTATTGATGCTAACATTCATTCAAGTGGATTGTAGATGCCAAGTTCATTCCTTATGAATTCGAATGCGACCTTGTCTATTGGCATTGTAAAGGTGTATGCCAATTGGTGCTTCAAATCAACCAACTGAATGTTGATGTCACCATTTCCCACGTTTTCTCATATAAGTGATGACGTATCTCAATATGTTTCGCCCTTGAGTGCATAATAGGATTCTTTGTGAGGTTGATTGTGCCAGTATTATCACACTTGATAATTGTTCCCGAGCTTTCTTCAAAGAAATCACTTAATTGCCGTTGTATCCATAGGATTTGAGCTCAACAGCTGCCAAGTGCCACATAATAAGCTTCAATTGTAGATATTGCCATTGAAATCTGTTTCTTTGATAACCAAGAGATGAGCATGCAGCCCATTTATTGCCAAGTACTTGTGGTGCTCTTTTTTCTATCTATTTTGCATCCTGCAAAATCAGTATTTGAATATCCAAGTAATATTAAGTCTGAGTTCTTTGGATCCCATAGGCCTAACTTGGGATAAGATGCAATGAATTTAGTGATACGTTCAACGGCCTTGAGATGTGACTTTTTAGGATTGGACTGAAAACGTGCACAAATACACACACTGAATAGTATGTCCGGCCTTGAAGCAATCAGATACAGTAATGACCCTATCATGCTTCTATAAAGCTTAGGATCAACATACTTACTTGCTTCATCCTTATCCACTTTCAATGAGGATGACATGAGAGTATCTACTTTCGTACTGTCTTCCATCCCAAATTTCTTCATGAGCTCCCTTGCATATTTCTCTTGAAATATGAAGGTTCCTTCCTTTAATTGCTTGACTTGAAGTTCGAGGAAGAAATTTAGTTCTCCTATCAAACCCATTTCAAATTTCTCTTTATGATACTTTCAAATTCCTTACACATAACATCATTAGTAGAACAAAAAATAATATCATCAACATAGATTGAATCAGCAGAATATCATTACCATTCTTCTTGGTGATAAAGTAGTATCCACCTTCCATATTTCAAAATCATTTTCCTCTAGAAAGGTACTAAGCCTTTCATATCAGGCTCTAGGTGCTTGCTTAAGTTTGATAGAGCTTTCTTTGGTTGATACACACGATCTCGTCTCTTTGGATCTTCAAACCTGGGGTTGCTCAACAAACACTTTTTTTTCTCTAATATATTCGTTCAGAAATGCACTTTTCTCACAACATTGCCTTTATCATCAATTTTATTTCTGAATACCCATTTCGTACCTATCACTGTGTTTCCATCTAGTTTGGGAACCAGTTTTAGGTCTTCATTGACTTCGAATTGATGAAGCTCTTCTTGCATAGCTTCGATCTAGTTTTCATTCTTGATTGCTTCACAATTTCCTTTGGCTTGACTTTAGAGATTAGGGCTAGCAAGTAGGGGTGTAAGCGGTTCGGTTCGGTTCGGTTTTTTGAAAAACCGAACCGAACCGAACTGTTAAGGGAGCCTCCTCGAACCGAACAAAATAGGAACCGAATCGAATTGGAACCAAACCGATAAGCCGATTTGGTTCGGTTCGGTTTGGTTCAGTTTGGTTTTCGGTTTCTTCTTCTTCTTTTTTTTTTTGCTTTTTACTCATGGCTCCATTTTCTGTTTTTATGAAAAAAATTTCATGATAATTTTTTATGATAATTTTTTGATAATAATATGTATTTATGATAATTTTATGATAATTTTTTATGATAAAAAATTAAGAAAGCTCTAGAAATTTCATCACGTTGTAGAAAAAGATAATGGCTTCAGTAGATTATGTATACTTAAGAAACCATAGATTATGAAAAAAAAAGATAATTTTATGACAATTTTTATGATAATTTTATGATAAAGGACCGTACATGTTTCGCTTGATGCAGTTGAATGGTATTGAGCCTGATGAGTCAGTGCTGGTTAGCACACTCTCTGCTTGTGCTCACTTGGGGGCTCTAGATACTAGTATTTGGATTCACAGGTTTGTCAACCTGTGGCGGTTGACATTGAGTTCTTGACTGTGTACCGGTCTCATAGATATGTTCTACTTTCTAACTTATATGCTGTTGCCAAAAAGCAAAATGAAGTTCAAAGAATCAGAAAGTTGATGACAAGCAGAGGAGTTTACAAGGCACCTGGTTGTAGCTCAATTCAACTTAATGGGGGTGTTTATGAATTCATTGCTGGAGAGAAAACACACCCACATATGGATAGGATATATAGTACTTTGGACAAGTTGAATAAGCAGTTCGATTGCTGAAGGTTGCAACCCTTTTCCAGTATTAATTCTACCATCTACACTTGAAAGAATGGTTTAACCCTTACCTGGTTTTAGTGTACCACTTTGAGGATAGATAGCAACAAGATGATGTCCCAGTCTTTGAATGATTCCACTACCGAGAGGAAATAATAAATAGTGAAGGAGTTGAACTACACAGTAACAGTGTTTAAACCCTCCGACATGTTCACAAAAATGAGAAATCAAGGTCCCAAAGGCTCCGACATGTTCACAAGATGAAGCATCTTCAGCAGCAAGGTTGGCCACAACCTTCATAGCATGAATCCGTACATTGGCATCATCTGACTCCAGGAAAGACAATATTTTCTGCAACCCCACTATAGATTTGGTTTTTCAGTTGATGAATTAGAAATGTGCAGTTTTTGAGCCTTCCTTTTTTAAAAATAATCGAATAATGGACTAGCTGCAAAAAAGAATACAGAATCTCCGGTACTCACTTGCTTTCTTTACACATCAAGGAGATGACTACTTCTCTTTTGTTCGTCAATCATCAAGGGAAACCAATATCGAGTTCAGCTCCGTGGTCACAGTTGACAACTCTACATTAAATTCACAATAAAAATGAGAATTGAAGTATCTATTGCAATATTAAAGGATATAAAATATTCCACGATAATGTTTTCTCACTTGACTCAAAATTTTCGAGTTCTTCTAAGTCCTCCTCAATCGAAAGTGAAAGTGGTGTGGATCGTAGCCAATCTTGCGTACATATAAGAGCCTCCACCATGCTTGGGGTTAAGGAGCTACGAAACACGTCAAGTACACGACCTCCTGTGCTGAATGCAGCCTCTGATGCTACAGTTGAGACGGGCATAGCAAAAATATCTTGAGCAATGGAAGAGAGGATAGGATATCTCGAAAAATTGACTTTCCACTAATTTAAGATATTAACGTCGACGTTATAGCGTTCACATCTTTCTTCCAAATACTTATCTAATTCGGATTTTTCTTCCAAATATTCTTGTCCTTTTTGGCTAGGATACATTACAGTCATAATGTCCGCACCAACCACAGGAGACATTGACACGTTCATTGTCCTTGTACCCTTTAACCTCAAGTTGCTTTGGGGGCATATACCGGTGCGGTATTGCTCGAACAATGACGTTAGATATGTTGTTACTTTATCTCGTAAAGTTTCCATCCACTTGCTTTTATAAACTTGATTAATCATTCATTTCACATACTCCCACTTATGTCGAGGGTCAAGTATGCATGCAATGAACCATTTGATGTTGTTCACATTGCGAAATACTTATTGAATTTTGTCTTCATTCTCTTGGCCATTTCCTGCAAACTCCTATCCTCATTCACACAATATCTCTCAATCATCATAAAATCCCATAGACATCTTTTCGCCATATCATTACTAGTGACATAATAACAACCCAATACTTTTAAAGTCGATCATAGAACAACTTCAAGAAAGGAAGAAATTGACATGCATATTTCCAATCATCACTAGTAGGCAACCCCTCACCTTTGAAAGCTCTTCAACAAACTTACTATCTCGAATATCTAGTAAGATAAAAGCCTTCTGAAACTTCAAAGCTACTTCCAACATTAGGTATGTTGAGTTCCAACGAGTCTCCACGTCCAAACATACAAGACTCTTGGACTCGATGTTTTCTAGCTCAATGCACTCCTTAAACCGTTGCAACCTCGCAGGAGAAGACCTCACATAACGCACAGCTAAGCGTATTCTAACAATGGAATCATCTATATCTTTCAAACCCTCTCTCACAATCAAACTCAATATATGAGCACAACATCTCACATGGAGTAACTCACCTGACAAAAAAGAGTGTTCCAAGAGTGGAGTCTTTTTTTTTCAAGTATTAAACTCCCAAGTCATTAGAGCTCGCATTATCCACGGTTATAGAAAAAACGTTTTTAATCCCCAACTAGTCAAGCATTTCTCCACTGCTTTTCCTATAATTTCAGCAGAATGTCCCGGATTTGAAAAAATTCAAGATTTTCTTTTGCAACTTCCAATCACCATCTACAAAATAAGCAGTGAGACACATGTAACTCATATTTTGATAAGAAGTCCACGTGTCCATTGTGAGACAAACCCTTGGAGATGTATCGAAAAAATATTTTTTCAATTTGCATCTTTCTTCCGAGTATAACTTATAACAGTCCTCTCTCAATGTGTTTCTTGAGGGGATTGAAAACTTCGGCTCGATCCTACTCACAAATTGCCGAAATGCCTCATTTTCCACAAACTTAAAGGGTAATTCACCAATGATGAACATGGCTGCTAGGTCTTTTCGACTAATTTCTTGGTCAAATTTCCATGGACCAAATGACCTAGAACTACCAACCCCATCAAGTTGATCCGAGACACTTTTTTGCCTTTTCTCAACGTTCGCATATGGAAATTCCTTACATCTACCTAAATGATTACGCATTGCACTAGCCCCTTGAGAGGTAGAACAACCAATAATAGCCCCACAATATAAACATTCAGCTTTGTCTGGGTTTTCTGTCCTTTTATTGTGTTCCCAAGCAGAAGATCTCGTCCTCCTTCTATTTGTGCCACTAGATTCACTCATTAAAGTAGACATCTACCAATCTATGACAATTAAAACCTAAACTTATTATAATTCAAGTGGTTATGTCAAGTTAACAAACTTTGTATGACAAGCAAATACTTAATCCAAATAAAAGCATAATAGAAGGGGTAGCCATTAAAGCACCAGGACAGAAGTTACTAAATAGTTATGATAAATGAACTAAATCAAGAATATGCTGTGACATTAAGCCAAGTGAACCGAGCATGCTAATGTATATAAATGTATGGATGTACAGAGTGCTTAGTATAGATGTGAGATAGTACCACCATATGTAGCCAAAGACAGCCAAGATCAAAACATTGTGGTGAAAGTGTGCTATATCACATTTACAAAGTAGGCTAGTCATCACGAGAGATAGAAAACACTATTAATTATTTGTATTGCAGCACCAAAAAATGGTCTTGTTTTTAGTCTTTGGCATTGATGAATATAAGGAGTTTCATTATATGTACTGGAACAAATTTGTCCCAGTACATACCTATTACTATAGATCCAAATTGAGTAAGAAGATGATATAAATTACGTTTTCCAGCAACAGATACTTCACTGAAGATTCACATGATAGAATCAAATAGAGCATCATAAGTACAAAAACTATGCAGGACACGTAGAGACATCAAATAGCTATTCTCAATCGTGGCATTGGCAACTAAATAATCTCATAGTCTAGAAGCTGAGTCACTCAGATTTAGGTCTCCGTTTGTTTGGAGAAAAATATTCTCCTGGAAAATATTTTTCGAGTTTTCTGAAATGTTCGGGGAAGGAAAACGTTTTCCATTGGAAAATATTTTCCTTCCCCCCACAAAAATAGTTTAAGTCTATGGAAAATGATTTCCGCTTCTTGAAAAGCGGAAATCATTTTCCAAAACTTCTTCTTCTTCTTCACTAAGGTTGCCGCCCACCGCCGCGGTTGCCAGCCGCTGCCGCCGGGCTGCCGGCCGCAGAGACGTTGGTCGCCGGCCGCGGCCGCCCGCCACCAGCCGGCGAAAAATATTTTCCGAAACTTTTTCATATTGGTCGCCGAACACCGAAAAATTATGTTCCGGGAAAATATTTTTCAGGAAAATGACTTCCAGAAAAATATTTTCCAAAAGGAGAATATTTTTCTCCAAACGAATGGAGCCTTAGTCAAGAAACTAAAATTCAAAAGTTGACTCTGACAAGGGATGGACTTTAAAGTGACAGAAGTTAAGCGAACTCATCGTTACAATCTTGCGTGAATTTAGAGCATGAGGTGTGATTGAATTAACACTACAGCCCCCGTTAGTGAATTCACAGAGTAACTACTGCAAAGTGCGAACACAGAGAAAAAGCCGTAGGCTATTCAAGCAAATGAAAAAGAAGTGCCGCATACTCTACCTAGATATAGTAATTTGTACCCCCAACTATGACTGGCAAGTTATTCCGAGACAAGATCTCATCAATGAGCTGAAGTTCGGGAAAAACACAAAAGTTTCAATCTCATCAAAACAAAGTTAATCAAATTCAACATGTCACCGTCGGTTTAAGGAAGCCGAACCCACAGGAACAGGGGAGTCCCTAAACGCCTTGGCTGTGAACTCCACAGTTTGGGCTCACGGTGCCCAAAAGATGTTGAGGCACTCCTGCACAACAACCACCAAAATTGCGGAAAAACAGCTCCGAAACGGACCACGATCGAAAAAACACCCCGTCGAGCGCGAGGAGAAGGCAAGAGGGTTTCGAGAGAACACCTTGCTCTACCCAGAAAAGGAACTCATACCCAGAAAACAACTTTGCAAGACCAACTTTGTCAGCCCAATCTGCTTGAGCACGAAATGACAAGAACCCACCCAATCGCATGAGCAAGCACAATGGAGTATGAGAGCGAAGAAGAAGACCGTACACGTAGAAGGGTGTCCGGAAATTGATTTGAAACTTTGACCCATTTAAACTTCGGGTCTCTGCTCAATCAAGGGCGAGCAGAGACCTTTGAGCTTCCTCGAGCGAGCGATGGTCTCTGCTCGATGGAAGGGGCGAGTAGAGACCAGGATCGTCGCCTTCAGTTCTTGGAGTGACGGCCTTCAATTCCGTCATCGTCGTCGTCGTCGCGGCCTTCAGATCGAAGGAGACGGAGCAGACGCAAGAGCCTTAAAACCCTTTTCAGGGTAAAAGCAGAAGGCAACAAACTGAACGAAGGGTTTATTTTCAGTTCGGTTCGATCCGAACCGAACTGAAATAAAAAAGTCGGTTAATTTAGATAATCCAAACCGAAACCGAACCGAACCGAAATGCACAAAATTTTCGGTTCGGTTCGGTTCAGTTCGGTTCGATTTGTATCTCGGTTCGATTTTTTCGTTCGGTTCTAACACCCCTACTAGCAAGTTCATGTCCTCTTTGAAGGAAGATCTGGTTCTTTTACCTTCACCAGCATCATCGATAATTTGCTCTTTTGGGTGATCTGTTTTGAACTTTCGGTCCTTGGGCATTTCGACTTTGATTTCTCCTTGTGGTTTAGACTGTTGATTCTGTGGGGTGTCTGTAATTTGCATTGATGATGGCTCATCATCTTCATTGCCACCTTGAATACCCATCATATTATCATCGAACTTGACATTGATAGACTTTTCTACTTCCTGCATAATCTTGTTAAAAACACAATACGCTTTGCTATTACTAAAGTAACCAAGAGACATACCTTCGTTTGACCTTGGTTCAAACTTACCAACATTGTCATTTGCATTTTTCATATGTAGCATTTGCAACCAATGATGTGGAAATAGCATAAGCTTGGTTTTCTTCATTTAAACAACTCATCGGGAGTTTTCTCCAAAAATGATCGTAGGAACACTCTGTTGATGATATAGCAAGGTGTTGCAATTGCTTCAGCCTAAAAATAAGCCGGGGTGTCATTTTCCATAATCATTGTTCTTGTCATTTCGTATAGGCTTCTGTTCTTCCTTTCGACTACACTATTTTGTTGTGGAGTGTATGGAGATGAGAAATTGTGTTTAATTTCACTTTCTTCACAGTAATTAGCAAATTTCTTGTTTCAAATTCACCACCATGATTAGTCCTGGTGCTTGGAATGCTATATCCTTTCTCATTTTGTATCTTCCGTGCAATCTTCACAAAAGATTTTGCTTGCTTCATCCACGTGAGTTAGACATTACCCAAGTGAATCTGGAGTAATCATCCACAACTTTATGTAACTTGGATATCCAGATGCTGACTTTGGAGGATGTAATATAGATAGAAAGAGCACCACAGGTACTTGTCAAATGATGGGCAGTATGCTCGTATCTTGGTTCTCAAAGAAACAGAACTCGGTATCATTATCAACTACCAAGGATGAATACGTAGCAGTGGGTAGTTGCTGTGCTCAAATTTTGTGGATGTAACAATAATTGAGTGATTATGCTGAAGATTGCTCAGGCACAATAATCAGATGCGACAATACAAGTGCGACGAAGAATCCTATTGTGCACTCAAGGGCGAAGCATATTGAGATTCGACATTATTTCATCTGAGAACATATGGGAAATGGTGACGACCGTATTGAGTTTGTGGATTCAAAGAACCAACTAGCAGACATATTTACAAAGCCTCCGGGCAAAGTGGCATTTGAATTCATGAGGAGCGAACTTGTTATTTGCAATCCATTCGAATAAAATCTTAGCATCAGCAATGCAAATGTTTTTTTTTATCAACGCAGAAACACTAAATCAACATCGCATCTGGTAAGTAACATTCCACAGGTACGAGTCTTTTCAAATACCAAAAAGTTACCATTACATTGTAGTACGTTTGTTCCCGTTCTGACACTATAAGCATTTTCGATTCTTAATTGTTATGTTTCTCCTGATTTGGTTGAATAGTATTAATTAGGAAGTTAATATTTTACCGTTACATCTCTATCGCTTTCTCACGTCTCACCCATGATCACACTTTCACCTATTTATACTTGCTCGTGGTTCTACTATTATCCCCCACGATTTCACTTCTCAACCGCGCCAAGACCTCTCTATCTCTACTCTCTTCGTCTCAGTTTTTCTGGAAATCCACCCGCTTTTTCTCTCTCGCTCTTAAACACTTCTCAATCGTGCCTCCGAGAGGAACTTCGAAAGGCACCAGCAAGGTAACGAGAAGATCGTCTAGTATAGCGACTGTTTTATCTCGAGCTCCCAAAGGACCACCCGTGATCGACCTAATTGAAGGATCTCAAGATATCAGTGCTAGTCTTGGTGAATCCATCACCCCATCTGGTGGCACTCTAAGCGCAACTCAAGCTGAAAGGATTCCTGCTACTCAGACTCCTCAATCAAAAGCTCGACTTGCTCAAGAGACCATCGCCTTTGCTCCTCAAACTGCATCTACAATGACTGATGACCAGCAGAATGTGCTCACTCAACTCTTTCCACGAATCCCACCTGATCAACTGCAAGCCGCTTTACAAGAAATAATACAACTACAGCTAGCTCGCTCCCCAGCAAGTAGCATCATGGCATCAATCTCTGCATCTACACGAACCCTGATTAGTCCAGAACCTGTGGCAGATGTTCCAGCATTGACTCGGACTGAAGAACAACCCAGCAACATTGACAAAGACAAACAACCTGAGGAAGCCACCAAGGAACAAATTCCTCAACCCACGATAGTTGCAATACAATTTGCACCGAAGGACATCATCATTGTTAGTGAAACAAGTACTGGAGCCCCGCCTGAATCAAAATAGAGAAGGCTGAGAAGAGGAAAGATGATGATGAAGACCGTGATTTCACTCAGTTCGAACCCTTCCTAGGTTTTGCACCTGATCTATCTTTTTCTTCTCGTGATTTTGTTTCAAGTCTACATGAAATTCATTTTCTGAGTCTTATCTCTTGAGAAGCCATGGCCAATCACATCGTTGATTTTTAATATTTAGATAGACACTACACTTGATTTTTAGCCGACGTGTCATATAAAAAAAGTAAAAACTTGAAATTAGGATTTTTGATCTTGACAGAACCCGTTTTTCAACCAAAAGGAGTCATTTAGCATTTTAATTAGCATTAGCATTTCATTTAAATGTCAATTACACTATCCATCAAAAAAAAGTCAAAACGTTGACTTTTGGGTCAAACTTTGACCAAAGTCAACTCTAGTTCAGAATTTGGTTTTTGGCAAGAAAAACCCCAAAATAGTGTTAATTTCACTTTTGCATTGTCAATTTTAAAAAAAATCAAAGTTTGACCTATCAATTGACATTTTAGTAAGTAATTACTAAACTGTTGACTTTTGGTCAACACTTTGTAAAAAAAAAAAAAAAAATTCAAAACCCCAAATCAACTTCTTTTTACCTTAATTTGACTTTGGCATTGTCAATTTTACAAAAATCAATTTAGAACCAACTTTTCCTAGTGATTCGTGGAGTTTGGTTCAAAATATTTTGCGTGATAGGCACTACCGATTAGGATTTATTTCCTAGTCTACAATACGATAAAGTCTTTTGATTCTATCTATAAGTTCTTAGATGAAATTATTAGATTACGCAGTTCAAATATAAATATCTTGATCTTTAAGTTTTAAGATTAGGATATTGATTTTTATTTGCAAAAACATCAAGTTGGGTAACGTTCCTTATTTGAATTGAGTGGATGCTTATTTTTTTTTTTTGTAATAGATGATATCTTGATTGATATGAATGCTTATCTTTTGATTGCTTGTGTTATCTAAAAAATACAAAAAGATTGCATGTTAGATTGGGAAAGATTTTAGATAATATTGCATGTTTACATAGGATCGCATGTTAGGATAGATTCTAGAATAAATTAAAATAGATTCTAGATAGAATTTCCTAATAGATTAGGATAATTTAGATAACAGTACATGTTTAAAATAGTTTTTAAAAATAGGCTAGGGTTTAGTTTAAATTAATCCCTAATCTAGACAAGATTACTATTCATTTTAGATAGTTGAATTAGGTTATTTATTAATTTTGAATTTTAATACAAAATACCAAAAATATCATATACGTCATCATATAGTTTGCATGTTAGGTTCATTTAATTAAAAGGGCATATCATATTGATTAGACTTTATTTTAAAATAAAATCCCCAAAAATACTTGATTTTTCGGTGTGTCCATTTGTTTTGCTTTCTTGTAATTCATTTGCTTTGTTTATTGATTGTTATTTAATGGTTGCACATCCGCATAATCACTTCCTACATGTTAGAGTCTCGGTTAAAACCAATCTAAGTTGCCTGCAAAAAAATACTTTTAAAATAATTGAAATGATATCAAAAGGTCGTTATAGTAATTTAGCGTAATCAAATCCCCAAATCGATTTGTTCTCTAGCTTGTAGAAGTAAAGTAATTCTCTTACACTTTACTTGGGTATCTAATTGACTCTCTAAAAGCTGATTAGTGGTGACTTTTAGATAAAATTGATTTGCATGGTAAATAACTTGAACCTAAGTTTCGAATTGTTATGAGCTTGGGAGAGCCTGAACTAGGTGTAAACTTAGCAATCCATTAGCCAGCCTAGGTGGTGCACCTTTGGGAGGGTTACGATAGCTTGGCAACTCCACGGAGATTAGATAAATTCTTAGTGGACTTAGGCCGAATTTCATTTTTCTTGAAAATGTTTTCATTTGGCAGCAAGGACTCTCTATAAGTCCCTAACTTGAGTGTCAAATATTTTTGCATATTGGGAGTTATAAGGAGAGAAGTGTTTGTTAACCTTTTGTTTTGTAGGTTGGAGTTGGGAATGAATGTTTATATCTTGAAATTTAAAGCGGTGTTTGCAATATAAACTGCCATGCACGCCTTTAAAGTTTTAGCATTACACTTTAGCACACACTACCTGTCGTCGAACCTGGGCTTCACCGGGATCACTTAGGATGGTATTGAGCCGACTACAACTTTGAATGCAAGCCCATGTAGTAGAGGTTGCCCAACTCAATGTCGAAAGTTTCTTTCTAGTGTCAAGAGTGTCTGCCTTAAGCCCTTGAGCCCACGTCACATTGGGGCACCACTCTTGATTGAGCCGGATTTAGGAGGACTTGAGCAAGTACGTGAGCCTACAAGAATTCATCTCACCCTTTTAACTCCAATTTGCCAAGCCTGTCTAGTTATAAATGGAGCTTCATGTTTCATGCGCATGTCTATGCAATTGCCCTCATTTCTTGGTAAAGTAAGTCTTCTATCCCTATGCTTTGCAATTTACTTACTTTACCGTACATTTGGTCTGTCCATGATGGGTATAGGTCAGTTTAAATTTAATAGTATGGTCATTTCGATTTGGAAGTGATAACCATTGAGTCCTTAAAAAAAAAAAAATTTAGAGAATTTACTTTCAATGGATGCCTTATTTTTCTAGGTGTGTCATAGGTCTAATTTTCCTAAGAAATTTGTCATCGTATTCGTGGAATGAGCCCATCGAAAAAGCAAAAAAAAAAAATTAGAGAGTTTGTTTTCAATTCAAGTCTTTACTTTCCTAGTTCATTTTTAGGAAGTTCTATTCATGTACAAACATTTTCATGAATAAATGAAAAATAAAAAAAGATTAGACTAATGTCATTGGCCGATCTTGTCTTGACCTTGTGCTTACTTTGTTCGTTTCTCTTCGACTAGGTGGTTACGGATCGTTCGCGTTCACCCATTCTTACACGATCAAGAACTAAGATGGGCGATCATACTGATGTGAGATCGTGTGCCTGTTATTGATGATTAGATGAAGGAGTTCCCCACCACAATCCAACAAGTGGCCTCTAAGGTTAAAGTACTCCGATTGACTCCAATTCCTACACCTGTTCATCCTGAAGCAAGGGCTTCGACGCAGGAAAGCGGAAAGAACGCTGTTGATGAGGTTGATGATGGCGCGCCTGGCTCAAAAGACGACCCTATCCAAGTCATTGTCGGGAAACCTAAATCTGATGGCATGCCTAAAACAAATCACGACAAACGTTTTGAGAAGCTTGAAGAGAAATTGAGATAGTTGCAGGGGCTACAGAATCCATCCCCGACGGATTTGTATACCAAGGTCAAGTTGCCAACCAAGTTCAAGATGTCGGAGTTTGAGATGTATGATGGCACGTCCTGTCTAACGACTCACTTGCAAATGTACCTAGTGCGGATGACTCAATATGACAATAATGCACCCTTGATAATCTAGTCATTCCAAGCAAGCCTGACGGGGCGTGCTGAGATGGTATATCATGAAGAATATAAACCTCCTCGGAAGTTGGGACAAGGTGACCGAGGCATTCCTCAAGAAATACAAGTTTATAATGGACATCACTCCTTTTCGTGAATATCTCGAGCGCACTGAAAGTAAGAAGAGTGAGTTGTTTAAAGAGTATGCCACAAGATGGAGGAATCTAGCTGCCCAGATCACTCCTGAGCCTACAAATAGTGAGTTGATGAAGCTATTCATTAAGTCCCTCCTGTACGAGTTCCACGCTCAAATGGCAATCACAAATGCGAATACATTTAACCAATTATTCATGTGGGAGAATGGATCGAGACGGCCTTGAGAGATGGGTGGTTCACTGAGCCAGCATCAACAAGCAAGAGGTTCATTGCTAAGGACGACAAAGAATCTACCGACGAAGTCAATGCAACATATGCACAACCTTTTCATGTAGTCAAAGAGGCACGTCTTCAATGGAGTAAAGCACAACTTTTGGCCGGCAAAAGAATATCGAACACGACATTGCACGCCGCTCCCTTGGCTTCTATCTCGGATCTTGCCCGTTCTTCCAGAAAAGAGGTTGCTTGCTAAAGAGCTAAAGGCGCGCTAATCCTGAGCGTTTCCCCAACTATGATCCCTCCAAAGTGTGTGACTATCATTTGGGTGAAAAGGACAGTCTGTTGACGACTGTGTCGTCTTGAAGAATAAGGTTCAGAATTGTTGGATACAAAGATGTTTTCATTCCGTAACGCACCAGACAATTAGGGGAGAGGCATGGATATCGCCATTGAGTAAACTGATAATTTCCTCCCTTTGAATAGTGTAACAGTCTAAATTTTCGATTCTTTTTCCGGGATTTAAGAAATTAATATTTTGACCAATGCACTATAGTGAGATCTCACCGGGACCCGCGCATTCTCAAAATGCTAACCTTAGGGGTAAGGCCAAGACGGGATTGAGTTCGCACGACCAAAGAACTTGACTTTAGTTCAATCTTCACCATATCGATTGATTTAGGGAATGTTTTGAGCCAACCGAGACCAATCTATTTGATTGATCATGTTCAAAGGGCACTAGTGATGCACCCTCGCAATTATATGACAATCGAGGTCGCCTTGGTTCAAGCAAACTTAAACATGATTTGACTTAATTTCGGTCACGGGTTGAGAGCGCGTAATCCTAATGAGCCACCCGTTAGCAAGAGATAAGCTAAAGTCGCAATTGTTCAATTTTAGTCATTTTTGGAATTCAGGCCCGGAATCGAGAATTTAGAAAGGGACAATTTTGGGCGGCCGATGACGTTTTTGGCTTGGCCAACCTTGGGGCCACCATTTCTGCAAAAAAAATGGATTTCGGTTTAGGATCGGGAAAATTACGATTTTGCCCTCTAGACCCCGATGTCGATTTTGAGGTCGTTTGAGGTTATTTTTCGAGGCCAATGCCATTTTGGGGTGGCCATGGACATTTAGAGTGGTTTTGGTCAAAAATTGGAATTTCGACAAAAATGGAAAAATAATATTATTTTATTCCCGGAACTTTGCAGTCAATTTTCGAGGGCTTGCGCGATGAATTTCGCGATTCCGACACCACATTATGTTGGCCACGCACATATGGAACACGTATGTGCGAAAATTGAATTTCGCCCGGGACCGGAAAATTATCATTTTGCCCCTGGACCCTGTATTGGGAATTCCGAATTTTGAACAATTTTGGGCAATAATTGAGAATTAAAATAAGTGAAAAAGAAATTGGAATTATTAATTTACCACATTACCCTTGAATTATTGGATAAAGACAAACGAGGACCGTTGGATCAAGGGTATTTTGGGAAAAATTGCGGATCACCAACACGTGTCCCCACCAGCCCACTATTTCTGACCTCTCTCTCTCCTCCCCCTCATTCTGGCCAGAACCCTCACGATCAGCCTCCCTCTCTCTCTCTCTCTCTCTCTCTCTCTCTCTCTCTCTCATTCTCTTCATCTTTGTTCCTCCCATCATTGCTGCTGCTGTTCCGCCCGTTTCAGCCCGTTCTTCTCGCCTTTCTTAGGTAAGTGACCTCCCCAAATGTCGCCTAGGACCTCGGGTATTGTTAGGCTTGTTTAGGGCTCGGTTTAGGGTGAATTTAGTGGCTGGTTTGCTCGGTGGTGTGTGTTGGCTGATTTCCAGTTAGGTTGCTGCTGCGTCGCTGGTTTTTGTTATTTTTACTGTGACTTGTGTGGCCCGAATTTGAGGAAGTGTTCTTCATCAAAGTTGTTCCCAACATCTTGAAGTATAACATAATTTAATTTGAGAATTTTTGGAAATCATTTGATGCCATTCGGAAGTCCATCTTTGGACCGAAATAAAACTGCCCGATTTACTGTTCACCCGACCTTCGGGTCTGTTCGAATTTTTATAAATTTTTCCAGGCCTATTTTCAAAATACTTCCTTCATAAAAATTGTTGGGGACATTTGTGGCTATAACATATAAAAACTTTCAAATATTTTCAAGGTGATTTGGGTGTTGAAATAAATATATTTTGAGGACAAAACAGTCTGTTCGAGCAAACAGATTTTGATCTGACTTTGAGGAGCAAAAAGGCATGGTTGCAGATTGAACCGGATTTCATGTTCTTCATAAGAAATGTTGATCAAGATTTTTTTTATGACATATCCAAAATTTAGAATTTTTGGAGTTCGTTTACTATTTATTTTGTTGGGATTTCGGTCACTGTGTAAACTGCCCAGTTTAGACCCGATTTTACATATTCTCGGTTTTTCTCTCTCGAGAATTATTCGGTGTTATCGTGGCATTTTGACGGGTAGTTTGATGCTTGAATGAGCTCATATGTGTGATTGTGTGGCTGTGAGGTGTTGTGGGTGATTGCGCATTGAATTCGCGTGCCAAGAATGTGATTGGGGTGGCATGTTCATGTGACGATGTGAAATTGTGAAATGTGTATGTGACGTGTGTATGTTTGGCCGTGCGTTTGTTGGCCGTGCGTAAATGTGGTTTGAATGGAACGAGGATATGGAAATGTGGGATTGGTTGGAAAGTATTCGCCCCAGGCGTAGACGTTTACGCTGGACGATGCCGCCCCGACGAGGTGACGATGCCCGCCCGACGAGGTGTCAATGCCCGACGTGGTTAGAAGACCGCTGGCCTGATACGCTTTACGGGGCACGGTAGAAGGAAAGTGTGTGTAGGATTCCGTCATGAGGCGTGTTCGCTTACGCTGGACGATGTCATCCCCGACGAGGTGACGATGCCCGCCCGACGGGTGACGGCGCTCGACGAGGTCAAAGACCGCTGGTCTGATGCGTTTTACGCGGGCGCGGTAGTGGTGGAAAGGTTGAGAATGAGCAAGAATTGACGGGACGAGTGAAATTAAGAAAGTGACGTGTGGTGTGAGTTGGGGTGCGAGTGTGTTTGTATCGCGTGGTGTGATGCTCGATTATGGGATAAAAACTGCTAGGCATGGTATGGGACGTGCCCAAGTGGATTTTGCTCTATAATCGGGACACGCGCGCAGCTGTGATAATGTATTTCTGTGGCATACTGGCTGTGTGGTTGACTAACGTGCAGGGACGTGCATGATGGATTCCAGGTAGGGTCGCGTGTGGTTGCTAGTTTGGTTGATTGTTGTGTGTTATGCATGTTTCGTCTGGCGGTACGTGAGTACCTACGTGGGGTTTGGGGTTGTACACTTATTGAGATTCGTCTCACGGTTGTATAACCGCTACTTTCAGACCCCCAGTCGTAAACCCGGAAGCTGACTTTGGTGCCCAGTAGAGCTGCAGGTGAGTTCCGGAGGTTCAAGCCAGAGATTCAGAAGCAGAATGGAAGAGGTCGATCCTTAGGTTTTTCCCTAGGGTATTTTAGGGGTTGTGTAAATCGGGTTGACCCATAGGGAAGTTAAGTTAACCAGACCCTGATGTTTTGTTATGACGGTGATTTCGGATGTTGGTTTGCTGTATATGTTTGTAATATATTGTTTGTATATTTGGTGTTGTATGACTATGTGGTTGCTGGATTGTTCTGTTGTTCTACCTTGTTATCGCCATTATTTGTCCGTGGTTTTGTTGTTCGCTTCCACATGTGGCTCTGATGTTTGGGTTGGGTCGACGACGTTCCTAAGACGTCCACACAAATTCGACCGAGCAGGGGATGTCGCGAGCTCAATGGGGATTCGGGGTGTGACAAATAGGTTCATCTTTGATTGTTTTGATCCTCCCCTACATGGGAGCATTTCTTACTTTCTAAGATTTCAGTTGTTTTCTAGGATTTCCCGAATTTTCAATTATGCTTAGGATTTGAGTATTGCAATTTCTATTCCAATAAATGCAATTCACTTGAATTATTCAATAGAATTACAAGTGTTTTGTTTTGAGGGCATGTTTAGATATACCAAACTAGCTCGATGATGATATCCACCCGTCAAGGGAAAATATTACCCAAGGGAGTTTTGAGGGTTAGGCTTCCTGGTGCTTCCTCATTCCAAAATTTTTGAAAAAAGTAAATAATAACCTTTCTTCAAAGCGTGCAGTAGATTAACTCTGTTTGTTTGTCCGACTCATTTACTTCGTGTCTCATAGCACAATTCCATTGACTTGTTATGACAAGGGGCATTTGAAAATGATATAACAAGTTCCGATGGTGATGGATTCATTCGTGCAATTGATTTGAAAACACTCTTTTAACAAAATGCGGGGCAAAATTTCATTACCACTTGTGTAGGATATTAGCATAAAAAAAACCAATGCTAAACATTTCTCAATTCTGCAAAAAGTTGGGGGCAATTCGAGGAAAGATTGCCCCAATTTGAGAGCCAAAGTTATGTCTTGTAGCATAACTTTGGAAATGACACTCTCTCCCTTTCCTCTTCCAGATGATGAACTAAGGGGCAAGTTAGATTCCGATAGAGATAGTGGATCAATCCTTTCGAATGAGATAATGCCTCGAACCTTGTCAAATGGAGGATTGAAATCTCCCGAGTCTCGGTTTGCATAATGTCCTATTCTCTTGTGCGGGGGCCAGAATGAGAATAGAGCGAAGATTAGAGTTCCAATCTCCATTGATCATTCATGTATCATTTTCCCTACAAATAAGGGCAATTCATCGACACCCAGATCTAAATAACGTCTCTTCTTGTTTGACATTCTGACACCTCTTGTAAGGGTCATTTACTTCGAATGCACAAAGCCATATCTCTCTTACTTTTAATGAGATTTTTGAGCTTGATAAATCTGCTATGAAGTTACAAACTCTTTCTTTCTTAAAGTTGATAAGTTTGTGAAATGTTTATAGCTTTCAAGAAGAGGAAATTTTGCATGGTAATTATCAAAATGGACAATGATGTGGAATTGCTTGATTGTGCTAAATGAGATGTGTTAGGATGATGAAAGGCAAGCCCTGTCCCATACACAGTTCCCTTTTTATACACTTGTGAGATGAGTGTAGGAAGTTCCATGTCCGCAAGGTAAAGAGTTTTCTCGTGAAAGGTACGTCGATCGAAATGATGAGAGGCGGTTCATTGTTCTATACTAAACACTATAGGTAATCCATTGCTTAACCCCTTTGAGCCCCATAGACTTGTGGAGAATGTTTTTCAAAGTACCCTATCAAGAACCACCACACATCGAGGTAAATTGGAGGTAAGTCGGCATCACGAGGCAAGAAAAATGGATATAAATTTTCTTGCTCTCTCTTACATCAATCTTGGGGTGTCTTTATTGCAGATGAACTCTCACGATAATTTAAGTGCCTTTGGATGATGAAGAACTTTTATTTCTTTATCCTATACACTCCTTACCCTTTGCTTAGCCCACTTAAGCCAGCAAATTCATTTCTTTCAACTTAGCTGGTGACTATCCCCTACGAGGGGAAGACGAACGTGTGAGCAGCTGATTCGGAGTACCAACTGAAGATGAAGACCCTCGAGTACACAATGCTGATTTTGTTAGCGTCTAGCTAGTTCATAAGAGTTTGTAAAAAGAAAAAGAAAAACTAAGGGTGTCATGTCCTCAATCCGACGCTGCTTAATTACGCATCATTGGACTTATTCGACCTCAATTAGGCGCTAATCAAGAGGGTAAAGCCCATCTTATCACATTTGACCTTGGTTGATTTTTGAAAGATTGCACATTAATGTGATTTGTGCATGATTAGTGTTCTATGTTTATTAACCTATAGTTTAGCTTCTAATGCAACTTCTAGAAGCTTTGTTTGGGGAAAGACCAAATTGGGTCTTGTTTTGAATGGTTTGGGCACCACTTTGGGGAAGAGGGGTAAGAGGGGGAAGAGATCAACTTGGTTGGTTTCTAGTTTGGTTCCCCTAGTTAGTCCCTAACCAAGTACTTGAGCCTACCTTGTTAGCCAGGATTACTTAAGAGTGAGACTTGTTGGGGAAGCTTGCAAGATGGCTTCTTGTCCATAAATTTGCTTGGTTGGGAACAAATTAAGGAGCTAGGCTAGGCTTGGTGATTGGATCATTAATGCATTTGCATTATTAGAGTTTTCTTGCAAGATCACTTAAGGGGAAACCCTTCTTACTTCTCTCATTCCACTCTCTCTTTCACTCTCATTTCTCTTTTCTCTCCCTCACTCTCTCACTCTCACGCCCTCCCTTCTCACGCCCACCACCACCGCGCCGCTCGCCGTCGTCCACACCGCGCCGTCTATGGCCCGTCCGACCGTCCGCTCACCGTCCTCGTCGCCCGCGCCACTCGCCACCGCGCCATGGCGTCCTTGTCACTATCCGCTCGTCGCCACCGCTTACTACCATGCCGCCCGCACCGCCGCCACTTTATCGCCCGCTGTTCACGACCTACAACCGTCCTTGCTGCTGTGCGCGCTCTGAGCCGCTCGCCATCCATCGATCCGCTCACCATCACCGTGTCATCGCTTGTCGCCTCACCACTGCCACACCGTCCGTTCATCATCGCCCGTTGTGTCATCCGCTCAACGCTGTTGCTGTTCGTCCATAGTCCAACCGATTTTGTAACTAGCTCTTCTAATTCGTAGATAAGACATTATTCCACGCATGTCGAACTTAGGTTTAGTCTTGTTTGAGCTCGTTCCATCATGTGTGTGGCTACCCTTGGCTAGGAATCGTTATGGATGGATTATGAAGTTATGGAAGGTTAATTTGAACTATCATTGGGTGATGCTAATGCTTGACTTGCTTTGTTTTGCTTGTTCTATAAAGAGGGAGCCCATGTATTAATTTTATGTGGTTTGTTCATGAAATGCTTCTGATTTTTGTGCATCTTATGTGTGGGGATTTTAGATGCTCTTACCGTGTGAGCATTAATCACTCTTACATTGGCCTAAGTGATAGATAATAATTGGTTTGAGTGCTTGATATGCTTGAGTGATCACATAAATGGTTCCGTATCGGTATGATTGCGGAGGATGATGCCCGATGGATTTCAATTACCGTTCTCAATAGAGTTCGGAATGATGTTCTTAATTGAATGCCATCTTGAGTGAGGTCGAGACGTTGTAGTGCCCGATGGGGTTGGACGATGCTCGATTACGCCGGATCACCACCGATGCGAGTGTCGGGCTTGTAGCCTTGAGCGGTCATAATAATTGGAACACATGTGGATGCATTGTACATGGTTATGTGATATGAAGTGTTCTTGATTACTATGTATAATTGTCGCATGTTAATTGGAAGCGAGGCTTCACGTGTGATTATTTGTGTGAATTGTATGTGCCGACGGGAGGTAAGAATTCATGTGTGATTATTTGATTGCGTTTTGGCATGCCAAGAGGTTGAGGTTACCGTTCATGTTTCCGAGGCGAGGTATCATCCTACTCGAGGTTTAGAGGTTCTACTATTGAGTTTTACTTATGTGTTGTTGCTTCACCTTTTCAGGCTCCTAGTATGGACACTTGGATTGCACGTTTTGGTGTCCTAGTAGACCAAGACATAGAAGTGGTTGAGTACGTAGCACCGGGGATGGATACGACGATGAGGAGTATCGACAATCATTTGGGTCAATGAGGAGCTTACCAACTTGGTTCCTCATCATTTTAAAGCATGGTTTATTTGGTTCGAGGGAGAGTGTTGGGAGCTCTCCGATTTGACGGACCCCCCAGGTGCGTCGGCGCAATCCTGTGGGATTCTATGGTGTCAAACGTCCTCGATGGTGTCATCGGTGATCCAAGTCGGATTCGGACTACGACATCGAACCCGAGCCATAACATGCTTGAACGTGGAGGAAGCCATGTTCTTTTTAGGTAGCCCTTGTGGATAGAGGAGCTAAGTAGACCCTGACTCCCTCTCCTTTTTTGTGATGTAATCGGAAAAAGGTCGTGTAGTAGGCGTGTATTTATCCTTACTTTCAATGTGGGTC
The DNA here is from genome assembly GCA_024733475.1 of Syzygium grande. Classification (NCBI taxonomy): domain Eukaryota; kingdom Viridiplantae; phylum Streptophyta; class Magnoliopsida; order Myrtales; family Myrtaceae; genus Syzygium; species Syzygium grande. The sequence continues at coordinate 11,878,318 of JAMXDD010000001.1, read as the reverse complement.
ATTAATACATATATACAAAGCATGCTTTTGTTAATGTGTTTCCTATGCTATCCCTTACGTGTTGTTGGTTGGGTGGTTTGAATCTCGCTCAGATATGTGCTTATTTTTCAGATAATACGATAGGTCGATGATGCCACCCGAGACATCACGATTAAATGACCTATGAAAGGGATGCCGCCGCCCAAGCCTTGGGGAATAGGGCTAGGGGCGTGACAAGGGGCATAAAAAAAAAGTATGCCTGGTAAAAGTAAGGCCAATGGCAATATAAGAAAAAGTCAAAAAGAAAAAAAATTGAATTAAAAAAAAAAAACTAGGGGACATGAAAAAATAGTATGCCTAGTAAAAGCAAGGCCGATGCCTATAAATAAACACAAAAAAAGTAACATGTTGAAAGAGCATGTGCCAAAGTCACGAAGTTATAGTCCTACAAGTCTTAAGGAGTCAAGTGGCCAATGGAGCATCTACACAAGAAATCCCTAGCGGTGAAGATGAAGACTGGTGATAACATCGAGATCATCATCAACTTTCACCCTTATACACATCTTTGAGTCTGATATATCCTTTCTTTATCAACCCTTGAACTTGACCTACGTTCGTCCCTCACAAAGTCTCTTGATTATGGCACTTCAATTAACGTAGGAATTCATATGCTTTCTTCGCTTAAAGAAGTGCGAGCAAGACTATTTCTTTCTTATTTTGTAGGCTTCTTGACTTATTAACCTAGAGATAATTGCAAAACATTTCTTTCATAGCCTCGACTTACACAGTCCCCTTTATTAAGCCATTGATTAAGCCTATATTACAGTCTTGATGAAGACCTCTCATATTGGTAAAGTCATACCACTTACGAGAATACTCAAACCCTTGTCAACATGATGATGGTGAAATGGAGTGATTCACATAAAATAGCCTTTCCAAGTGAGAGTGAGGGAAAGTCCGCTCAAACCAAGAGTCTCTGTTTAGCATTGTAACATCTTGAATTCGATCAACTTTCGTGATCAATGAAATGAATGGTTGTTTCTCATTTCGTTTTAGTGAGTCTCGCCTGAACTGATTATTCTCGGGATCTTGACCAATAGGGAATTGCTAACTAGGAAAAACGGTGCGTGGACCCAAGAACTCGACCGTGAATCGAGCCTCGATTCCGAGAAACGATGAAGAAATATTGTGGATCAATGTGGACCGATCTAAGGAGGGTGACGGATTTAGTTTGGCCAACAACGTATGATCGGATTATGGATGATTCCGCACGATCGAGAGTATCGTGGCCAATAATCCCGAACTTATTTCGAACGATCGCGACCACGGAACTAGCGATAAATTCTCGCGTTCTCTTGAAAATCGAGACCATCATGACTCGAATAATCCTAAGTCGATATCGTAAACCCTAAACAATCGTCCGTTGGTGAGAGACGCTAAAATCACATTTGAGAGAAATTAATCGTGGAATTGAACCCGGACTTGAATATCGAATTTCACGGACGTCGCAACTATTTTGCAAGGACAACGCCCGTATAAGTGTGGCCAATTATATTTGGGATTGGTAGAGTCGAAAATTGGAAATTTGGCCGAGAACGAAAATTACCATTTTGCCCTTGGACCCTAAGTACTAATTCTGAAATTTAGAAGGTTAATTTTGGCCATGTTCAGCCCATTGGTGACTGAAATTATTGGACAAAAATGCCTCCCATCACCTTTGTTATTTCCCAAATGACCTTTGGATATTTTAATCAAGATGTAATCTTGGCCCTTGATTTTGGTGGGATGTGATTGATCTTCAAGTGGTGACCTTTGGATCATAATTTTAGTGAAGTGGATAGAATGGGAATTTTTAGTAGGTTGGTCAACCACCCCACTCACCATTTCTCCCCAAAACTCTTGCAATCTCTCTCTCCTCTCACTTCACCCCAAACCGGGCACCCCCCCTCACTCTCGCCAACTCACTCTCTCCATTTCCTCTCTTCCTTGGCCGTGTGAGGCCCTCGCCGAGCAAACTTAGTCGCGGTTTTTGCCGCCGCCCGATCCGCACAATCAGCCCACGCCACCATCACCATTCGACTATCCCATTCTCTCTCCTCTTCTTCGTCGCCACCCCAGCCAGCCCTCACCCTAGCTGCGTGAAGGCCAACCAGCGAGCACCACCGCTCGTGCACCACCGCCCCGGTCCACGCGTTGTCTCTGCCGAACACCAGCACCACCTTCATCCTTCCCCCTCCATTTCCGTAGCATCACCATAATCACCATCGACTCCTTGACCGTGTGAGATCAGCCGAGAGCTGCTCGTCTTCGCCGCCGCGCCGTCCGCCGCTATAAGGACCGTCGGAACGCTGCCGCTTGTTCCACCAGTAAGCCAACAACCGTCCAGCCATTTCTCCTTTAGTCCGGTGCCTTTGGAGCTTAGGAGACCTAGTGAGTACAGACCCTAAACCCCAATTAGGATTATGTGAACTTTATATAAGTTTTAGGGGTAATTAGGGAATTTTTAGGGGTTGATTTGTGGCGGATGGTTGGGGATGACTTTGTGGCTATTTTGGTGGTTTAGTGTGATGATTTAAATATGATTTGGTGGCCTAGATTGGGCTGATTGTTGGCTGATCACCATGGACTTAGTTTGGGCAATTATGTGGATTAAAATGGGTGCAATGTGTGGGCTGAGTAGTGGCTGATTTCATGGTGATTTAATGGCCTAATGTAATGATTTGGAGGTGGATTAGTAGCCTAGAGTGGACTATTTAAGGGCTGATCACGACAGGCCGAGTTGGACTTCGTTTGATTAATATGTGGTTTATTTATGGGTTGCCTAGTGTGCCTTGAATTGTCCATGTACTAGCTGAATTGGGTGTGATTGGTGATTAATATTTTGATGCCATGTTGTGTACTTGGTGTGGTCGAATGATGAGATGCTCGGTGGGCCTTAAGCATGCGTGATTCTTTTGGCTTGATCGCGTGATTTTGTATACAAATTAGGTACCATGGCTGTTTTGATTGAATTACTTAAGTGAGCATGTTATGGTACTAATTGAGCATGTTGTGATAATTATTGAGCATGTGGCCTAGTGAAATTGAATGCTCAATGTGGAAATTATGGATGCCGAGTGTAGACATTATGGCCATGAATGTGCATATCAAGCGTTGGCATAACATGTGCATATCTTGAGTGTCTTGTGAATGGCATGAGCATGTGATCACCTAAATTGGCCTAATGTGTTTTACGCAGGGTTTAGAAAATAATTGGTGGATTGTGTACTCGTGATCACATAAAAAATCTGATCGTTTTACAAAGGGGTCTTGAACCCATCCCGATGTGTTTTATGCGGGACAATGCCGGATTCTTTGGAAGATGACCAATCTGATGTTTTTACGCTGGTCGTGTCATGAGCCCGATCGTTTTACACGGGCCGAGATCGATCGATGAGTAAATGACCTGATGCATTTTACGCAGGTCGGTGAATAAATGAAAAATTTCAAGTGTGCAAGTGTGCAAAAGTGCATTGATAAGTATGAGCATAAGCATGTGCATCACATGCATCGTGGCCAAGTGATATTGCGCATGTGTCATGGTTGGGTTCTGCACTATTATGGTTATTCTTATGTGCCTAACTTGCGGGATCAAGAATATATTTGATTTGGGCCGAGGGCCTAAGTCGTTAGAATATCGCAGTTGAGTGCTTGGTTTATACTTATCCGGGTGTATGTTAGCCTAGTTTAGGTTTAGGGGGTCTACTCGCTGAGATGTATTCTCATTGTTGTTTAAATCCCACTTTTCAGACCCCCGACCTTACGATGGCAAGAGTACCACTTCGTTTTGTGATCCGAACCGCATAGACCGTTCGCGACCGAATACCGGTTGGAATAGGGAGGTATATATTAGATATTACACTATAGTTTGGGTCGATAAGGGTGGGCCACAACTTAAGGCCCATCCCTATCTCGGTTGGTGCTACCGGGATGAGGCCCAGATTCTATGGGCCCCTTAGGACCTTGACATCCCGTTAAACCGAGTTGAGCCAATAAGACCCACATCCGGTGATGGGGAGTTAGTAAATCCCGATCTTGGGTCCAAGGAGGATCGACCCTCGGCCGATCGTCTTTGAGATGGATACCCGAATCCGGGAAGAGGAGCCGATGAAATGGGAGTCCGATCCGGCGGGGAGTTGGAGCCTATGGAGCAAAAGCCAAACCGGAGGATGATTACGGGGTAGATTTAGTGGAGGCCAAGTCCGAGTTGGATTCAATGGATTCCGAGTCCGAATCGTTTGACGAATTGTCCGACCAATTGTCCAAGTCCTCCGGATCCGACCGGACTGGTTGCCCTAGGACTTAACCTTGACCATAGTTAGGTAGGGCCGACACTTTTTGGATAGGAGCCCTTCCTAGTTTTAGTACCCTAATCGCCCGAGCCACATACCCGTTTTAATGTTAGTGACCGCTGACCCGTTTTGATTTATATGTATATTTTTGTGAATGGATTACGAAATCCCTGTTATTAATGCAAGTTATATTTATTTAATTATCGCTATCCTTGGTCATGATGTTTTATATGTACGGGTGTTTGTTTGCTTCCGCATGTGCATTGTTCTCTGTTTTGGGTTTTGGGTTGGCGATCGTCTTGGAACGTCGTACTAAATTCGACCTCGGTAGGGTTGTTGCATCTTTGTAGGGCTCGGGCGTGACAAGCATTTTCATGATATCCACGTCCACGGTGAAAATTGTTTTGATCGATGATTCTCCCGGTGAAAATGTGGCAATGTAAACATAGTGAAATTATTATGCATAAGTCTCAATTGAATTGATAAAAACTTTAATGAACTTTGAAATGTGGGTTGTACAATAGCTTATGTTGTCTATTTTCTTATAAATGCATGCGTATCTGCTCTAATCGTGTCGACGGTAATGTTTGCTCGAAGGCCAAAAGTACTGGATGTTGGATTGATCTCCTCAAGTCTCGTGTTTCATCTTGGGTTCCCAAAAGCCTGGCTTGGTGAAGAACCACCGGCAGCTCATCAAACCCTTAGGCAAAAACCCAAGAGACATGCCCTTAAGAACTAGAGATATTTATCGGTAGGCACATTTTTACCGGACTTATCTCAAAAGTGATTTCAAAAGTGAGTTCCTATGATTATCCGGTATTTTATCACTTTGAGTACCTGTGATCATCCGTATTCCAATACTTTGAGTATTTGTGATTGACCAAGTATTCTATCCCTTTGAGTACTTGCGATTGTTCAAGTATTCTATCCTCTTTGAGTACCTGTGACTGTCCGTATTCTCTCTTGCTACATGTTGACAAACCGATTTATAGTAATGACGCGTCACACAAAGGTGAAAACTTAAATTAGGGTTTACGATTGTGACAGGGGCCCGTTTTCCAACCAAAAAGAGTCATTTAACACTTTTTTTTGCATTAGCCCTTCATTTTATTTTCATTTACATATTAATCTCAAAAAGTCAAAATGTTGACTTTTGAGTTGATTTTTTGTCAAACTTTGATCGAAAAGTCAACCCTAGATCAAAATTTGATTTTTAAAATGAAAAGTCCCAAAATAGTGTCAATTTCACTTTGTCATTGCCAATTTTCAAAAACTCAAAGTTTGTCCCATCAATTGACATTTTAGTAATTAATTACTAAAGTGTTGATTTTTGGTCAACACTTTATCCAAAAAAAAAAAAAAATTCTAAACCCTCAAACCAATTTCCTTTTACCTTAATTTGACTTTGGCATTGTCAATTTTGCAAAAATAGTTTCAAAACCAACTTTTTCCCGATTTGTAGATTTTGGTTCAAAATCGCCAAAAATGACATTATTTCGTTCCTAATTGCTTTTTCAAAAATTTCCTCCATGACATTTGATCTATAGGTCGTTTCACATCTAATTTTCAAGCTAATTTCAGAATTCCAAGCTAAGGTTAAAACCCCCAATTTGAACTCGAATTAGGGGTTTGGGTGGGTTTTCATGATTTGCACAATTAAACCACAAATAAGTCCATTTGCTGATATGCCACTCAAATCCATCACCAATTTTGACAAATGCACACAAATTTGATAACCCTAGATCAAAATTTGATTTTTAAAAATGAAAAGTCCCAAAATAGTGTCAATTTCACTTTGTCATTGCCAATTTTCAAAAACTCAAAGTTTGTCCCATCAATTGACATTTTAGTAATTAATTACTAAAGTGTTGATTTTTGGTCAACACTTTATCCAAAAAAAAAATTCTAAACCCTCAAACCAATTTCCTTTTACCTTAATTTGACTTTGGCATTGTCAATTTTGCAAAAATAGTTTCAAAACCAACTTTTTCCGATTTGTAGATTTTGGTTCAAAATCGGCCAAAATGACATTATTTCGTTCCTAATTGCTTTTTCAAAAATTTCCTCCATGACATTTGATCTATAGGTCGTTTCACATCTAATTTTCAAGCTAATTTCAGAATTCCAAGCTAAGGTTAAAAACCCCCAATTTGAACTCGAATTAGGGGTTTGGGTCGGTTTTTCATGATTTGCACAATTAAACCACAAATAAGTCCATTTGCTGATATGCCACTCAAATCCATCACCAATTTTGACAAATGCACACAAATTTGATTCGATTTTACCAATTCGACTAACCAAAGATTCGCGAAATCAAGGTAATTTGGTCTAATTGATGCAATTCAACTTGACCCATTCCTATCTAGGAGTTAATTTGATAAATTGATGATAAATTGAAGTTCAATTTGATGATTAAGGTCCAATTTCCTTTTGACGTTTAATTCGAGTTGTTATGTGAAAGTCAGCATATTTAAGTGTTTAAACCCATTTAATTGAATCAATTGAGTACTTTTCAAGTCAATTGGGTTTAATTAAAATCAGTTTTGACAATTGTGAACAATAATTGCAAAAATTGCATTTATTGATTGAAGATCCCCAATTTGTGTGAGACTATTGACACATGATTTTTAGCCGGCATCTTAAAAAGATAAAAAAGTGAGATTACAGTTTCGATCACGACAAAGTTTGTTTCTCAAACAAAAAGAGTCATTTAACACTTTTTCTTGCATTAGCATTTAATTTCCAAGTTTTTGCACTTTGTTTTCAAAAAAAGTCAAAGCATTGACTTTCAAGTTGATATTTTGGTCAAACTTTGGCTAAAAAAGTCAACCCAAAGTCAAATTTTGATTTTTTTTCATTAAAAAAAACCTCAAAATATTTTCAATTTCACTTTGCATCATCAATTTTCAAAAAATTTAAAATTTGACCCATTAATTAACATGTTAATACTTAGTTACTAAAATATTGACTTTTAATCGACACTTTGGCAAAAAAATTGAAAAAAATTGAAAATCCCTAAATCACTTTATTTTTACTAAAATTTGACTTTAATATCATTAATTTTGCAAAAATAGGTTTAGAACCAACTTTTTCCCAATTTGTGGATTTTGGGTTCAAAATCAGCTAAAAATGAATTTACTTCATTTCTAGTCATTTTTTTAGAATAAGTTTCTTCACAACATTTGATCTAGAGATCATTTCATATCGAATTTTCAAGCCAATTTCACAATTCCAAGCCAAGGGTAAAAACCCCAAATTTGAGCTCTAATTAGGGGTTCCGGTTGGTTCTTCAATATTTGTGCAATTAAACCATGAATGAGTCTATTTTCTTATTTGCAAACTCAAATCTAGCATCAATTTTGGAAAATTCACATGAATTCAAGTCAATTTGATCAATTTGGCTAACCAATGACTTGTAAAACCAAGCTAGATTGATCTAATTGACGTAATTCAATTTGACTCATTCTAATTTATGGGTTAATTTGATGAATTGAGCTTCAATTCAATGATTAGACTTCAATTTCTTTTCAGGGTTTGATTCAAACCATTATGTGGGAGTCAATTTGAGCACATTGAAGTGTTTTAAGCCTACTCGATTGAATCAATTGATTGTTTTTCAAATCAATTAGGTTTAATTGGAATCAATTTCACCAATTAAGAAAAAAAATTGCACAAATTGCAACAATTGATTGAACATCCCCAATTTGTGTAAGGGAAATCAATTGGGATGAAATTGGCATTACCCATGGTATTTTTTTTTTTTTTTTTCTGAAAAGAGGTAATATTATATTGCTAAAATGGTCCATAACAACCCAAATTGGGAAAGTCAAGACAAAGAATGGCCCAAAGGGCCTGCGGAGAGACTACAAGCCAGTTATGTGGAAGAGAACCAAGCCTTTGGGATTTCACAACCCAATCAGCAGCCAAATTGGACTCCCTCAGACAATGAGCTATGCAAATAATTCGATGGGCCTTAATAAGCTTGAGACAATCTGTGATAAGATGACGCTCCTCCCAATTGAAGTAATCTGTGAACCACTTATCAATGCTTCAACTAGATTTGCCCGATCGGACTCAATAGTGACTCTCAAAGCCAAGTCTTCTCTCAATGCTAAGTACGGAGTAGCTTCATAAACGGCTAGGGTTTCCACCTATGCAGTGGAAGAAACTTTCACGGATTTAGCAAAACCAGCAATGATATTTCCCGAGTGATCTCTCGCAAATTCCATCCATCCACCGAGCCTTCAACAAAGGATCATCAACATTGAATTTTAGCGTTTTCTTCGCGCGGCGGCACCCATGTCTTCGAGCCGATAAAGGTGCGCTTCTTCCCGGATTCTTGAGAATGGATATTCCACTTCTTGAAGTTTGCTTGCATAAATATGGTGACTCCAATGCTTGTTTGAAATATGGAGTTTTACCTCGAAACACAAATTCGTTATGGATTTCCGGATACTCCAAAGGACCACACCACTAAGGGTAAGTCAAGTAAATCGGTGCCTTTCTCACACAAATCGAGCAACCATCCTTCGAATCTTGAGATTTCACGGTTGTTAATCCGAATGTTCATGCAAGGGTCAGCCTGGACAAACCGTGTCTAAGGACAGTAGAAAGATGTGCTCTATCATCTCCACACCCATTCGACAAATAGGACAGATCGGGTCGGTATAATTTTCCTCTTCCGGATATTTTCCTTTGTGGGAACTGCGTTAGTCTGAGAGGGACCAAAGGAAAATCTTAATTTTTTTGATGAATCTGCATGTCCCGGATGGTTTGCCAAAGTGCTTTGGGAGTTTGATATGAAGAAGATGCATGCTCTTTTTGTGCTTTTGTGCTGTCTCTTCTCTCATAAAGTTATAGCTATTTTTTACTGTATAAATACCCAATTTGGTTCCAGTCCATACTAACTTGTCCTGTGCATTGTTGTGGGTCTGGATTGAAATTGTTTGAATCTCCTGCACTAACCGATCATCAAAAATTTCCTGGAGCTTTTGCACATTCCATTTTTCTTCTTCGATTAATATCAACTCTGAGACCATCATTGGCTCATTTCGGTTTGCTGGCCCCCTATAATACCACTTTTTAACCACTTATGCTCCTTGATTTTAACTCGTTTTCCATCCCCAATTGACCACATAATGGAATTGGCTATTGATTCCCCGCCTAATAACAAACTCTGCCACCCCCAAGAAGGTCCGAACCTCTCTTGGCCTGCCAAAAGTCTCCTTGATGAAAGTAAATCCCTTTTAACAGTTTGCTCCAAAAGGAATCGGGATTACGAGACAGCCTCAATGCTTGTTTACCAAGCATTGCCCTATTGAATAAGATAAGATCTCTAAACCCCATACCCCCCTTATCCTTCCTCAGTTTTAGAGATTCCCAATTCTTCCAATGAAGTCCTGTTTTGGATTCACTGATTTTCCACCAAAAATTGGCAATCTTTTTCTCAGTTGCTTTGCAAACTGAGATAGGGATTTTGAAAATTGACATTGCATAGTTAGGAAGGGCTTGAACAACGGTTTTTAGCAAAATCTCCCTTCCGGCTTTCGAGATCAATTGTTCTTTCCACCCTTCTAACTTTGCATTAACTCTTCCAAGGATCCAGGAAAACATATTCTTCTTTGAAACACCCCAGTCTGGGGGATACCTAAATATTTGCTAGTGTGGCTAATTTCAAGTATCCTTAACTCCCCGGACATATTTTTTCTCAATGAATTGGGGATAGCCCTTGCTGAAATAAATGCGGACTTGTTTAAATTGATTGCTTGGCCCGACACATAACAATATTGATGAAGAATAGCTGAGACATTTTGGCATTCCAAAATAGTTCCATCCAAGAAAAATATAGAGTCGTCAGCAAACAGTAAGTGCGATAAGGTAGGGCAATACCTGTTCAACTTAATACCCTTTATACTTCCATCACCGACAGCCTTATCCATGAGAAAAGACAGGCAATTTGCAACCAGAATGAATAGATAAGGGAGAGTGGATCACCCCTGTCTGGTTGCCCCTAGAGGGGTTAAAAAAGGAAGGATTCTCCATTAAGCTTCACACTAAAGGAGACTATTGCTACACACTGCATTATCCAACTAACCCACTTAGCATCGAAGCCCATTTTAAGCAAGGAAGCTTTCAAGAAATCCCACTCAATTTGATCATAGGCCTTCTGCATATCTAACTTTAAAACTGCCTGGAATTTCTTGTAACGATTCCTAGTTCTCAACTGATGTAGTACCTCTTGGACAATAAAAATATTGTCTTGAATTTGCCATGTGACAAAAAAGTACTTTGTTCCTTAGCTATAAGATTAGGTTGCCACTTCTTAAGTCTGTTTGCCAAAATTTTTGAGATTATCTTATAAGCAAAATTGCAAAGACTAATTGGGCAAAACTGTTCAAGCTTTTCTGGATTAGGGGATTTTGGAATAAGTGTTATATGAGTTTTATTCATCTTTGGATCTAGAATTCCAGTGGAAAAGAAGGACTGTATAGCAGAAAAGACATCCCAATTAATGATTTCCCAATGATATTTGAAAAAAATACCGTTCAAACCATCCGGTCCAGGAGCTTTTGTCAAGCCTAGTTGGGAGACTGCCTCACAAACTTCTCCCATAGTAACAACCTTAGTTAGCCCCTCATTCATTTCAGCTTGAACGATACATGGGCATTGATCAAGTACTGGATGAAAGTTTCTCAGAGCTACGGTGGTAAATAATTCACGGAAATAATCTACCGTTCTCTGCTTTAGTGCCTCTTCACCCCTTAGCCATTCATCATTAGGCCCTTTAAGCATTGTAATTCTATTTCTGCTTCTCTGTTGGATGGTAGTTGCATGAAAAAACTTCGTGTTTTTATCACCCCACTTAAGCCAATTGACTCTTGACCTCAAACTCCAATACATCTCTCCTCTCCTTCACATATCTTCCAGCTCCCTTAGAGTGCATTGTGTTTTGTTTTTATCAAAGGAAGAGTCTCGGCTATTCATAAGAAGTTGGAGTTCCTGGTTGAGCTCCTCGATTCTCTTAAGATTATTGCGAAATTTCTGCTTGCTCCATTTTGTTAACTCTCTAGACACTCCCATTTTCTCCACCAATTTCCCATTTTCCACAGAATGTGACCTCCAACCTTCAGTTACTACTTCCATACATTCATAATCCTCCGCCCAAAATGCTTCAAATCTGAATTCCTTTCTTTTTTTCACTATTGATTCCATAAGGGAGAGCAGCAAGGGACTGTGGTAAGAACCAACAGCAAGGAGGGCACACGCTTCAGCTCCTGGGAAAGCAAGACGCCACTCCAAGTTACAAACTATTCGATCTAGTTTCTCCTTTACAAAATGAACCCCTTCTCTATTATTCGCCCATGTAAATGCACACCCCTTACATTCTACTTCCATCAAAGAACAATCGTTTAAACAATCCCAAAATGCAGCCAAACGGTTGCGGTCAGTCGGACGTCTTCCTATTTTTTCCCAGTGATAAAGGACTTCATTAAAATCCCCCATACAAACCCAAGGAAGGCTGTCAAGTTGACTCACTTCCCTTAATCTGTCCCAAAGGAGCAATCTATCCTTAAAATCATTCGCGGAATGCACAAATGAGATTCACATTCTTGTTCTATTTTTAGGGTCAGTACAAATTACATTGACCATCTCTTTGGATGCAAATTCTATCTCCAACTCGACTTGGTTAGTCCACAAAACAAATAGCCCTCCTGCAATGCCAATAGGGTTCACCACAAAGCAGAAACTGAATTTTAAACGCTTTTTCATACTTGTTCTTGGTTTTCAGTCTCCATCAGAAACACCACATTGGGTCTATCATTGGCAATATTTGCCCTTAACGTTGGAACTGTCAAGGGTGTGCCTAACCCTTGAGAGTTTCAGCAAAAGACTTTCATCTGAAATCTTAATACTGAAATACTGCAGATAGGCGACCAGAAGGACAAACACCTAGCACAGGAGCAGCAGCAAGGATCGACAAAGAGGGAATAACAACCACTTACTCAGGCAAATCCCACTTGAAGAATTGAACCAGGAGATTAGGGCACACATTGCAAGCAAAGGCCTCCCAAAGAGGGCTACATCACTAATTGACATACTGCGCATCCAGACCCCAAAAGATTACACCCACAGTATCAGTTGGGGAAGAGCGTAAGAGCAAATACGATAGGGTTTTATAGGTGGGAAAGGAAAGGGCATCCGAAGGAGAAGGAAGAAAGGAAGTTTAAGAACTAAGAAAATGGAATGAAACAGTAACTTAGGGTTTAGGGTTTTGGAATGAAGCTACCACCGAGGGTAGGGGGGAAACTCTCCATGCGAGAGAGAGAAGCTTATCTTTCGGTGAATGAGATGCAGGTTAATCGTATAATTCAAACAAATTCATTCAATTGAGATGTTGGAAATGTGTTCAATTGAATTTAATAGTTTGAATTCGAGTTGTTTAATTCCAATTTGATCCATTCCTTTGATAATTGGATAGAAATTCTTTGCAATTAAGTCCCCAAGAGAGCAAATTGGATTAAATTGCACATAAGCCTTGCAATTGAACCAATCGAACCGGTCCAGACCTGCTTGAACTAATTTGAGCTGGCCAGCCAATTCAACCAGTGCGACCCACCCATTCGACAAGAATGGCCGGATTCCGACCACATCCGGCCACCTCAAGGGGTGGCCAACCAAGACTTATCTCTTGTGCCAAAAAATTACCAAAATTCCCTTATATCCAACCAATGAGAGAAGACCTTAACCATTAAGGAAACAAGGGAGGCCATTAGATTAATCTAACGGTAAAAATTCAAACCCAATAAAGGTATATAAGCTTTTTCCTTCCAAATTTTAGAAGGAATAGTCATTTGAATCAAAAATTCTCTGTCTCTCGTTCTCTCTCTCTCTCTCTACGCCTGAACCGCCGTTCGCGGCCTCATTTTTGGCAGTCAATTGCCACGCCAACGTGTCTCAGGTCTTCCCCAAGCTGATTGCAACCTTCCTTTGGCCGGAGCTTCACCAGAGAGCCTCGATCAGGCCACTTCTCCTTCTCAGTCTCAACACTAGCGTCCAAGTCGATCTTGCTAGCCGGCTGCTCCAGCCGCCCGATCCGCAGTCCGGCAACCTCCCACAGCGTCTCGAGCCTTGTGGCCGACCTCTTTAGCTCCTACACAAGGCTGTGGTGGTTGGCTTGAGTTGAAACAGCCATAGGAATCTCTCTATTCCACTTGATTTCAATTGTCATTACTTCTTGTTCTTTCTACGACCTTGACTTGCATTCTCACACCGAAGTTCTTGTGCTGTGAACTAGATACCGGAGAGCTATCCTCGGCTCCATATCGAAGCTGAGTGGTGGCCAAATAGATCATATGAGCTCGAAGAGTTCATCACACAAGGTAGGTGATCCTAAACTGAGTTTGTGGCTAGATTATGAAACTGAATGGCACAATGAATGTATGAGATGAATCAAGGCCTAATATGAGAATATGATTACTGTTGATTTTTTTGGTCATAAGAATATGCTTGCTATTAGGATGTGTAGAACGCTGCATGTCGATTGATCTATGCATAGGAATCATTCAATGAATGCTAGGAACATTGATTTCATGTTCTGTGATTTTCGTGCACTGAGGAGTCAGTAACCTTCCACTGCTGATTTGTGCCTCTAGATGTCGAAATCTGGAAAAACATTCAACTAGAGATTCAAAATAGACGTCTTGAGCTTCGATTTGACAGGTCATGTGTAGAAAATGAATGTCATTTGCTAGATGAAAACCTCTTCGTAATTTTAAATCGGAATCTGGAATGTCAATTCTCTGGTCTGTTCATATGCTTTCCGGACCGACCTTACTCGGTTCGATGATTTTTATGATTTTATGTGTTCTTTGTCTGTGAAAGCTTCCTTCATAAAGGTTTTCATGAAAGTTGTAAAGGACATCTAGATCTTTCTAGCATAAAAATTTCCGAAAATTTCATGTTGATTAGTTCAGCAGCATTGATTGATGCTCAAAGTAACGTTTTCTATTATGTGAAAACTGATTTCCGACTAACCTTTAAAACAGTGCTTTGCCTTCTGTTCATTGTTTCCCAAGAATTGGGTGATTGATAAACAAATGTTGATGAGTCTCTGGATTGTAGAAGGATTTATCCGGCCCATAGACAATGAAGATTGAGATATGGAAGATATTGCTCATGACTATTTCATGGATCTATTCGGATGAATTTCTTTCAAGACTACATTGAAGATGAATTTGGAAATGTGACGTCTTGTAAGATGCATGATTTACTGAATGACCCAGCATGCAGAGTTGCTGAAAATGAGTATTCTCAAGGAGTTGATCTGACATGGTCATCAAATGCTCAAAGAATTCACCATGTATCGTGGGGTTCACCTTTAGATTTAACACGGGGACTTCCAACTCCTCTACTCAGAGCAAAACATCTGAGGATGTTCATCAGAACGGCTCAAACGGAAACCTCGAGGTGTGAAACTCAATTGGGTTATAAAACTCTTTGCGAATTCATTTCTAGTTTCAAGTTCTTGCGTGCCTTGTATTGGCATGATAGTGGTATCGCGAAGTTGCCAAGTTCCATTTGTGAGTTGAAGGATCTGACGTTTCTAGATCTCTCTGAAAATGAAGGAATCGTGAGGCTCTCTCCTTCCATCTTCTCTTAGTTGTGTATCACATTATTTTGCTGTTGCACTCGGCTGGGTTCTCTTGTTGCTGCTCTCGTCAGGGCCTATATTTTCGCTGTTCTGCTGTGGGCATCCACCTCAATCCTTCGATGATCTGTTGCTGCTTCGGCTAGGCTCGGTGACAGGACCCCTATCTTTGCCGTCCAGCTCCTCCGGTTCGTCTGAAGGTTTTTGCTGTATGTTGCTGCTCCCGATGGTTTCGGTACCTTGGATCTCCTTCTTTGCTGTCCTGATGTTGCTCCGGTGCCATCAGTTGACTGCAAAGCTTGGGATATCTTGCTGCTGATCCAGTTTCACATCTGTACTTTCTTGTCCACTTGCTTTGTGTCTTTTGCTGGTTGGTTTTTATTCTTGTTCTAGTCGAGTCTACTTGTTCTCGTTCTAGCTGGGGCCCCGGCCTGTTTTGTACTTAGTTCCTGCTGGACCTTCTTGACCTTGTCGGGACATCTTTTTGTGTCCTAATATGGTCAGGTTTAGGTTCGAGCTTAGATTGTACTTGGTGACTTGAAAAGTTATACAAACATTTACCTTTACCAAAAAAAAAAAAAAGAATCGTGAGGCTTCCTGATTCTGTGACAAGTTTGCAAACCTTGCAAGTACTAAACTCAATATGTGTTACATGCTAATAAAATTGCCAAGAGATATAAGAAAATTGGTCAACCTCAGGCAATTGGAGATTAGCAATTGTAATGCCCCCTATCTTATATGCCACAAAGGATGGGCAAGTTGACTCTTTTGCGCATGCTAACAGATTTCATTTTGCCTGGGGATGATTTATGCCCAAAGAATTACAGTGGGCTAGGGAGTTGAACAGGTTAAACAATTTGAGAGGAAGCCTCAAAATTGAAGTTAAGGGAGAAATAAAAGATGCAATAGCAGAATCAAACGCTGCGAACTTGAAGGAGAAGAATTCCTTAGTTTCACTAGTATTAGTGTGTGCGGAAAAGAAAATGATGAAGTTCACTTAAGAAGCTGCAGCCAAACTTAAATCTTCAAAGCTTAGAACTAAGAGGCTATGGGGGCGCAAGGTTTCCTAGCTGGATGTCTTGCATGCCTTAGTTAATTGAGCTACAGTTGTTTCGATGTGCAAGATGCAAAAGTCTCCCACCACTTTGTGAGATTACTAGCCTCAAGCGTTTGGAAATTGTTGAGCTACCTGTAGTGGGGTTCACAGAACGTGATCTTCATACCCTCTCATCACTTACTAATCTCTCCACACTAAGGGTATCGGAGTGTCCTAATCTGGACAAGATTCCACCACTTCTGCATCTCGAGAAGTTGAAACTTCATAGTTTCCCTTTGGAGTTGTTGCAGACCTCAGTTGCCACTGTTGAACATGTAATTGGTCTTGATGATCGAGTGAAGGATTTAATCAAGTTATTGGAAATAGAAGATGAGAAGGTTGGAGTGCGCATTGTTGGAATCTATGGAACTAATGGAATCGGAAAAACAACTATTGCGAAGGCTGTATATGACAGACTCTCCTCTTACTTCGATAGATGTAGCTTTCTAGAGAGATTGGAGAAACAGCACAAAATGTTGGTGGTTTTCAGTTTGTGCAAACTAAGTTGATATCTGATATTCTTGAGCGAGATGGCAATATTGCTTCTTTCAAAGGAGAAATCAAGTTCTTCCTGGATGAATTTCGCAGTATAAAAGTTCTTATTGTCCTAGATGATGTGGAAGAACAGACTCATCTTAATGATCTTGTAGGAGACCAGCTTGACTGGTTTGGTTCTGGAAGTCGAATAATTGTTACTTCAGAAACTGGTGGAATTCTTCAAAGATATGTTTCTCAAGGCCTGGCTCGTACCTTTGAAGTGACTGAGATGGATAGTGATCAAGCTCTTGAACTTTTTCACAGGCGTGCTTTAGGAACAAATGATTTTTTTTTTTTTTTTTCACCCAAAAAAAAAAACAAATGATTTTTTTTTTTTTTTTTTTGTAAAGAGGAACAAATGATTTTATACCTGGCTATCCTGAAATTGGGAATCGCATTATCGAAGCTACTGGGCAGGTTCCATTTGCTATTGAAGTTATGGGTTCATTTCTGCGTGGAAAAACAATAGAAGATTGGAGGAAGATAGAGGACATGATGAAATAACGGAAGCAGAACTCTCAAGAGATTTTGAAGGATTGCAGGGAGATTTTGAAAATCTGTTATGAAGCATTTGATGAAAAGCAGAAACAAATATTTTGGGACATGGCATGGTTTGCCAATGGCGTGGATAGCCGAATTGCATCATATATGTGGCCTGATCGATATCTTTTGCCTTCTCACCATGTTCTGATGCCCCTAGCAAAATTGGAGGAGACAACATACTGTGGATGCACAAACTGTTGAAGCGCCTCAGTAGAACTATAGATAAAGAGGAATATCCTGGAAGACATGGCAGACTCTACATGCATGTTTCAGACCTGGAAGTAATCAATAGGAAAGAGGTAGAGGCTTTTTGTTCAATGGTTTGCTTTCTTCCGTATAATGAAAGCCTTGACATATAAGGTCTAATTTGTTATCCACTTTTTAGTTATTTTACCATCTATAGGTTTTCTTTGCATGCACAAAAAGAGAGCACCCTCGTCCTTATCACTTAGCAAATTGTCAAATCGATAGCTTCAGATTGATTTGTTACTCTCGGTAAATGTAGGGAATGGAAGAGGTTGAAGTCCTCTGCTTTGACTTAAAAAATAGTTGTTCCCATACATTTACAGAAACAAATTTCAAGAGCGTGCCAAACATAAGATTCTTGCAATTGGATCATGCAATTATGAGTGGAAATTTTGCAAATGTATTTCCAAAGTTAAGGTGGCTTCGTTGGCAAGGGTGCCCAAGGGATTTCAAAGCAACAGAATTTAATCTTACTGAAGCGGCCATTCTTGATCATTCATGGAGCAAAGTCACCGAAGACTGGGGAGGTTGGAGGAAAATCAAGGTGGTTTCCTATTTACTGCTCTAACGTATTTATTGCTGTTAATTATCTGGCAATTGGCCTCATGATGTTTTGTCTCTTGTTTTACAGATGGAGCAATTGGAAGTCTTAAATCTCACCGGTTGCACTGACTTACTGATAAGTCCCACATTTTATAGCTTCCTGAATTTGGAGATACTGATTCTAGAGCTATGCTCTCGGTTGGTCCATTTAGATCCTTCAGTCGGTGGTCTCAAAAAATTACTTTGCCTGAATTTTAAGTCCTGCATGGAACTTAACATGTTGCCTGCCGAACTGAGTCACTCGGAAGCTTTGAAAGTGCTCCTCATTGATGAGACTTCTGTGCAAGAAATTCCCTTGGAAGGTGATTCAAAGAAACTAGAAACTCTTTCTGCCTCTAATTGCTTGTCATTGAGTCTCCATTCATTTGAGCACCTGACATCACTTACAATACTCTCAGTAGATAATTCAAAGATCACCAAACTCCCCGATGGAGTTGGACTGCTGGTGAAACTCCGATGCTTGTCCTTGAGGAATTGCCGTTGGATACGAGAACTTCCAGACTCCATCGGCCAATTAGGAAGATCTTTAGAGGAGCTGGATATGTCGGGAACAGGGGTTTCAAAATTGCCAGATTCCTTTGGAAATCTGCGGAGTTTGAGAGTGTTAAAGATGTACTATTGCTTCGTAAGAGAATTTCCTAGTTTTATTGGGCGTCTAGATAGCCTTAAAGAAATACATGCCTCCTCGTGTAGGAGTTTAAAAGGGAGATTCCTAGAGACATTGGGAATCTAATTCATCTGAGAATCTTGAGGATGCAATATTCTAGTATTTGCAGCCTACCTTCTGAAATCAAGCATCTTTCTAAGCTGGAGACTCTTGATCTACTTCACTGCGACATGCTTCAGCAGTTGCCAGCACTTCCCTCTGGTTTGGTTAATGTGCGTTTGAGTCCTAAGTTCAAAAATGTCTAATCTTTAGGATCTGCCTCTGTTTCAAGGAGTTGGTGCTGGATGTTTTAAGATTGACCGCTGCACTTGAACATTGTTTCATCATTGTGTAACTTGGATAACGAGGTCATTGAAACCATTCTTTGTTCTATTTGGCCTCGGCTATGCTCAATAAGTCATTTTGTTGTCAATTCAGATAGAAGTTTTTGTTTCCTCTGATATTGCATGCTCTTGGTTTTCCTTTTTTGTGGCCCCAAATATTGCTTGCTGTTTGACACTAGCTTATTGTTGATCACTCAAAAGACTGGCGAAGTGCTCCCATTTTCACGCTGCCTTGGCGGTGATTGTTTTCCTTAGGGTGCCCGCGGTCTCCCTCGCAAAGTTTTTTTTTCAAGTAATTTAATGGTCATCATAAATCAATAATAAAAATCTAAAGCAACCAAATATCGGGTTATACTTACCAACTGATATTACAAATCATTAGTGTTATGCACAAAATGGAAATAAATCTCAAATATAAAAAGAAGTATGTAATAATTTGAGGACCAACTCAATTGACTTCGCATGCTAATAGAATCGGAGGCTTACGATATTACTTAATCTATATACTCCATAAACTCTTGATCATGTCAACTCCAACTGATTTTCAACAGAGAATGGTTGTTGGGGAATTACTTAATCCATATCATCCATAAACTCTTGACCATCTCAACTCCAACCGATTTTCCAAAAGAGTGTGGTTGTTGGGCTTGACTGAAATTTTTCTCACTTCCAACCTCCCTCTTATGATTTGCTGTTGATCTGATAAATTGAATGTTAGAACAGCCTATACGTAATTAATTCAGCCCAATTGAACGACCAAACGATAGCGGAAGGACTGAAAGTCGCCTAATAGCAAATGTGATTCGAAATGTTGGAGGATTACCAGTGTAATTTCATTGCAATGCCATGTTTACTTCCGTTCATGAAGGTGATGGATCTTCAAAAGTCTTTAACGTCATAAACATAATGGGAAATGGTAGCACAATTACTCGATATTAATCCCTGTATTGTTAAATGACGGTATTTTCGTCGTTTTACACTGATTGGCTGTGTGTAGAATAGGAAAAGCCTAACAAGACGCAGTTCGCGCGACATAGCATAGTGAGAGCATCCTCCCGAAAGAAATAGAGGAGCAAGATCCCTTCACCCCAAAGATCTATGGCGAAGGACAATCGTCTCGAAGATAACTTCTGGATGATTTTACAAAGGAGGGAAAGTTATGGCTGACGGCAAAATTTACGAGCTCAAGAAAATCGTTTCCACTCTATGTTTGATCTCTTTTTTTTTTTAAAATGTTCATTCATGTTATGTGTTATCATTTACTATACCATTTTCTGTAAATTGTCCTAGTACACAGACATATCATTTTTCGTTATGCTTAAATGTCGTCGAAAACATTTTTTTGACTTATATGATATAATCAACCTTAAGGATTGTATGTGGACGCTGGGCATGGCTTCCTCTATTTTAAGAAGACAAAGACAATATTACTCTTTAGAGACCCTAATTAAGATAAAATCTCAAGAATGTGTGTACACACAAAATGCATGTACGTAGATTTAATTTATGCCTACTAAATAGTATGAACCATTATTAAAATATGTCTCGAGTAAGAACCTATGAGGGAAATCCGCTATAAATAAGTTTCCAAATTTGATTAAGTTTCCTAAATAGAGTTGGATTATTAGTTTGAGTAGGTTTCCTATTTTGAATTCAAATCTATGAAGAGTATTCAAGAGACGGTTTCTTTGCAAGTCTAAGAGGAGCTTTTATTGTTTAAAACCTTTGTGAGAACGAGAAATTGATTTGCGAGAAATTGCGAAGGTTAAACAGTGTGTGAGTTATTTCGAGTAATTAAAGGCTGAGAAATACTTGCGTTTGAAAGATTCAAGTATGACTCTAATCTCTGTTTTATCGCTTGATCTATATGAAATCCAATTGTGCTCTTCCCGTGGAGTAAGTCCTGCAGACCAAACCATAGAATTCCAATATCTTATTTATTTCCTTAATTTATTTATTTTATTATTTGATCACTTGTTTTTTCGTAACAAAGTATATACATAAATGACAAGCTAAAATTTCGAACACGTAAAGAAATATGAACATGAAGAGGAAGAATGACATACAGTAAGCATTCCATCATCTCGTGACACTTTGATAAAGGCAAAAGAACACTATAAGTGCCATAACTTGTGTCACGGCGCTCACTTTGATGCCATAACTTTTTTCGGATCACTTTGATGCCAAGTTGGAGGAAAACGATCACTTAAGTGTCATAACTTTTTTTTTTTGACCACTTTAGTGCTAAAATTTTTGAAAAACGATCACTTAAGTGCTAAAATTTTTTAAAACGATCATTTAAGTGCTAAAATTTTTGAAAAACGATCACTTAAGTGCCAATCTCCGGCGAGCCACGTCAGCTTCAGAAATTAATAAAAAAAAATGCCACGTCAGATTTCCGGCGAAAAATTGTGTACGGCACCGGAGTTGGCACTTAAGTGATCGTTTTTCAAAAATTTTAGCACTTAAGTGATCGTTTTTAAAAATTTTAGCACTAAAGTGATCCAAAAAAAAAGTTATGGCACTAAAATGAGCGCCAGACACAAGTTATGGCACTTGTAGTGTACTTTTGCCCTTTGATAAATGAATAAGTAGAAGATATTAGACACTTCCGCTATCAAAACCAAAAATCATAGTATGAAATTGTGGGCTTTCTTTCCCTCTATTATTACTTAATGAATGTTGTTGGATTTATGACAATTCATTTTCACATAAATATGACTTGATTGAACCAACTTGACAAATTTTAGGACTTGATTGCACTTTTTACAAGTTTTAAGACTCAATTGTACTTTCATGACAATTTTATACACAATGAAAGTTTTGGATTTACGACAATTTGTGTCCTCTATTATATCAAATCAATTTTGAATATGATCTGGATAAATGTTAATTTGATTTACCTTATCCAATCGACCATCATCTTGTTCAGGTTAAATTGTTTTTCCATGAATATGTATCCTAATTTGATTGGACAATTACAATTGTAAAAATTAAAAATAAAAATTGCCGAGAATTGAAATATTTATATAGGATTTTATAATCAACTCGAATTTTTTTTCTATTTACAGAAACAGTTAAGAAACTACATTTAAAATAAGTAATCTCAATGGAGAGTATAACCTAAGATAGTTTCTCTAATTTATCTTTTTTTTTTTTTCAAGTTTAAACTTAATAAGAAATAAAATCTTGATATACTTTCTAATGTATCAATTTTTTTTTAACACTTAAGCTCAATATATAAAATATAGAAATTGGGAGATGATGGAGTATAATGAAGAATAGTGTGACATTCCAAAATTTGCCCATTTGAGATTTATGAAATGAGTGGTTTTATGAACGTATTTGTAGCTAGGTTTCGCTCGGAATTGGCCATTCCTAGGATACTAACCATTAGGAAAGGGCTAATTTGGGATTTAAATTTGTGCGACTAAGGAAATTCGGTCGTGAACTGACTTTCGACCATAGAATCGTCAAGGTGACATTTTGAGCCAATGTAAGTTTCGATCTTAGGATAGTTATGGGCGGTTCGTCATTGTCATACGAGTGGATCACGGGTGATTCCGTTTGACCATGAGGTGAGTTGACGAACGATCCAGAACCTATACCGAACGATCGCGCCCATCGAAACTAGCGATCGATTCTCGCAATTATAATAACAACCGAGGTCGCCACGATGCGAGCGAACTTGCACGCCACTTGATTTAGTATCAGTCACGGGTCGAATATGCGAATTTCCCCAAAAGCCGCCCGTTAGTCTGAGACACACTCAAGTTACGTTATTTAAAATTCAGTTATTAAATTTGAGCCCAAACTGGACATCGAAAAATTAGGAAGTCACGACAGGACATTAGGACGACGTTGTGGTTGGAACGCATAACTTCGGATTTGCCCGAATCCTTCAGAAAAATTCAATTTCGCAAGAAAATGAGAAAGTGACCGTTTTACCCCTAAAAGTTTGTTAAGGGCAAGTTTTAAGAGGGAAGGGCATTTTGGTAATTTTTCCTTAGCTTTGGAAAATGACAATTTTACCCTTGGACTTTTTAAGAAATCCCCAAATTGCCCTTAGATATTTTGGAAAAGATTCGATCCAGGCCATTGATTTCAAGATAAGATCGAATCTCGACCGTTGATTAAAAAGATTAGAGAGGGGTAAGATTGTAATCTGTCAAGTTGGTCAAAATTGGACTATTTTAGTCCAGATTTCTCTCTCTCTCTCTCTCTCTCTCTCTCTCTCTCTCTCTCTCTCTCTCTCTCTTCTCTCTCTCTCCTTATTCTCTCTCTCATCTCACGGCAGCCCCCCCACCGAGAGGTCTCTCTCTCCCTTGGCCGAGCCTTGCCGCCGCCACCGCTGCCGTCGCCATTTCGCCGATTGCCACACGGACCACCATCGCCCGTCGGCGTGACCGTTGACCACCGCTTGTTTTCCACTCTAGCCGAGTTAATCTAGAGTTCGGGTAAGTTGCAATCTAAACCCTAGTTAAGATATCGGGTATTAACGGACTAGTTTAAACACGGTTTAGTCGGTTTTAGGGGCTGATTTGGATGAGGGGCCGTAGGGATGAAATTGTGGTATTTTGATGGTAAATTAGAGGCCAAATAAGGGCTGTGATTGGCCGGATTGGATGATGTCTATTTGGCGCATAGACTGGATGTTTTGATTCGGCAATTAATTGCGTGAAATTGCCGTGTAGCATCGTGATTGTTGTGCCATGGTTTTTGTGATGAAAAATGGCATGTTATATTATGGTTGTGGCATGGTAGTTTGAACCTTGTGGAATGAGTTTTGGCGGGTTGAAATGCGGTAGAAATCAATTAGGGTTTGAATCCGTGAGGTTTGATGTGATTCTCATATTCGTGACTATTGTACTCGTATGGATTGCTATTTTTGTGGAGAATTTTGTGGGCCGAATTTGAGGAAGTTTCTTCATGAAAGTTGCTTCCAACATCTTGAAATATAACATATTTTAAATTTGGAATTTTTAGAGGCCATTTGGGTCACACGAAAACTCATTTTCAGACTGTCTTAAAACTGCCCAGGACACTTGTTCATCCCGACTTTCTTGTCTTTCCGAATTTTTATAAAATTTTTTAGATCTATTTTTTATAAACTTGCTTCACAAAATTTGTTGGAGACTTTCATTTCCATGACATATAAAAATTTCAAATTTTTTCAAGGTGATTTGGGTGTTGAAAGAAATGTATTTTGAGGACAAAACAGTCTGTTAGAGTGAATTGATTTTGGTCTGATTTCGAGGGACAAAAAGGCATGGTTGCAGATTGAACCAGATTTTGTATTCTTCATAAGAAATGTTTATCAAGATGTTTTTATAATATATCCAAAATTTATAATTTTTGGAGTTCGTTTACTATTTATTTTGATAGGATTTTGATCACTGTGTAAACTGCCCAATTTTATCCTGATTTTATGGATGCTCATTTTTATGAGCGGAATGGTGGGGGTGTCGAGGTTGAATAGTTGCTGCCCTTGTGACAGGAATTGATGCCCGAATGTGTGTTTGTATATTCTAGGGGCTGAATTGAAATGGTTAAATTGGGTGCATTTAATTAATTCATAAGAAATGTTTATTAAGATGTTTTTTTTATGATATATCCAAAATTTATAATTTTTGGAGTTCGCTTTACTATTTATTTTGATGGGATTTCGATCACTGTGTAAACTGCCCAATTTTATCCTGATTTTATGGATGTTCATTTTTATGAGCGGAATGGTGGGGGTGTCGAGGTTGAATAGTTGCTGCCCTTGTGACAGGAATTGATGCCCGAATGTGTGTTTGTATATTCTAGGGGCTGAATTGAAATGGTTAAATTGGGTGCATTTAATTAATGCTCGAGTATGTGTGACCGTGTGGTGTGATTGTGTGATGGTGAAATGTATGTGGGGCATGTGATTGTGTGGCTGTGTGATATGTGTAGCCGCGTGGCTCGTGGTGGTACGGTGGTACGAGAAGATTTGAATGGTTGGAAAAGTGGTACCATAAGGCGTGTTCGTTTCGTGAGGTAGGTTCCGTCCCGAGGCATGTTACGCGGGACGGTGCCATCCTTGACAAGGTGACGATGCCCGGCCCGAAGGGGTGATGATGCCTGACGAGGTCAGAAGACCGTTAGCCTGATGCGTTTTACCCGGGCGCAGTGGAGAAGGAAAGTTAAGAATGTAGGATTCCGTCCTGAGACGTGTTATGCGGGGCGATGCCGTTCTCGACGAGATGATGATGCCCGCCCGACGAGGTGACGATGCCCGACGAGGTCAAGACCGTTAGCTGATGCATTTTACGCGCGCAGAAAGATGGAAAGTTGAGAATGAGCTGGACTCGATTTGACACATGAGACTTGTAAAAGTTGACGATGGTCCGAAAGTTAGTGTGCAAGTGTGGTTTGCCTTTGCGTGATATGATGCTGGATGAGTATGGATATAAATGAATTGGTTGTATTATTGTCCGACATGCACGAACGTGCATGATGGATCCCAAGTAGGATCGTATGTGATTGTTAGTACGATTGGTTGTTTGCATTATGCATGTTTCATCTGGAGATACGTGGTAGCTTAAGTGGGGTTTAGGCTGTCAACTTATTGAGAATTGTCTCATGATTGTATCAATCAAACCATTTCAGAGCACCCGCCCGAGCCATGAACCTTTCTTCTTTGCCGCCGCCGCAGCGTTTTGGGATTGTTATGCACACGGATCATGATGTTGTAGAATACCCAATCGAGATTGAGGCCGATTCGGAGTCATCGGATGAGCATGTGCCTGATGAAGATTCGGATGAGGATTCCGAAGAGAGTGAGTCAGAGTGGACGCCATCTAGAGGGCGTAGGGATTAGTTTTGGAGCTGAGGAAGAGTTTGGAAGTGTCCCATTTTGGTGTAGTGCTTACCCAGGCTACTGATCTTTTTGTGATATCGGTGGTTTGCAATTTAGTAGTTCAGTGTGCATATTTTGCTTTGTGGTTTGTAAATGGCGGTTGTGGCATAAGTTTATATTGTAAATGGATATTGTACTTAAATTGAGGTATAGTATGTGATTTGGTGGTTTGGCAATTTATTCTCCCTAGTATCCCCGGTAAATCATTTGTCCGGGTGTTTGTTGTTTCCATGGATTAAACTCGATGGGTTCGTTTGGGTCAGCGACGATTCCTAGGACGTCGCATTAATTCGACCGAAGAAGGATGTCGCGAGGTCGATCGGGTTCGGGCTGTGACAAATAGTTTCTCTTATTTATCTGTATTTTTCAAGTTTAAACTCAATAAGAGATAAAATATCCATATAATATGTCTTTATCTATTTTCTAAAATTTAAATCCACTAAGACATAGAAAGTAGCAGATGATAAACCATTTAATGAAAACCTTGTTAGTCGAATAGGGGTCAAGTGGCAAAACAATGCCGCGTATCATGCCACGTGGTAAGCATAGGTGTAGACATTTTCTCAGCTTCGGTTTTAATTATATATAATAAATAAGATTATAAATACGAGCAATTACTTGATGTGCTAGTAATTATCCGAGCCTTTGGCTCAATAGAAATAATTACTTATGTAGTTATGTTAGCCATATTTAATCTCAGCTTAAAAGTCCATTATCATCATACTACTTTTTTTTTTTTGGCCTAATACCTAACAATCCTCCAACTTTAATTTTTGTCCCAATTGTATCCTTTATCTCATAAAAAGCCTCCAACTTTAGATTACGTTCCAATTCTACCCTAAACTTTTTTTTTGTTCTATAAAAACTCCCAACTTTAGGTCCAATCTCAATTCTACCATAAACTTTTTTTATCTCATAAAAACCCTCAACTTTAAGTTCAAGACCAATTATATCCTAAACTTTTTTTTGTCTCATAAAAAAATCTTATCTTTAGGTCCACTTTCAATTTCACTCCAATTTTTTCCTCATAAAAGAGCACCAACTTTTACTTGAGTCCCAAATTTACTTTCCATTGTCCCTTTGTGCGTTCAATTTTTGATCTCTCATTCTTAGGAATGTTCCATCTCTTGCGATCGAGAGCTCTACTTTTCGAGATGCTTGAACCGCTCGTGGTTGCCATCTCTCGGTTGTCAATGAGAAATTTTGGATGGAGGGTTAATGAGAGCATATTTGTGATTCAAGTTAAATTTTGTGGTTTTTATGAGACTTTAAAATTTTAAGATAAAATTGAGACTGGACGGTAAAATTGGGATAAGACCTAAAGTTAGCGGTTTTTCATAGAACAAAAAAAATTTAGGATTGAATTGGGATAAGACCTAAAGTTGAGGGTTTTTATGGAACAAAAAAAAGTTTACAGTAGAATTATGACTAGACCTAAAGTTTGAGATTTATTATTGTTGGGGCTAGCAATACAACCTATAGGGTGAGTGAATAGGTTATTATGTCAATGGTTTTTCAGATTTTTGCGAAAAATAGTAGGTGCTAAGTAAATTTTGGGTTTAACTAGATATGTGAGAGATAGTGACCTGATTGTGTGCTTAAGAACATTAATAGGAAGATAAATAGCAGCACACAAATATATATAGTGGTTCCGCTTTATCTCCAAGCCTACATCCATTCTCACCACTAATAGCCACAAGTCAGGCTGGAATACACTAATAATTTGCTAAACAAGTTACACTCAAAGATACACCAATCCTATTAGACTATAGATCACATTATCAGGAATTAGGTGCTACTATAACTTGGAATACTTGATCTTTCAAAGACAATTACAAGGCAGCAAGTATTGCAGACAAACAAGAGCTTTTTGCTAATAACACAACAAATAGCAAGATTTTTGGAATTTGTATGAATGTGTGCCTATTTCTCTTTCCCCTAACTTTTTGACTTCAAAGATCTTTTCTTTTATATTCATCTTCAATAGAATCATTGAGGATGTCTTTGAGAAGCAAGATAACCGTTAGTGTCCATTGGTGCTGTTGTTTGAGAAACCAGCCGCCCATACAACCTTTTCCGAACATTTGCAGACTTCTTGAAATAGCTAATGCTATTGTTTTGTAGCTATGACTTTGACATACTATCAGACAACATGTTCTCTTGTTTTCCAAATCTTCTGCTATGTATGTCCAGTCGCCAACGGCTATAATAGTGAGACAACGGTCATACTCAATGATCCGTTATCCTAACATCACCAATGACCTGATCAGCTTTAACGAAACATCATTATGTAGTTGATCTTTTAAGTCTGTTGGTGCTTTTTACATAAAAACTTCAAGGACATCTTGTGATCTTCTTTTCAATGGATCACACCATGAATATCACTTAGTCCTTTAAATATATATGCACTAAATAATGTAGATATTACACCAAGGATAATTTGGGTATCATCAAAAAAATTTGGAGATGTTTCTCCAACAATTATGAGACAAAAGGTAAAATTGGGACAAAAGTTAAAGTTGGAGGTTTTAAAGGTATTATGTCACTTTTTTTTTTAAAAGGTACAGAAATGTTCGAAATAAGTATTTAAATAATAAATTAGTTTTTGTACATCATCGTAAATATTTTTGGAGTTAGCACAAGCATATCGAAAGGTGTTTTTACCCTTGGTTAATAAGGTGAGTTGATAAAACCTTTTTCCAGGATGAAATCTAATACGTTCTCATGCTATCAGCTTGGATGTAGATAGAGTAATTAAAAACGATTAGATTAGAATGAGCCTCATATGAATTAGGGAAAATTGCAAATAAGGGTTTGAAGTGCCCTCATTTTCTTAAATAAGGGCCCGAAGTTGACTTTGTATTAAATCGGGGCATGAAGTGCCATCATTTTCTCAAATAAAAATCTAAAGTTGATTTTGTTTCAAATAAGGATCTGAAGTGACTATATCTATTTCAAAAAAGGGGTTTGACTTATTGGATAATAAAAAAAGGGTATTTTTAAATCGTTTCACTTTTTTAATTTTTTTTCCTTTCTTTTCTTTTTTTCCTTTTCCTTTTTCTTTCTTTTTTTTTGATTTTCTTCCTTCTTGGTGGCCGGCCACAAAGGCGAAGCTCGGGAAGGGTCATGCGATCCTTACCCGGCCCGATCTGGCGGGTAGGGTCACCTAACCCGATCTAGCGAGGGCTACCCTTGCCGGCAATAGGCGGGCGACCCTTATCGGCCATGGCCTAGGCCGGCCCTCGCCAAATCTGGGCGGGGTGGCCTCGCCACGGTGCTGGCGAGGGACAGCCCAGCTTGGGCGGCCCGGTCTCGATGAGGGGCGGCCCGTTTGGGCGGCCGGTCTTGCCCATGGCCGATGAGGGTGGCCCTCGTGCAACCCTTCTTGGGTTTTGGCGATGGCTGATTGGCCACCGTGAAGCACAAAGAGAACCTAGAAGAAGAAAAAAAAGGAAAAGAAAGGAAAAAAAAAAAAAAAAAAAGAAAGAAATAAAATTAGAAATATTTAAAATTAAAATGATTTTTGGACGAAAATGCCTTTGACTGGCCGTAATATTTTGCCAACCGATAACCAGCGAGGTCGGGCCCTTATTTTGGACTCTCATGCCCACTTTAGGCCCTTATATTTGAGACTAACATGCCACTTCGTGTCCTTATTTGAGAAAATGATGGCACTTTAGGCCTTTATTTGAAATTTTCCATGTGAATTATACAATTCTAATGTCCCTTTCATGTTTGCCTATATATAATACTCTTTACTTGAATTACTATAATCAACTACCGCTATTCGGAGTAAACTTGAACATGAAGTAATTATCAATCAAAAAAAAAAAAATCCACAACAAATAATCGTGTTTTGCCAGGTTGTGTTTCAGTCGACAAAATATCTTTTCACCAAAGGTTGATCTTCAGTTTTCAATAAATTCGAGTTCGGTTGTGATTTGGACAAGATTACAAAAATGTAACAAGGATCCACACTAACTAAATCTTGAAATAGATAAATATAACTACTGGAAACTGATAGATTGAAAAATTGAAAAGTACATTATTGCGTTCATGATTCTTGAAAAGCCCTTTTACAATGATTCAACACAGCTTATATAGCTTGTTATCTAGCATAACTGCTTCTATATGGTTAATATTCAAACTTGAAATTAAAACCGCAATGCCCTTTATTTTCAGCTCCATGAGAATGCTTGGTAACTACACCATCTTATCAACAAGCGGTTATAGCTCTGCAGCTATCGATGGGCTCAACTTCTAGCTCCATGATTGCTTTCCACGATTATATGTTAATCCTTTTTGGGAACGAATGTCTCCTCAATCGACCTCTTCTTGGCTTTCAATCATATTTTTTGGTATTTAATTAAATTTAAAAAGTATTAATTGTTGATCAATTGTCATTGTTTGTCGACAACAAAATTCGGTCATCAATGTTCATGATCATGGGCAGACTCCTTAGCTTCTAACATTTGCCGACAACCCAAATGCTGGACATCTTGTATATCGGCATTATGTCGATCTTTAGTACTTGGTTTCTGTCTGCAAGCTTTGTCCTTCTGCCTTCTTATCGATAATCAAAGTAACTAACAAGGAGTTCTGTGTTGGCATTATGTCGATTAAAATGATTTGAGATTTTTGGTCTCAACGTTCACCCTTTTGAAAGAATTAAAAATCCTCAAAAAGGTGACAACTTTTTTCAAGAGTTCAGACGAAACATTCTGACATTTCGTGCTCTGCTCTAGTGGTTGCTCTATCTTCAATTGGTGTCATTCTGACATGTGTCCGCGATTGGCACGCTGTACAAACCGTCATCATTTCTTGCTAGCCAGTAAGCCAGTATCCCAAGCCATTTCTTGACACTTAAATTTTGGCGAACCAATCAGTTGTTCGCTGCATAAAGAATTAGGGATCGATATCAATCCCTAAATAAAAAAAAAATTAGTTAAATTACATATAGATTATGAGCATTTGAATTAGTATTTAGCTCATATATTTGCATTTGCATTGGACTGGCAGTGGATGGACTCAAGTGCAAAGGTTTTGAACTCAACAAAATTGTTTTGTCGTAAATGTTCTCACGACAAAATATAATTCACTGAAAGTCGTTCTTCGGTTCTTAATGAAAAGAGACTGAGTTCTAGATCTAATTCCGGACAGGAGCAATCCAGGCGTGAATAAAGAACTTGATTTTTACAAAAAGCTAAACGAATCCATCCAGTTGATGGTGGCGTCCAAAGTTCACAAAGACCTAAGCAACTACAGCTAAGGAAACCGAAAGTGCAAAACTGGAGCATAAAGACTACAACTATGGAAACTGAAAGTGCGAAACTTGGAAGTAAAGATAAAAGACAACATTAGTTTTGTTTATGTGTGCCGGGGGTCCTTCTGTTGATAATCAAACGCTATTTATAGCACAGACTTGGTAACCGTTCTTGGTGTTGTATCCAGTCTCTACCGTTGATTTCATCTTTACCATTCATGTGATGACACATGTTTATCAACTGTTATCGATCTTATCTTCTGTATGAAGTGATAACTGCTTTTGAGCCCATTTAGTCTCTGAAATGACAACCGTCATCAAGCCCATTGGTTCTCTAAGGTGACAACCGTCATCGAACTTTCCTCCGTTTAACACCTGTCTTTCAGAATGGTAACTTTCATTGAGCTTTCTCTCCATCGACATCTGTTTCCTGGGACGATAACCATCCTCGAACCTTTCCTCCGTTTGACACCTGTCTCTTGGGATGATAACCGTCATCGAACCTTTCCTCCATTTGACACTTGTCTCTTGGGATGATAACCGCCATCGAGCCTTTTCTCTGTTTAACACCTATCCCTCGGGATGACAACCGTCATCGAACTTTTCTCCGTCGACACCTATCCACCGGAAATATGGACCTTCGCCGAGTTTTTCTGACTTGTCATCCATTATCCTTTTCATCGATTTCATCGATGAAAGGTACCTTTAGCACTTGGACACTTGTCTTTTCTAGAGCAAAGGCTTTCATTGAATCCTTCATAGCTTTTCTCCGTCGACACCTATCCACCAAAAATAAGGACTTTCATTGAGCTTTCTTGACTTGACATCCATCACCCTTTTCATCGATTTCATCAATGAGAAGCACTTTTAGCACTTGGGCATCTGCCTTTTCTAGGGCAAAAGCTTTCATTGAATCTTTCGTAGCTTGATATTCAATCTTCTCCTTGTCGATATCTTCGATGAAAAATACCTTCAGCATTTTTTATCCCCCTCTATCCGAATTTCAAATTTCCCATTTATGATTGTTCGTACCTACCAGTCGTCATTTTAGTATAGGTGATGTCATCTCTTGTTGTTTTATTCATATATCCTTACGATGAAATCTCTAATAATTTCAAGTGTCAACAGGAATTAATTGGACGAAGCCCATGCGGATTAAGATTCGCTAACTTGTTATTCTCTGAAGTGGTCGAGATTGACATGTGCATTGCACGCGTGACACATCAAATTAGGGATATTGAGACAATATCATAAAAATCTTTTGGTCACATTTGGGTAGGTTCGTTTAGTGGGGGTAGAGGAACAAAGGAAGAAAAATAGGAAAGTGAGTTATTTTATTCTTGGCCATATTATTCACATTGCCGCAATATACATGGGAAAGATTGAGAAGCCACATTCGGCTAAGAGGGGTAGTGAAGGATCCATGCTAAAAAGTATATTGTTTAATATATAATGAATGGAAACATAGGCTTTACTTCCTCAGCAAGAGTTGGTCAACCAGGGAAAGAAATATTTGACTGAAGAAAGAAATATGTGAAGACGTCGGTTCCTATGCGGTATAAATAGGTCGAAGAAGGGGGCTTTTCTTTTGGGTCTGATCACACACAAGACACACAGAAAGAAGAGACAAGAGAGAAGAGAGAGAAGATTTATCTTCTTCCTCCTCGGCGCGTGTCTCCATGATCACGACCGAGAGCTCCACAACCAGACTCTGTTTCTTACTGCTTTCGGACCTTCTCGTGGCTGTTCCTCTGCTCATCGCTGCATCACTTAAGTAAGTCGACGGCAGTCCGTGAAGAAGTTGCCGCTGCTGTGCCCACTTAACATTTGATGGCCACGTACAGCCCACTTAACATTTGATGGCCACATGCACCGCGGTTGCCTCCTTCGAGATTTGCCGCGGTTACTTAGGCCTCTTTGCAGTTCCGACCCCAGCGTAACTGTCCTGGCGAACAATTCCCTGCGGGTTCCCAAAGAGTTGTTGCCACCAATCCCGAACGTCTCCAATCGGGGTTTCTCCGAGGCCCAGTCTTCCAGTGAACTGAAGATTCCTGTTGTCATTCCATCGAAGGGAAGATTGAAAAGATCAAATAAAAGAACTGGGGAGACCAAATTGACAGAATCGGTGGAGGCCAAAGGAAGCAAATTCGGTGCGTTTGTTTTATCCAAATAAATAGGCAGGGCGCGACCATTGCCTTAATGGAGAAGTCCAGTCCTGACGTTTAGGCCATCCTTTGCCACAAGCACGTCGTCGGTCACCATCGAGTTCCACCGTGAGCAACACCACCGTCACCGGCTCCAGCCGCATTGTTCGTGATCCGCGAGCCACCGCTTGCCGTCCAAACATGAAAAGCAAATATTCGAATTAGGTAAAAATTTCATCTAATTTGATTTTCGAGTATATTGTTTCCTTGTTTAAAATATTGCAATCTTGTGTGAATCTTTCAATGATATTATCGTATCCATTAAGTTCTCCAATAGCCTTTAAATTAGGAATTATTTCCTAATTTCATAACGTGCATATGATCGACAATCCGATTTCATGCCCAAAATATGACTTGCGATTGCAAAGAATTGTTAATCCGATCTTCCACTCGAGATATGATTCGCGATTGTGCAGAAGATTGACCAATCCGATCCTCATGCCGAGATATGATTTGTCAATCTATTGTTTCTAAATTTAAATGGATATTGATAATATCTTGTGTGATTCGATGCCGTGCGTGATGTGGATATGATTTCTTTCTATTTTTGTTTGATTTGAATTGATTGTCTTTCCATATAAAAAAATCCAAAAAGATTAGATACTATTGAAGTAGATGATTTTAAAGGTAGATTGCATGTTAGAGAATTTAATTAATTTCGAATTTCATGAAAAAATACCAAAAATAAACATGTGCTTGTCATGCTAGAGTAGTTGCATATAAATTAATTCTTGTCATTAGAAATCTCACGTCTAGGTTCATTTATGTGCCACATTAGAGATAGTGCATTTAATTGTTGTTAGAATTAGGACATTTAAATAAATCGTATGTCGCATGTCATACTAAACGCAGAATGCATTGCATAAAGTTTAGTTTTCATTAAATCAGGGAAAGCCCTAAAAAAGATTTGAATGAAATTGCGTGTTAATTAGAAATCATATTAGGATTGTTAACGTGATTTTCTAACTAACATTGCAGAAGCTTTCGTTGTTTCCGAGGTAAGTCCCTATCTTGTAATTTATTTATTGCTTTGCATTTTTAGTGTTTTATAATTGGTTGCTCACCGCATGATCACATTGCATGTTAGTGGATAGGTTTAAAATCAATCCAAGTTGCCTGCAAATATTTTTTGAAATAAAAGAGAAAAGGTACCAAAAGGGCATTAGAGTAATCTAGTGTAACCAAGTCCCCGAATTATAATCTCTGGTTCGTAAGAGTAAAGTAATTCTCCCGATACTTTACTTGGGTTTCTAATCGATCTACTAAAAAGTAGATTAGTGGCGACTCCTTATTGAAATAATCATGCTTGTTAAGAACTTGAACCGAAGTTGTGAATTGGTAAGAGCTTGGGAGAGCCTGAGTTAGGCTTAGGCTTAATAATCCATTAACCAAACCCCTAGGTGGTGCACCGTAGGAGGTTAGGTCGCAACAGCTTGGTGACTCCGCTGGAGACTTGAGTTAAAACTCTTTGTAGACTTAGGTCGAATTTTCTCTTTTGGAAAAAAAATATTTTTGTTTGGCAACAAGGATTCCAAGTACATCCCTAACTTTTGAGGTGTTAAATGTTTTTGCAGATGAGAGTTATAAGGGGTGGAGTGTTTGTTAACCCTTGTCTTGTAGGGAGGTGTTGAGATTGAATGTTTTAATATTGAAGCGTTGTTTACATATGAATTGCTGTGCATGCCTATGCATTTTAACTACACTCTGGCACACACAACCCTGCCACCCAACCTAGGCCGCGTGGGATCACATAAGATGTTATTGAGGTGGATACCACTCCGACCATCTGCCCACAGTGAGTTGCCCATCTCAATCCCGAAACTTCTTTCTTGATGTCAAAGAGATTACCACCTCGATCCACTTGCCCGCGACATGGGTCGACTCTTTGATTAAGCTGGAGTCATGAGGACCCGACTTAGTCTCGCACGCCTATGGCTAGTCGGATCATCCTTGTGGCTCCACTTTGTTAAGCCTTCTAGAGTAGAAATCGAGCCATGTGTCATGTGCGTGTCTATGTGATTGCCATTATCCTACCGGGTGAAGTAAATTTTCTAATCGTATGCTTTGCAATTTACTTACTTTTTTGTATATTTGGTCGGTCCATGATAGGTCTGGGTCGATTGTAATTTTTGAAAGTAATAATCATTGAATTTTTTTGAAAGGGAAAGAAAAAGAAAAATAAAGCTTTGAAAAGAAATTACTTTCAATTCATATTATTATTTTCCTAGGTCTGTCATAAGTTATTACTTCCTAAGAAATTTGCCATCATTTTCAAGTACAAGGAGTAATGAAAAATGTCATGAAAAATGGGAATAAAAGGGACAATTAGACTGAGTCATGGACCGATCATTTTGAAGACGATATACTTACCATGCTCTATTTTCGAATTAGGTGTTTACAGACCGTCAATGTTCGCCAATCCATACTGCTCAAGAGCAAGAATGACTAACCAAAATGAGTAGGCGTGTTGCTGTCCTTGAAACCGAGATGAAGCAAGTCCTGAATGTGCTCAAGAATCTCTCCAAACAAGTTGCTTCCCTCCAAACAAGCATTTCCACACTATCTGCACCCGCTCAACCAAGTGTAGATTCACTTCAAATATTCGAAAAGAATTTTTACGAAATACTTGGATTTCACTTCAGGATTCGAAAAGAGTTTTTACGAAATACTCGGATTTCACTTCAAGTATTCAAAAAGAATTTTTACGAAATACTCGGATTTCACTTCAGGTATTCAAAAATTTACAAAATATTCAAATTTCACTTCAAATAGAAAAATGTTTTTACTGAAATGTCTGAATTTCACTTGGATATTCAAAAATAGTTTTATGTAAGAAATATCCAAATTTCACTTTGGATATTCTAAAAGAGTTTCACTTTAAGTAATTGATAAAAACCTAGAAGTCACCATAGGAGTTTAAAATTTCTTGGAGGGTTCTACTTTGTAGGACTTTAATTGACTTGAATAACGAGTAAGCATACTTGGGGTTCCTCACCCGAGAATTTGATAGGTTGGTTGGTGGGTCCTTGCCAGCAAGGTTTAGAAAGACTAGAAAAAAGAGCACCTGGGGTCATCGCTCAAGGAATTGATGGATTGCCTAGTATCTCCTTGCCAGCAGGCCATAATAAACTCAAATAATGAGCACGTAAGGGTCCTTGACTGAGGATTGATTGGATATTTTGGTAGGTCCTCACCAATAGCACTTCAAAAGACTAAAAAATAAAGCACCTAAGGGTCTTTGCTCGAGAATTTGATAGGTTGCTTCAGCTACACAAGCTCGTCCGGCAAAAAAAAAGGGCTCTGGGCTGCAAAAGCTCACCAGGTTGATGAGGAGACTACGGGTTGTGGGAGCTCACCAAGTAGATAAGGAAACGTTGGGCTGAGGGAGCTCGCCAGGTCGATTCTCTATAGAAAATAGAAGAATATTTGGATGAATCTTGAGGCTTCAAAAAGCAACTCTTTGGTCTTTGAGGAAACATTACCTAGCAGGCACAATTAGAGCAAATATGTATGCATTCATCAAAGAGATAGACAATCTAGGCTATTCTAGAATGCACATTTCTAAATTCAGTTCATCATTGAGATTTTCTGCATAATGATTTCGCCATGCTTACATCACCAAATGTCTGGGAGAAGAATACTAGAAGTGCCAAAACTTATGTACGGTGCTCACTTTAGTGCCACAAGTTTTCACCGCTCACTTAAGTGCCAAATCGGAGGAAAAACGATCACTAAAGTGCCAACGGCGAAAATTCTAGCCAAATTAATATGTGGCTTTTATAATTAAAAATTTAATCTGAGTTGGATTTTTTTTAAAAATAAAATCTACATGGAATTTCCATGTGTGCATTTAAGTCTACGTGCCAAAACTTGTGTCACGGCACTCACTTTAGTACCTAAAGTTCTTTTTAGATCACTTTAGTGCCAAAATTTTTGAAAAACAATCACTTGAGTGCCAACTCCGGTTAGTTTGGCGGAAATCTGACTTAGCCTTTTTATTAATTTCTAAAGTTGATGTGGCTCATTGGAGGTTTAATCGGCATGCACACATCAAAGCGGCGTGGTTTAGCATGTACACTTGGATTTTTTAAATATTTTTTCTGAATTTTTTCCTTCTTTTCTTTTTTTTCTACTCTTTCTTAGCCCACCACAGTGAGGGCCTGGTTGACCCTTACTTGGGCGGGGTGGGTGAGCCCAGACAGACCACGGTGGCCTCGCTAGGCTAACAGGCGAGGCCGACCCTCACAAGATCTAGCGAGGTCAGCCTCGCCTCGCTTGAGTGAGGACAAGCCTTAGCGAAGGCTACCCTCGCTAGATCCGATAAGGCCGGTCATTGACTAGACCACAGCGGCCTCACCGGGCGTCGCTGGGGGGAAGGTGATGGCCGGCCTCGCTGGATTTGGCAGGGGCCCCTCACGGGGCTCACCCTCGCCCTAACAAGGCGAGGTTGACCCTCGTGGGGTTCGCCCACCCCCAGCCTGGGGGGTCGGCCAAGCCTCGCCTATGGTGGGCAATGGTGGCCTTGTTCGGGTGAGGCCAGGTGGTTGGGCTGTGGTCGGTGGCCAGCCTCCGGTCACCAAAGAAGGATTGGAGGTAGAAAAAGAAGAAAGAGAAGAAAAAGGAAAGAAGGAAAAAAAAAAAAAAAAATATTTAAAAAATCCAAATGTACATGCTAAACTACATCGTTTTGATGTGTACATGCTGACTAAACCTCCAGCGAGCCACATCAGCTTCAGAAATTAATAAAAAAAAATGGCATCGTCGGATTTCGGCCAAATTGACCGGAGTTGGCACTTAAGTGATTATTTTTCAAAAATTTTGACATCAAGTGATTAAAAAAACTTTAGATACTAAAGTGAGTGCCGTATACAAGTTTTGGTACTTATGTTATTCTTCTCTCCAAATGTCCACTAGGGAAAATTTACTACAAAAAAATTTTCACTCATAGCATGAATTTCTTGAAATATGCTTAATGAGAGACTTTCAATCTAGAAAAGCTTTTCACTCCACTCTCATTTAGATGGCTATTTTGTCCCAAACATTGATGCGGGAATAAGAGCACACTCGATCTCACCATTTTCGTCATGTCAACAAGGGTACAAGTTTTCTACTTAAGCGGATGCGACCTTACCAATATGAAAGGTCTTTATCGGGACGATAAAATAGGCTTGATCAATGGCTTAGCAAAGGGATAATTTGATTTATGGCTTTGAAGGGAATATTCTTCATTCATCATCTCCGCCGGATTTAAAAGTCAAGAATCCTACAAAATGAGATAGATACAATCTTTGCCGCACTTCTTAAGGTGAAGCTTATAAACATCTTAAGCTCCTACGTTAATTTAAGTTCCATAATCTGAAGAGACTTTATAAGGGATGTAACATAAGCTTGGTTAAAGGGCTGAGTAACGAAAGGATTCGTTAGGCTCAAAGATTTTTTCTCGCTGAAGGGGTTTGAAATTGGTGATCATCTCGGCATCATTACTAGTCTTCTCTTCCATTGGGGATTGTCTTCTCATGTGCATACTTTATTGACCGCGAGAGTTCAACTCTTGCTTTTTTCAACTTCGGAGATCATAGCTTCTCTGTTGCGGATACTTCTTGCAAACTTGGCCTTTGGCCACATCTTTTGTTTTCTTTCTCGACATTTTGGTTTTTCTTTTGCGGATTTCTTTTGTTCTTTTCCTTTTTCAACACATTGCTTTGTAGCATATTCATGGACAAGCCAGACTCTAGCTTTTACAGTACTATTAGCTTTTGAATAATTCCACATTTTGAACTCTCGTGGTCTTCATCTTCAATCAACATTCTGAACCTTGCTATTTCATGGTGGCAACCCATCTGCCTTGCCCCTATATGGAGGATGATCACCAATTAGGTTTGAGAAACAAATTCATAGTGTAGTCCCAATTGGGCTATGCAAGGGATATAAGTATATATGATAGAGAAAGATATGATCTTCATCACTTTAAGGCACTTAAAATCTCGTCCGAGTTCATATGCAATAAAGACACTCGAAGATTGATGCGAGTGAGGGCAAAAGAGTTTTATCCATTTTTCTCACTTTGTAAAGTCAATTTTACCTCCATTACGCCCCTAGTGTCGGTGGTTCTAGACAGGGTTAATATGAAAGAACTTTTTCCAATCATTCAAGTTCAATGGGGTTAAACAATGGATTACCTGCACTCTTTAAGATAAAGAAACAACATGCCTCTCGCCATTTCAGTTAGTATACCTTTCGTAAGAAAACCCTGTGCCTTGAGGATGTGGAATTTTTCCAGTCATCTCATAGTATATAATCATGGGATTGTGTATAGGATAGAGCTTGCCTTCAATTAATCAGGCACATCTCATTTAGCATATTCAAATGATTCCACACCATTCATTGGATTGTTTGATTAAACAAACTCCCCATTGATAATTCAAACAAGTAGACAATCATGCAACACCCATTTGCAAATGACATGACCGTCTTCTTCAATTATAAAAGAACTTGCAGTTTTCAAAATGATTCATTAAAGAAGAAATGTCTTTAAATTAAAACTAGACACTTAAATCATGCCATAAAGTATTAAGGTCCATTACGGGCAATACTTCTTCACAGCATCCGAATTAACTAGAATAGAGAACTCCTGTCTATCCATTTATGCCAAAATTTAAGCACCTCCAGAGAGTACTTTCTTCACAATGTAGTGGGGGTCCACTGTAATTCAGAGTGAATTGGCCCTGAGGATCGGGAATGATTGGCAATACCTTCCGTAGGATCAAGTCATTGACCTCAAAATGCCTTGGGCAAAACTTGCAATTAAAGAACTTGGCTACCATTTGTTGGTAACACTGACCATAGCACAGAGCTTTGACTCACTTCTTGTCAATCATATTAAGATGCTCCAAGCTTTGCTCCATCCATTCCGCTTCATTTAATTTCACTTGAGAAAGTATTTGCAAAGAAGAGATTTCCACTTCCACAAGTAGGATTGCTTCCATGACATACACTAAGAGAAAGGAGTTGGCTCAACAGAGGTTTGAATTGAAGTTCAATACGCCACCAGTGCGAAAGGGCAATCTCTTATGATAGTCTCGATAATTTTTCGGTTGTCTTAGCTGAAATCTTCTTGATATTCTTGTTCACTGCCGCTACAGCACCATTCATTTGAGGACGATAAGGAGATGAGTTCACATGACGAATCTTGAACTCCTTGAAAAGCTCATCAACAAGCTTATTATTTAAATTAGATCCATTGTCGAGATAATAGCCTTAGGAACTCCAAAATGAGCAATAATGTCTCAACATACAACTTCACAATATTCCGTGCGGCATTTGCATAAGAAACAGCTTCAATCCACTTGGAGAAGTAGTCAATAATAACTAGAATAAATCGACGCGTTGTTTGACGCCTTAGGATTAATTGTTACAATCACATCGATGCCCCACATTGAAGAGAGGCAAAGCTCGGACATTAATGCAACTCACTTGGAGGAACATTTATCATATCTCCATGGATTTGATAACAGTGGCAACTTTAGACATGTTGAATGAAATCACTTTCCAAAGCAAGCCAATTATAACCCAACCTCATGACGTTCCTGGTTAACATATGGCCATTTATGTGTGGATTGCATACTCCTTGTTGACATTTAATTTTTAGTCGACGCGTCGTCACGTCAAAGTAAAAACATGATATTAGGGTTCCCGATCACGATAGGACCAATTTCTCAACCAAAAAGAGTCATTCAACACTTTTTCTTGCATAAGCACATCATTTCCAAGTTGTTTGCACTTAATCTCAAAAGGTCAAATGTTGACTTTTCAGTTGACTTATTGGTCCAACTTCGACCGAAGTCAACCCTAGGTCAAAACTTGGCTTTTTGCATAGAAAGCCCCAAAATAGAGTAAATTTCATTTCTACATTGTCAATTTTAAAAAAAAAAAACAAAGTTTGACCCATCAATTAACGTTTTAGTGACAAATCACCAAAATGTTGACTTTTGGTTAACACTTTGTCCAAAAAATTTTGAAAAAATTCAAAATCTCCTAATCAATCTCTTTTTACCTTAATTTGACTTTGGCATTGTCATTTTTATGAAAATCGATTGAGAACCAACTTTTCCCCAATTCATGAATTTCAAATCAAAATCGCCCAAAAATGAAATTAGTTCATTTATAGTCATTTTTTGAGAAACTTTCCTTCATGATATTTGATCTAGAGGTCGTTCTACATTCAATTTTCGAACCAATTTCAAGGATCCAAGACGAAGGTAAAACCCCCAGTTTTGACCCTATTAGGGGTTCGGTCGGTTCTTCATGAATTGTGCAATCAAGTTGTGAATAAGCCCATTTTCTTAGTTGCAACTTAAATTCAATATCAATTTTGACAAACTCACACAAATTAGATTTGATTTGATCAAATTGGCCAACCAAAGACTTGCAAAATTGAGTCAATTAGGACCAATTGGTGTAATGCATCTTGACCCATCTAACCTAGGGTTTAATTTGATCAATTGAGGTTAAATTTGATAATTAAACTTCATTTACTTTTTGGGGTTGAGCTCATGCCGTTATGAGAAAGTCAAACCGAGTGCATTAAAGTATCTTAAGTCATTTCAAGTGAACCAATTGAGCACAATTCAAATCAATTGGGTTTAATTGAAATCAATTTTGATAATCAAGTACTAGAATTGCATCAATTGAATGAAAACTCCCAATTTGTGTGAGTCAAATCAATTGAGATGAAACTGACATTACATAAAGCAAATTAATTCAATTGGGATATTAATGATCAATTTAATCAAGTTGAATTGATTGAATTTGAGTTGTATACTTTTGATTTGACTCATTTCTTTGATAAAGGTTCATAAATTTTTTGCGATTAGGTACTATAATTCCAAGTATAGAGCAAATTGAACTAAATTGCACAAAAATTTGGCTAGAGAACTGGCCAAACAGGCCAGAATGAGCCTGAACCGGTCTGACCGGTAGGAAACGAATTATGGTGAAGAATAGCCGAATTGCGGCTATTTTTCTGGCCAAATTTGATCTTTCTGGCCACACCAAAGCTTGACCGGCCAGCTCCCTCTTCCATGTTAAAAAATTAAACAATTATCCTTGATGAAATTACAAAATTACCCCTAGAGCCATGCCATCGGTCATTGTTACCAAATTTTGACTAATGAGAGCCATTCCTTAATCATTAAGGATGCAATCTCGGCCATTCATCATCATTTAATAATGGCTACCCATTTTGACATGTCATCAATCCATGTGACATAAAATCCACCAATAGGGGTTTTGCTTAATCAAGAAGCAAATATCTTGAGCCTTTGGATTAATCCAAGGGCCAAAATTCAAAGATGCAAGAGTATACATACATATATATATATATATGCATTTTTCCCTCCAAAATTTAGGGGGTTCAGCCATTTTGAAAGAAAAACACACAGTCTCTCTCTCTTGGCCGCATCTTTGCCGGCCCTTACTGGCCGGCCACCGGCCTTTCTCCCGCGATCCACTGCCATGCCAACCTCACCAAAGTTGTCCCTTAGCTAGTCGTAAGTGAAGCACAGCATGAAGACAGCCAGAGGTCGCCGATTGAGGTGATATCCTTCCCGGTTCAATTATCGAGCTTCACGACGGTAGCTTGACTGGCCACTCCCAGTGCTCCTCCGACATTACAATGGCAGTTCCTCAGCCTCCGAGCCTTGCGACGGTGATCCTCAGCTCGTCCTTGACATCAACTTGATTGGAGCATGATCGAAAGACCACACCAAACCTTTTTCACTTAATTGATTTTGTTGTTTGTACGTACATTTAAGTTATTTGAGTTACATTCTCACTTCAATTCACATACTTGATTCAGATCGTGGCGAGCTAATCTCGGTCACTCCATGAATTTCATTGGTAGCGAATAGCTCAATTGAACTCACCAAGTTCATTGACAAAGGTCTATAACACTTCAACTTAGTTTTGGACTTAGATGAATGTGGAGGAATTTTTGTGGCCAAATGTGTACATGTTGTTGTGATGGCCAAATGCTGAGAATATGTTGCTTAAATAGGTCTTAGAATGTTGATTGAGGAGCATATTTTGTGTGGAAGTTGATTGGTGATTGCTTGTTCAATGATCCGTGATTGTTTATGTTCTTTAAATTCGTGATTCGGTGAGCATATCACGGTTTTTCCTGATTTGAGTTAGAAAACCTCGGAATTTTAGGAAATGATTAACTAGACAAATGATCTCTGTTTCCCAAGCTTCGATTTGATAGGTTGCATGTTACATTTGAACTTCATTTTCTACGAGAAACAGGCCATGAAATCTGAACACGAAATCTGGAAAATCTGATTTAGATTCTATGATAACACTTCGCTGACTGACCTTTGCCTATTCTTTGATTTTTATGATTTTTGTGTTTAAAATCTAGAGACGTGCTCTGCAGAAACGTTATAGGAAAGATCTTGAGATTTCTAACGATATCAATTTCATTAAAATTGAAGCTCGTTGTTCATTCAAATATTTGCTCAATGTGCCGATCCATTTCTGCACTTGGATATGAGAATTTACTTCTCTCAACGTCCGAACATGTTTTGCAATTTTAGGGAGAACAACAGCAGAAGTGTCAAAATTTGTGTATGGTGCTCACTTTAGTACCAAAAGTTTTCGCCGGCTCACTTAAGTGCCAAATCGGAGGAAAACGATCACTTGATTGCCAGCGGCGAGATATTCCGCCAAAATGTATCGTGGCATTT
The DNA here is from genome assembly GCA_024733475.1 of Syzygium grande. Lineage (NCBI taxonomy): Eukaryota > Viridiplantae > Streptophyta > Magnoliopsida > Myrtales > Myrtaceae > Syzygium > Syzygium grande. The sequence goes on along the minus strand of JAMXDD010000001.1, from coordinate 11,834,253 downwards.
TTAATTAAATCTTGTAAATGGCTTGTCATATTTTTTAGAAATAAAGTCCACGTGGACTTCAATAACGTCGCATCGCCAACGTGGCTTGGGAGAAGAATGCGACATCGTTTCCTCCTTGACAATTGAATGCCGTGGGCGACAAAGACCAAATTAGGGCTCATCTAGTTGTTGTTGAGGCGAAGGAAGTTCCCGTTGTCATCGTTGTGCTCCGTCGCTATTGTCGCTGGCTGCATCGCCATCGCCATCATCGCTGGCTACCGTCGCCATTGTCGCTGGCTACTTCTTGTGTGTCATCTCTTACCCTCAATCATTCAAGTATGTCATATTCTCTCCATGGCTCAATCGGATGACAAAATTAGGGCTCGAGAGGGGACAATTAGGGCTTCGAGGGCACAATTATGGCTTTGAGAGCAAAACTAAGGCTCGGGGGGAAAGATAAACTAGGCATGATAGTAGTAGAGAAGGAATTGCGAAATAATGATTGTGGGGACCTCAAGTTCTGATTGTGAAGGCAAAACTAAGGCTTGGTGCCAGCTATGTTGCTTCGTTCCTACTAAACGACAGCAACTGAAGTTATTTTATTTTGATAATGGCAATTTGTTTAATCATTCAGTTGTGGTTGTGGGATCCTCCATGTGAACTTGTTGGCTTTTGTGTGTTATGGTCCCGAAAGCTAATTATTTTGTTTTCTTCTGGGATCCTCCAGAGTGTAATACACACGTCTCGTTCTTGTATTTTACTCACATGAGGCCAAGTAAGTGACGAATTCCACATGTACATAATCGTCACCCTTGTAGGTCACAACAAAGAATTAGTCAAGCAAACAGCAAATCTATAGGCAACGGAAGGATTGAATTACGTGTGGACAGAGTCTCTCTAGAATGGCTATGCACTCTAGGGATATGTGAAATCTAATTGAACTTCAGAAGAGTGTCAATCTATCCCTATTCAATAATAAAAATCTTGTCAAAAGTTGGCTATGTTCTGAGGGTTTAATTTGAATAACATGAATGATTTGAGCATACTCAAAAACTACAAGTTTAAATGTTACTTATCAGGTTTTAGTACAAGCATATGAATTATAAACTGAGATGTACTCCTACATATCTTAAGAGATTCGGCAGACCTGTGAACATGTTTGATCTAGTGCATTGTAACTTAGCTATATGCTTCTTCATTGGGTAAATTTCATTGTGTCACTGTACATTGAAACAGCTTGCAAGGGTCTTGACTCAGTCTAACGAGACAATTAGAGCAACTTGTTGGCTTTTGTGCATTGTAGTCTCAAAAACTGATTATTTTATTTTCTTTCGGTGCAGCATGGGCATAGGGGACAATGTTGTCGCCATCATTGTTTGCTGTGGTGTGGAATTTGTCATTAGCACCGAGGAACGAGAATCTGCTGGTGGAAATAAAGGTACTATTTTTTTTTTTGGATGTAAGGAGGCCATCATATATTCAATTCATGAGGGATATAGTGCATTATTTACAATGCAAAGTACATAAATTGCATTATTGTGTTCCTAGAAAGGGCTTGAAGGACGGCTTGAGATTCTTCAGTGATGATAATGGTGTTAAGGACATTATTTATCATTATTTTCATGGCGAGGAAGCTAAAGTCTATGTTGAGTATTATAGTGACTATGAAGACGATGAAGATGATGAAGATGATGAGAGCACTAAAATAGGAAAAGTAGGAGAATGTACTTAAGTTGGGAACGAAAGGCAACAGCTGAGGCCAGAGACGGAGGCAAGTCATATAGAGAGAGTTGAGCAAATGGGAAGATGTCCCTAAGTTTCTAGTGAAGACATACCTGATGAAGAATTGACCAGATTAAATTGGAAAGTTGCTCAATCTAGTGAATCGGATGATGAATGTTTGGCAAATGTAAATTTCCTAAGTGATGACGATGATGATGAAGAACTTGCACAATCAAGGCAAAAGCAGAGACACTTTTTAAGAGATAAATTTGCATCATTGAGAGAATCGCATGAACACAACCAGTGAATAGGAATGAAGAAGCTCCAGTTGATGGTAATCAAACTAAATATGAATAAAGTGGCGGTGAAGATGAGAGTGCTAGCTCCGAGAACAAGCTTGAAGATGACAAAGCACCTATTCATAGAAGGAAAAGTATGTATCCTTCCTATGATCCGACTGCTACATGTTCTATTTTGTCTGTAGGAATGAAATTTGATAATGCAAAACTGTTTAGAGAAGCTATTGTTAAGAACTCCATTGTTGAAAAAAGGAGTATCGAATTTATTAGAAATACGAAAGAATTTGTGAGAGATAAGTGTTCGCAACCAAATTGTTCATGGAAGACCTATGGTGCACTAAATAGGAAAAGCGGGTCATTCCAGATTAGGTTATTGCAGGAGAAACATACTTGTTCTATTATATTTGAAAATAAAAGGGTAACAAGTATATGGTTGTCGAAACATTTCTTCAATACTATCAATGCGATATTCAAGATTAAGTGTCCTCAGTTAAAGCAGTTGATGAAGGAGTAGGTAGGGGTTAATGTATCAATGAATCAATGCAAAAGAGCCAAGCAGAAAGTGACAAGTACACTAATGGGTCGGTACAAGAAAGAAAATGGCCAAGTTTGGGATTATGCTTGCGAATGTATGCTTCAAAACACATCCAGTAGAGTATATGTAGAGATTATTGAGAGGCCATTGCCCGACTGTAGGACTAAGTTCGATAGGTTTTATGTTTGCTTTAATGCATGCAAATAGGGATTTTTGGTTGGTTGTAGAAAAATTATAGGATTGGATGGATTTTTCTTGAAGGGTTTATGCAAGGGAGAGTTGTTAGCTGCTATTGGGAGAGATACCAATAACCAAATGTTTCCAATAGCTTTGGTTGTTGTCAAAGTAGAGACCAAGAATACTTGGTCCTGGTTTCTAAAATATATAATGGCTCACCTTGAGATAACCAATGGAGAAGGTTAGGTATTCATGAGCGACCAACAAAAGATAATGCCATTTAAAACTGTTAGCTTTTTAATATTAATCGCATATTTTTTCTTACAAGTATTTTCTAGTTTGAATTATTGTAGGGACTTCTTCCTGCATTAGTTGAGTTGATGCCATATGTTGAACATAAGATATATGCAAAGCACATATATGCAAACTAGGCAAAGAATTAGAAAGCGAATAAGCTGCAGAAGCAATTTTGGCATATAGCAAAGAGTACAAACATGGCTGATTTTAGAATAGCCAAGCTTGAGTTGTTTCAGTTGTCAAATGAAGGTTTTGAAGCATTATTCGAAAGGAACCTAAGCATTGGTGTAGGGTCTTCTTCAGTGAAGAATTCAAGTGCGATATCATTGACAACAACCTCAGTGAAGCTTTCAATGGTAGAATACTAGAGGCTAGGTGCAAACCCATCATTAGCATGCTTGAAGACATACGAGTTATGGTCATGACTCGGCTCTAGACAAAGAGATAAGTCTACAAAGTAGACTAAACAATGTGGTCCCAGAATTACAAAGAAATTGGATGATAACACAATTGCTAGTATGTTCTGTCATCCAATTTTGAATGGAGATTATGGATATGAGATCACGAACAATGCTAATACGTATGTCGTCCATCTAGAGAGGCAAAAGTATTCATGTCGATCGAGTTTTCAATGCAAACTAACTGAAATTCTTGTGCACATGCAATTTGTGTTATCCAGTTAAAGCAACAAAACCCAAAGGATTACTTACATGATTGGTACAAGAAAAACACATATCTTGCTTCGTACCAATTCATGATGCAGCCTATTAGAAGTAGCAAATTTTAGGAGCCAACAAACCATGAAGCCCCTAAACCTTTGTCACTAAAGAAGAAAATTGGAATGCAAAAAAAAGAAACGAAGAATGTAGGAGGGAGAGATTTTAACTCAGAGGATGAGCAGGACTGGTGTAAAGATGACGTGCTCCTATTGCTAAAAGGAAGGGCATAGCATTGAAGAAACAACATCAACAATAAATACAACCATATTTAACGGTTGATATAGGGTCAGTCCAAGGGCTAATTAAAGGGCCAGCTATGAAGTCAGGTGTAAGGGATAATGCAGGGCCATCTGGAGGGCCAACTCAAAGGGTTGATGTAGGGGGCCAGCTCAAAGGGGGTGATGATGCCAGCTCAAGGGGCACATCTCAAGAGCCAACTGGAGGGCCAACTCAAGGGCAAACTGAAGGATCAATACAAGGGACATCTGAAAGGCCAGTCCAAGGGCCAACCACTAAGTTTATTGTTGAACAGATGAGAAGAAAATATCCTGTAAGCTGTACAATTGGTGTTTATGTTATTATTTGGGTTGGAGTTTAACTTTGATATGTCTTTATTAAGTGAGAAGAAGACCAACTACAAAAGTTACTGAAAATGAAGCGCCACTACAAACAAGAGGAACTCTCGAAAAAGGCTAAGATAATATGGTTATGGCCTTTTTACAAACGAGCGTACTAGAATGACTGTTTTGAATATAAGTTTTATAAGACTTGTGCATTTAATTTGTTTATGGAATTTCTTTTTATTGATAATATGATTATGTTGTTGTAGTCTAGGAGAAGTTCAGAAGTGCTTATCTCTTAAAATGGCCCAACTCAAGAGTCAACGACTACACTCAAAAGAGGAACTCGAGTGGCAGGAAGAAAGACAAAGAGGACGACGCCAAAAACCATTGCTCCAAAAAAGAAGATATCAGGTGCAACTCCAAAACAGCTACCAATAAAGAACCTAACACCAGTTGCATCTCAACCAAGTGATCCTGACACCAACAATGACCCTATTCAAAGCTTTCATCAAATGACATGGCCTACAAAGAAAACAGCTGCTACTAAGAAGAATGTACATGGGACAGGAAGGCCAGTTGAAAAATCTGCACATCTAGTTACAAAGAGTGCAATGATCATGAATCAAGTCAAATATCTATTTAAAGAAAAAGGAACTAGGGGGTTGTATATATTGACTGATGAGAGGGTGCTAAATATGGCAGTTTTTATTTTTTGTTAGAAGGTTATGCATATTGACTCATGAAATTGACATTGTACGGCGTTGAGTCAGTTTAATGTTTTTGTTTAGTGGAAAGCCATTCCCTGGATGGGGATGTTTTAGTTGGTTATTCATATTGACCAAATGTAAAAACTAAGTTTAATGTCAATGGGCGACACATGCCACCGGTTTATTTTATCTATGCTTTTTTGAAATTTTCATATTTTGTTGGTTTAGTTTGTTATTCATATTGACCAAATGTAAAAACTAAATTTAATGTCAATGGATCGACGTTTATTTTGTCTATACTTTTAAAATTTCCATATTTTGTTCTTGATTATGCTAGTTGTGGTTCTTTGGTGTGCTAGTTACGCTAGATGTTCGGTTATGTTGGCTAGTGCGGTGGTGGTGGTGGTGGTGTGGTGGTGGTGGTGGTGTTATGGTGGTGATAGTGGTGCGGTGATGTTGGTGGTGCAATGGTAGTGGTGGTGCGGTGGTGGTGATGGTGCATTGGTGGTGGTGGTGGTGGTGTTGTTTTGGCAAATTTAGGTGGTGGTGGTGCTTTGTGGTTGGGTGATGCAATGGTAGTAGTGTTGGGCTGGTGTAAGTGGTGGTGGAATGGTGAAAGTGTGGCTTGGTTGGTGTAGGTGGTGGTGCTTTGGTGTACTGGTGGTGCTGGTGGTGCACTAAGTCGTGTTTAGGTGCTTGGTTGATCCCGGTGCTTGGCGTCTGGTACTTGGTGAAGGTGTTCAAGGTGCTTGGCTAATGTAGGGTTTGGTGCTAGAGGTGGTTGTGCTGGTGCTTAGCTGATGCAAGGCTTGGTGATGGTGGTACTTGGTGGCTGGTGCACGGCTTGCACTAGTAGTTATATGTGCCGGTGCGCTAGTCTACCAGCTATGTGTTGGTGCAGCTCATAGGCATCTTATGCTTGCACCAGCTATGTATTAGTGCAAGCACAAGATGCACTCTGTACCAACACATAGTTGGTGCAAGCAACCACACCAGCTATGTGCTTGTTGCTGGTGCAGTACCAATAAAACAAACATATCAATAACTAGCATTTAAGTAGTCACTTTTTAATAATAACTAGCACTTAAGTGATCAGTTTTCACCATGATTAGCATTTAAGTGATCACTTTTAATCACGATTGGCACTTAAATGATCAGTTTTAGAAAAACTTGGCACTCAAATGATTGCTATTGACAACATATGACACTGAAATAAGGACTTCTAAACTCGGTACCACTCCTTCATTTGACAAGCATTTGTAGCAACAATTGCAGCAAACCAGCATCCCATTACCAGCAAACACTGCGACAAAACAATTACCAGCAATACCAGCAAACCATTGTAGCAATCCAAATATCTTAAGCAAAACTAAGCAAATAAGAATTGAGAATACGCAACTGAGCAAGAGAACTTATAAATGCTTGCACCTAATAAATTTCAACCTTCCATTTCCACTATAGATTGCAGCAAACGTTTGTTCCATATAAAATAGGCTAATACAACTATATTTACAAATTACCCAATACAAGTACATATTTCATTCATCTTCAGCTATGGTAGACTGAGAAACTTCTTCTTCACTTGCTTTACATTTAACCATAAAATAGAATACACAACAGAATAACAACACAATCAATGCTTGATAATACTTACTTTTAATTTTCATCCTTGAAACTTCGTTTTTAAATGGTTGGCCAGAGATGCTAAAGCCTTCATTTCAGTTTACATTGAGTCCACATCCTCCAATTCATCTATTAATGTAGGTGGAGGTTGATGGCGTCCTTCAAGTAGCTCTAAGATCACCTTTGTCACTCAATCGGAGAATTTCACATCAACCCATTTGAAATATTTGCACTTCGAGCCTTCTCTATACTTGGCTCAACCATTAAATCTTCTTCCGGGATTCAACCGAGTCCAAGATGTTCTTATTGGACTCGGTAACCCGCAAAAATAGTAACATTCGGCCTCTTGTTTGCTTCATTGAAATGAATTTGAGTCGCTGCCAAAGCTGCTACTCTCCATTTGCAAGATTGAGCTCGTCACTTTGGGGCGAATCAAAATAGGGTTTCAATTGGGGAGAAGATAGCGGTTATGGTTGCAAATTGGGGGATTCTCTTTCAATTTGGGGATTTAGGGTTCTTATTTGGGAGAAAGAGTACTAAACGGCGTCGTTTTAGGGATAGGATGCTAATTGGACTCTCCAATAAGCCACGTTGGCTTAAGAAACTAATAAAAAGAGGTCACGTCGGATTTTCGGCCAAACTGATCGGAGTTGACATTGAAATTAGCATTTTTCAAAAAAATTTGGCACTGAAGTGATCCAAAATAAACTTTTAGCATTAAGGTGAGCGCCCGTACATAAGTTTTGGCACTTCGCTATTCTTCTCCCCAATTTTAGTGAACTTGAAGTCCTTTTTTGAAAAAATTTAAAGCTGAAACATTGCTCATTGTGGTCTCAATTAGTAGACTAGAAATTTTTTGAATTTAACTGCAAATTTTAAGGGGCCAATTTGGCAAAAATCTCGGATAAGGTTATTCTAGCCTTCAAAACTGTTCTCAACTGAGTCCTGGATGAAAATAGATTTACTGGGAAAAATTAGGGAGTTTTTAGCGAAAAGTCAAAACACAAAAGTTGTTAAGAACACATTTTCCTAATCGCTTATAAAATTCACACGGTTTTGACCAAGTTTGATACTTTAACCAAATTTTACATCTCACAGGTGATAACCGGGTCAAAATTGAACAGGTCAGAACAATTTGCTTAATTTCGGGTTTTTCAGCTTAGAATTGGGTCAAATGATCTTAATGACCTTTGAAATACACATCCCAATTTTTCTAATGACACTTGAATCATGTCAATTGGACTTCTTTTGATGGGTTAATTGAATTGGAACAGAATCAGCTTGAATTTGAAATTTAACTGAATAAGTGACCCTTCTATGGTTCACTTCCCTTGTTTGATTGATTGGTAAATAAGGTCATTTGGCCTAAATGCATGTTTTTTTTTTTTGGTCAGATAGATAAATATGTCATTCACTAAGAGGGACCCGATAAAAGGGCATCGCCTAAATGCATGTTTACTTTGATGTTTATGTATGTGTTTTGCTAGATGAATGAATAGGTGCAATTCATGTTAAATGGGTAACTGATTGGAATCACTTAGAGCCAAATTTAGGGGTTAATTGACGTTGATCATCATTTTATGCACGCAAATGGTGACCAATTGTCATTAACAATTAATCAATCAGTTAAGAAGTTGGGATGGGCGAAATGCATTAAATCCAAAGGCCGACCCCCGAGGCCACTCTTTGATTGACTTGTTTGAAAATCATTAATTGCACAAATTGTTTGAGTGCGTGATTGAATGAATGTGATGAATGTTGAAAACCGACACCAATGGCGGTCACGTGAGGCGCTTCATGGAGGAGGCGGCCAGGACTTATGAAGATGGTGGCAAAAGACTGATGTCCTATCCGGTCTCGAACTTATAATAGATAGTTCAATTCAACTAAATAAGCTAGATTGGCTTAAATCTTTAATAAAAACGGTTTAGCTAGAAAGATTACCAAAAATCCAAAAAGAATCAATTGTAGTTCTTTAGCATAAGGGAATTAATGACACACTTGTGTCCAATGGTCGGAATTGATGACCCGAACTTGGACGTCTTCAAAACATAGGATTTCTTATGGCCTTGATCATGAGGGAACAATTCTCCTACCTAAGATAGGATCAGTCTTAGGACTCACTTAGTTTCAATAGCAAGCTTCCAATTTCTTTTTGTCTCAAGGCTCAATAACAAAACCATGTACATTCATTACTTGATCATGTCTCGAGTTTTCAACTTGTTTTGTAATAATCACCCTACGAGTTGCGAGTTTTTTCTTTACCGCACTTAGATTAGCTTGTCTTTCAATACATTGAGTGTTTACTTTACGCGATCGCTTCTTAATACATTGATTGTTAATTTTTCTTGTCTAGACTAAGATAGAGTAGTTTAAACAATAAATGAAAACCACAAAAACAAGATGCATGGACATTAAAATGGTGGCAAAAACCTCTTTGGATTAAAATGGTAAACCAACCTTGCATGATCATTAAAAAACAACCAACTAGTTAGCGGACCGAAAGAGCATTAATAGCAATGTTAACATAAGCAAGTCCCCAAACATAGAAATTCTAGTTGTGTAGGATCGAGATAAATTTCCCGTATCTCGATTAGGTTTCAAACTAACCCACCAATAATGGTTAGTGGTGACTCCTAGATAAAAAAACTTAGATTAATAAAAAATGCCGCATACGAGGTATAAGGCTTGAGAGCGCCTCCATCCTTGAATAGGACAAACCAACCAATGTTCACGTTCATTGACAGATACCTCTTCAATCGTCCTCGCAAAAGGGTGGGTCGCAACACTCCTTCATGCACTTCTTGCATTATCTGCGTAATGTCTATCCACCTCAAAAAGACTAAGTCGTAAGATCTCTTATACAGATTTCACCAACGACAAAGAATTTTGAAGTCATCCTCATTATATACTTTTCGGTCAACAATATTACTTCATAGGAAAATCTCACTTCTTGATGGAATTCTTGATATCGTAATACAATGGCTTTCCGTCAAGTAGGGTCGGCTTCATAAGGACCTCAATCTTTAAAGGCTTTACTTCTAACCCATATGTGACTTGCAACATAGATGACAGTGTTGCACATGCATCCGTGAACTGATTATGAGACCTAGATAGGTACTTGAATGAGATTTCGTCCAACTCTTCTACTAGCTCTTCCAAATAGTAATGACAAGGTACAAGTTTGGCATCTTTTGTCCTCCATTTTTCCCCATAGTTTTGAGAATAATTAGTTTGGAATTACGAATACCTTTAGTTTATTCACCTTCATTTCAATTGCAGCTTGAAGGCCAAGGATCTAAGTTTCATACTCAACTATGTTATTGGTGGAAGAAAACACCAACTTTGCTACTAAGAGATAGTGTTGTTTATCCGAGGAAATTAGAACTCCCCGATTGGTGGTGGTCGAATTCACCAAAGACAATTTCTACTCTCTAAATCACAAATAAATTGTACTTAGGGTGAGCAGAGTCGAATCCACAGAGACACAAATTGTTAATTCTTTGAAAACCAAGTAAACAATAAAAAAAGCGAAACTAAAAAGAGGGTTTATGCAGAATAGACTTAAATAAAATAAGCAAACATAAATTAAAGAAAATCAGATTATGCAACATCTAGCAAAGGTAATCTCATTCAAGTTCGAAAGTTGATCATTGAATCAAATGAATAATCTCAAACACTGCAATAGGCTGATTATGGTTGTTGAAACGCTTCTAACAACCTAATCTTTCCTTAATATTAGATTAACCGGACATGTGCCTGTGATTAATCCCTTATTAACGAATAACCCCGACATCGTCTAGGATTCAATTTGCTAATAGCATGAAAAGCGAAAAACCCAACCCTAGCCAATAAATCACACACGTAACTTATTCAAGCTAGATCATATATGCTCATAATACAACTTGAAAATCTGGTTTTAATCAAGTCATATTATTTGCCATTATTATTAAAACACCGAAACAATTATCGGTTTGGGTATTTCAATTGGCAAACTATCACCCTGTCAATTGTACAACGAGCTTTTATTGTAACAACCAACAAAGCAATGATAAACAATAAAATAGAGAATATATAAATACTGCAGAAATTAAGAAGAAGGATTAAGTTTAGATCTCACAACTTGAATGAACTTGAGCTTTGATAATCCTTTGCTAGATTAAAAAGGAGTTAGCCACACATGGCTATAAAATGCGCAAAAGAGAAAATAATATGTTTATGAATTTTCTAGAGTCAAGTTTGTTCTCCCCTCTTGCGTTTAACTTCTTAAATAAAAAAGAGAAAGTCTAGAAAAAGAAATTCTATCCAACATGGAAAGAGAAAATAAAATGCAAAAACTTCTCCCTAATGTCCCTAATTAAGAGTTCTATTTAAGTACAAAAATCCTCCTCAATCAAATCTGGAAAATATGGAAATTAATGGCCAAATCACGTCCCCAAATTCTGTGCCAGCTTTACATCTACGCAATCTTAAGCCGTGAGTACGGATCTCTGGAAAATTGATCTTTTATATGCAGAATCCCAACCAATAGCTCAAAAACACATCAAAAGCGTCCAAAATCTTCGCGATTGCATCATTCACCATCACCTAATCACAATGCATAAAACCAAATAAATTCCACTCTATTTATTTGAATATTTGCCCAAAATACCACCAAATATAATTAAAATATAAGTCAAATATACACATCATCAAACTCCCCCACACTTATCCAATGCTTGTCCTCAAGCATAACCCAAATCTGTCAACCAACAACGTCCAGCCATCACTTGCACAAATCCCTCCGTAATCCATGATTCAACATACTAAAAAAAATAATAAACTCAACTTAACCAACAAGTCTCAATTTCTCAAGTAATAAATAACTGATTTTAATAATTTTTATCATCATAAAACACAAGGCTCGAACATTTTTAGAATATTCACACAAATGAGCTTCATATAGGTTAATGCATAAAGAATCATCCCTCAACCTGTCAAGTCACAAATCTCACACAAATTTAAGCAATAAACAAGAAATTGAGGTGCTTTTAAATTATTGCAACACTTTTAGGCTTGCCTAGGGTGTCATAGACCTTTTGACGTGAAAGTAGACCAGTTGTGGTGGTACCTCCGGTTACTTAGCCCATCACAATCCTAAGTGGCTATTAGCACTGCTCATATTCTGCTAACTTTATTTTTTTTGGCCTGAGTGTCAACATGGGGCGCATGAAGACCCCTGGTTACTCAAATATAGCAGAATAGCGGAGCAAACAAAATCAAACATAATACATTTCTCATTTTTTTTTGCAGCAACCTCATTTCCATCATATTTTCACATGTGAACAATTACGTGACTAGGCAAGTTTAGCGAAAATTCCGTATGCATATGACGTAGATTTAAATCAAGCAAGTTAAGTATATTTCACCTCATTAATTCAAGCCTCATATTTTATGATAAGAAGAATGACCAAAATCAACCATTTATTTCACGAAAAATTAAGAATAAATCTGGTTATATTAAGTTTATTACATAATCTAGCATATTTTATCAATTCAAGACAAGAAAAGTTGCACAAATTCAAACTAGAAGTTAATGATTTAACTAGATAAAAGCTATGATCATGGATAAACAAAGTGATAAGCAAGTTCCTCCCCCCACACTTAATACACACATTGTCCTCGATGTGTAGGAAAAGGAAAAGCACAAATGGAAAAGAAAGAGGAGTTTAACTTCCCTGAATGGTGGAGGATATGGAATCACGGCAATCTAAGACGGGCAGTTGAAGTGGACGAAGAAACCGTGCCCGCATCAGGAGCTTGAGTAGTGCACTATTCCTATGGGAAAATTAGACAAGGCACGATGGGCTATCCTTGAAGAGTTTTATATTTGGCTTGGTGGGCTACATCTTCAAATCGTAGGGTACTTTGAAGCGCTTCTGCTTTTTGAGATGAGCTCTGGTTTTGCGTTGGGGGCCGATAGGTGGTGGTGTTGATGGAGAAGCATGAGTAGACATGTATGAGGGTAAATAAAAGAACAAAAAATTAGGGTAAATTATTGGTAAAGATGACAATAAATAAAATGAATTGAAAATTAACTAGAAATAAGGCGTGGGCACGCCTTAAACTTTGGTTGCCTCCCTTAAGCGCCCTTGTTTAACGTCCTAGGCTAGACGACCTGCATTTTCATTTCCCCTCATTAACCCCATCCAGGGTTATTTCCTTTTTCCTATAAGCCTGAAACCTTTTATAAAATGGCTTGAAACGATGTCCATTTACTTTAAAAACCTTATTTGTCTCTAGGCTATGTATCTCCACTGCACCATGAGAAAATACATTAGTAACAATAAAAGAATCCACTTGGACCTTAGTTTTCCAGGAAATAATTTCAAACGGGAATGATAAAGTAGAACTTTTTGTCCAATTGAAAATTGTTTCCTAGAAATTATTTGGTCATGAAAATTCTTTGTCTTTTCCTTGTAAATTCTGGAGCTCTCATATGCATCAATTCTAATCTCCTCCAGCTCCTGCAATTGTAATTTCCTATATTCACCAACCTGATCCATCTTCATGCTGCATTGCTTGATAGCCCAATAAGTGCGGTTCTCTAACTCCACAGGGAGGTGACAAGGCTTACCAAAAATAAGACGATATGAAGACATGCCTATAGGAGTCTTGTAAACTGTACGATAAGCCCAGAGTGTGTCATCCAACCGTAAGTTCCAGTCTTTTCTATTTGGATTGATTATCTTTTCAAGTATGGACTTAATTTCTCTATTCGACATTTGGCTTGTCCATTCGTCTGTGGATGGTAGGCAGTGGAGGTGCGATAAGTTACGGCATATTTGGTGAAGAGCGCTTCCATGATGAGATTGCAAAAATAAGTCCCTTTATCACTGATAATTGCCCTTGGCGTTCCGAACCTAGCAAAGATGTGAGTTTTGACAAAATCTGCTATAGTCTTAGCATTGTCGATTCGTGTAGCCTTGGCTTCCACCCATTTAGAAACATAATCTACAACAAGCAGAATATAAGTATAACCAAATGAAGGTGGAAAAGGACCCATAAAATCAATACCCCATACATCAAATATTTCACAAACAAGTATAGGAGTGAGTGGCATTGGATCATTGTGTCCTAAATTACCAATTCTTTGACAATTAGCACAAGACTTGCAGAACATATAAGCATCACGAAATAAAGAAGGCCAATACAGCCCACACTCTAATTGTGTTTGTTCTCTTGGGTCCAAAATGACCTCCACAAGCATAAGAATGACAAAATTTCAGAATTGACTCAACGTCTACCTCGAAAACACATCTCCTAATAATTTGGTCAGAGCAATGTTTCCACAAATAAGGATCATCCCATACATAATAATTAGCATCCCTTTTATCATATCTTTTTTAGACCTAGTTAATTCATTAGGGAAGGTACCGACTACTAGGTAATTTACAATATCAGCATACCGAAACATAATTTTGCACAGAAAATAAATACTCATCAGGAAAATCATCTTGCAAAGGTTGTGCTTCTTCAGAGATAGGTAATCGACTAATAATGGTTAGCAATTAGATTTTCAGACCCCCTTTTGTTTCTTATCTCCAAATCAAATTCTTGTAACAAGAGAATCCATCTGATCAGCCTCGGTTTTGCCTCCTTCTTCTTGAGTAAGAATTTCAACGCTGCATGATTAGAATAAACAATCACTTTAGTGCTCAATAAATAAGAACAGAATTTTTCTAAAGCAAATACAATAGCTAAAAGTTCTTTTTCCGTCATGGAGTAATTGCACTGAGCACTATCCAGTGTCCTTAAGGCATAGTATATGACATGTGGCTTCTTCTCAATTCGCTGTCTTAGAACCGCGCCTACGGCTCTGTTGCTTGCGTCACACATGATCTCGAAAGGGTAATTCCAATTTGGTGGCTGGATAATTGGTGTAGAAACCAACATTCCTTTAAGAGTATCAAAAGTTGCCTTGCACTCTTCATCGAACTCAAATGGGATATCTTTTTGCAATAATTGATACAAGGGTTGAGTGATCTTGGAAAGATCCTTGATGAAGTGCCTATAAAAACCTGCATGCCCAAAAAAAGAACGCACCTCCCGCATACTCGCGGGGTAAGGCAAGGATTTAATAATGTCTATTTTAGTTTTATCTACTTCAATTCCTTTAACAGACACAATATGTCCTAAAATTAACCCTTGATCGACCATAAAGTGACATTTTTCATAATTCAACACAAGATTAGACTCCAAACACCTCTTCAAAACTTTTGTAAGGTTAGCTAGGCACTCATCAAAAGAATTACCATAAATAGTGAAATCATCCATAAATACCTCTATGATTTTTTCAATATAATCAGAAAATATGCTAACCATACACCTTTGGAAAGTGGTTGGGGCGTTACAAAGCCCAAATGGCATCCTCCGGTAAGCAAAAGTTCCAAACGGGCAGGTGAACGTTGTCTTTTCTTGATCTTCAGGTGCAATCGGAATTTGGTAGAAACCTGAATATCCATCAAGACAACAATAGTGAGTTCTACCAACCAACCGTTCAAGCATTTGATTAATAAATGGAAGAGGAAAATGATCTTTTCTAATTGATGTATTTAATTTTCTGTAATTTATACAAACCCGCCACTCGTTTTGAACTCGAGTGGGCACCAACTCACCATCTGTATTCTCAATCACTATTATACCTGTTTTCTTGGGTACTACCTGAATTGGGCTTACCCATTTGCTGTCAGAAATTGGATAAATCGTACCAGCATCTAACAATTTCAAAATTTCTTTCTTTACAACTTCCATCATAGGCGGATTCAAACGCCTTTGAGCCTCCCTAATAGGCTTGCTATTTTCTTCCAATAGCATCCTATGCATGCATGTAGATGGGCTTATTCCTTTGATATCTGCAATTGTATATCCTACAGCCCTTTTATGTTCTTTTAACACTTCAATCAACTCTTCCTCTTCTTCCTTGCTGAGTTTACTTGAGATGATCACTGGGAGAGTATCCCCTTTACCTAAAAATGCATATTTCAAATGGTTGGGCAGCGGCTTTAATTCCAATTTAAGAGGGTGCAAAACAAAAGGTAAAAGAATGGTGTGAGATGTGGGCAAGTCCATAGAAGGACTAGATCTTACCTTAGGCTTAAGTGCCTCCAATTCGTACACTACTTCTTGCAATTCATCATCAATTAAAAAAACTTTCTTTCAACCTTGCCAATGCTGTCTAGACTTATACTTTTGCAAAGCGCAACCATCAACTTGTCATCTTCACTTAACTCAAATGTCTTTTGAGTTAATGGTTCAATAATGTCAATGTTGAAAACACAAGATACATCATTAGGATATTTCATGGCATCATAAACATTAAATTTAGTCACATCACCATAAAATTCCATAGTTAATGTACCATTATGTGCATTGATCTTTGTTCTAGCAGTACTAAGGAAAGGTCTTCTTAGCAGAATATCAGATGAGTTTGAGGATTTGTCATCCTCCATATCTAAAATAAAGAAGTTTGCAGGAAAAATCAGACCATTGACCTGAACTAATACATCCTCTAACACATCTTTGGGGTAAATAATTGACCTATCGGTAAGTTGAATTACTACCCCAGTTTCTTTTAATGGACTAGTATTTAAAAAAGAATAAATGGACCATGGCATCACATTAATTGAAGCTCCTAAATCACACATAGCCTTTTTTATTCCCATATTCCCAATAGTGCAAGATATAACAAACATACCTTGGTCTTTGCATTTGGGGGGTAGTAATTTTTTTTGAAGAACAGCAGACACATTTTCCCCTACACTTACCTTCTCATACCCGGTCAACTTTTTCTTATTAGTGCACAACTCTTTAAGAAATTTTGCATACCTGGGTATTTGCTTAATTACATCAAGCAAGGGTATATTCACCTCCATCTTTCGGAATGTTTCAAGAATTTCTTCTTTCTCCTTTTCCTTCTTTGATTTGGCTAATCTTTCTGGAAAATGAGATTTGGTCTTCAAAATTTTGGGCTTCTTAGGTACAGACTTCTCAGGTTGCTCCGTTTGTTTCTTAACTATTACCTCTGTTTCTTTCTCTGATTGCAAGCCGTACTCACGTCTTTTTCCAGCAATAGGTTCCAACTCTTTTCCACTTCTCAAGGTAATTGCGCTCGCATTTTCTTTTGGATTCTAGCTTGCTTAGGGACGTTGCCAATTAGCTAACTTGATTCTCCAAATTTTGTATGCTCGCCCTTGTCTCCTGTTGAAATTGTTTAGTGCTAGTTGCAAGAGATTTAACTATCTCTTCAAGAGACATACCTGGTGCTGAAGAATTTTACTACGATGGGGCTGATGGTCTTTGCTGAAATTGTTGGAAATTTTGCGTTCTAGATCCATAACTAAAGTTTGGGTGATCTCTCCATCCCGGATTGTATGTATTTGAGTATGGATCATACTTGCTTTGTGGTAGGCTAGGAATATTCCCAACGGCATTTGCTTGTTCAGGGGGGTATCATCTTGCAAAGTGGGGCTCATATCCATAGAATGACCGGTATAAGCACAAATCCCACACACTTTGGCTTGTTGTGTATTCCTTACAGCCAAATTTTGAACCAAAGAGGTTAGTTGATTGATTTTGCTCTCAAGGGAAGATGCATTTACCTCATCAACCCTTCTCGAGGGTTTTTGGTGAGACCCAAATTGCTGGGAATTGGCAGCTATGGTAGTAATTAAATCACGGGCAACTTAGGGTGTCTTGTTGACAATAGCTTCTCCACTTGCAGCATCCATCATCTTTCTCTCTATGGATAATAATTCTTCATAAAAATACTGAATAAGGGTCTGATATGGAATTCCATGTTGGGGACAGCTTGCACACAATCTTTTAAATCTCTCCCAATATTCATGGAGATTCTTCCTATCTCGTTGCTTAATCCCACAAATTCCTCTTCTTATTCCAGCAACTTGGGAGGCAGGAAAGAACTTGTCAAGAAAAATATTTATCATGTCTGTCCATGAAGTAATAGTCCCAGGAGGTAGATAAAATAGCCATTCCTTGGCTGCATTAGCTAGAGAAAATGGAAAGGCTCTCAGCTTAATTTGCTCTTCCGTTACTCCTTGTGGTTTCATGGTGGAACAAACTATATGAAATTCTTTGAGATGTTTATGAGGATCTTCATTCTCTAATCCACAAAAAGTGGGCAACAAGTGGATTAAACCTGATTTCAACTCAAATGGAACCTCCATATTTGGGTAAGTGATGCATAGAGGCTATTGATTGATTGGAGGGGCTGCTAATTCTCTCAAAGTCCTATTTTCTTCGGCCATCTTTTCTTCTTGATCAGATTCGCTGGAAGAATAAGGCGGTTCAGGGGATGCTTTGTTTTTAGGCGCTGAAATTGTAGATGAAGACGCTTGTTTTCTTAATTTTGCTTCTTTTCTTAACCTCTTAGCTGTCTTCTCTATCTCAGTATCGTACTGGAGTTCACCTGTACGATCAGACGTGGTCATCAAAGAATAAAATCAATTAAAATTAATCCCCGGCAATGGTGCCAAAATTTGTTGGTGGTCGAATTCACCAAAAATAATTCGTACTCTCTAAATCACAAATAAATTGTACTTAGGGTGAGCAGAGTCGAATCCACGAGACCTGACAAATTGTTAATTCTTTGAAAACCAAGTAAACAATAAAAGCGAAACTAAAAAGGGGGGTTTATGCAAAATAGACTTAAATAAAATAAGCAAACATAAATTAAAGAAAATCAGATTATGCAACATCTAGCAAAGGTAATCTCATTCAAGTTCGAAAGTTGATCATTGAATCAAATGAATAATCTCAAACACTGCAATAGGCTGGTTATGGTTGTTGAAACGCTTCTAACAACCTAATCTTTCCTTAATATTAGATTAACCGGACACGTGCCTGTGATTAATCCCTTATTAACGAATAACCCCGACACGCGCCTAGGATTCAATTCGCTAATAGCATGAAAAGCGAGAAAAACCCAACCCTAGCCAATAAATCACACGCGTAACTTATTCAAGCTAGATCATATATTCTCATAATACAACTTGAAAATCTGGTTTTAATCAAGTTATATTATTTGCCATTATTATTAAAATACCTAAACAATTACGGGTTTGGGTATTTCAATTGGCAAACTATCACCCTGTCAATTGCACAACGAGCTCTTATTGTAACAACCAACAAAGCAATGGTAAACAATAAAACAGAGAATATATAAATACTGCAGAAATTAAGAAGAAGGATTAAGTTTAGATCTCACAACTTGAATGAACTTGAACTTTGATAATCCTTTGCTAGATTAAAAAGGAGTTAGCCACACATGGCTACAAAATGCACAAAAGAGAAAATAATATGTTTCTGAATTTTCTGGAAGTCAAGTCTGTCCTCCCCTCTTGCGATCAACCTCTTAAATAAAAAAAAAGTCTAGAAAAAGAAATTCTATCCAACATGGAAAGAGAAAATAAAAGGCAAAAACTTCTCCCTAATGTCCCTAATTAAGAGTTCTATTTAAGTACAAAAATCCTCCTCAATCAGATCTGGAAAATATGGAAATTAATGGCCAAATCACGTCCCCAAATTCTTTGCCCAGCTTTACATCCGCGCGATCTTAAGCCATGAGTACGGATCTCTAGAAAATGGATATTTTATATGCAGAATCCCAACCAACAGCTCAAAAACACATCAAAATCGTCCAAAATCTTTACGATTGCATCATTCACCATCACCTAATCACAATGCATAAAAATAAATAAGTTTCACTCTATTTATTCGAATATTTGCCCAAAATACCACCAAATATAATCAAAATATAAGTCAAATATACACATCATCAAACTCCCCGACACTTATCCAATGCTTGTCCTCAAGCATAACCCAAATCTGTCAACCAACAACGTCTAGCCATCACTCGCACAAATCCCTCATTAATCCATGATTCAACATACTAAAAAAAAATAATAAACTCAACATAACCAACAAGTTTCAATTTCTCAAGCAATAAATAACTGATTTTAATAATTATTATCATCATAAAACACAAGGCTCGAACATTTTTAGAATATTCACACAAATGAGCTTTATATAAGTTAATGCATAAAGAATCATCCCTCAACCTGCCAAGTCACAAATCTTTCACAAATTCAAGCAATAAACAAGAAATTGAGGTGCTTTTAAATTATTGCAACACTTTTAGGCTTGCTTAGGGTGTCATAGACCTTTTGACGCGAAAGTAAACCAGTTGTGGTGGTTACCCCCGGTTACTCAGCCCATCACAACCCTAAGTGGCTACTAGCACTGCTCATATTCTGCTAGCTTTTTTTTTGGCCTGAGTGTCAACATGGGGCGCATGAAGACCCCTGTTACTCAAATAGAGCAGAACAACGGAGCAAACATAATCAAACATAATACTTTTCTCAATTTTTTTTTTAGCAACCTCATTTCCATCACATTTTCACATGTGAATAATTATGTGACTAGGCAAGTTTAGTGAAAATTCCATATGCATATGACGTAGATTTAAATCAAGCAAGTTAAGCATATTTCACCTCATTAATTCAAGCCTCATATTTTATGATAAGAAGAACGACCAAAATCAACCATTTATTTCACGAAAAATTAAGAATAAATCTGGTTATATTAAGTTTATTACATAATCTAGCATATTTTATCAATTCAAGACAAGAAGAGTTGCACAAATTCAAACTAGAAGTTAATGATTTAACTAGATAAAAGCTATGGTCAAGGACAAACAAAGTGATAAGCAAGTTCCTCCCCCACACTTAATAGACACATTGTCCTCAATGTGTAGGAAAAAGAAAAGCACAAATGGAAAAGAAAGAGGAGTTTAACTTCCCTGAATGGTGGAGGATATGGAATCACGGCAATCTAAGATGGGCAACTGAAGTGGACGGAGATATGTCCAAAAAAAAAAAAAAGAAGTGGACGGAGAAACCGTGCTCGCGTCGGGAGCTTAAGTAGTGCACTGTTCCTATGGGAAAATCGGACAAGGCACGATGGGCTATCCTTGAAGAGTTTTATATCTGGCCTGGTGGGTTGCATCTTCAAATCGCAAGGTACTTTGAAACGCTTCTGCTTGTTGAGATGGGCTCTGGTTTTGCGTTGCGGGGCGGTAGGGTGGTGATGGAGAAGCATGAGTAGACATGTATGAGGGTCAATAAAAGAACAGAAAAATTAGGATAAATTATTGGAGAAGATGACAATAAATAAAATGAACTAAAAATAAAATAAAAGGGCACGCCTTAAACTTGGGTTGCCTCCCTAAAAGCGCCCTTGTTTAACGTCCTAGGCTAGACGACCTGCATTTTCATTCCCCCTCATTAACCCTGTCCAGGGTTATTTCCTTTTTCCCATGAGCCTGAAACCCTTCATAGAATGGCTTGAGACGATATCCATTTACTTTAAAAACCTTGTTTGTCTCTAGGCTCTGTATCTCCACTGCACCATGAGAAAATACATTAGTAACAATAAAAGGACCAATCCACTTGGACCTTAGTTTTCCAGGAAATAATTTCAAACGGGAATGATAAAGTAGAACTTTTTGTCCAATTGAAAATTGTTTCCTAGAAATTATTTGGTCATGAAAATTCTTTGTCTTTTCCTTGTAGATTCTGGAGCTTTCATATGCATCAATTCTAATCTCCTCCAACTCCTACAATTGTAATTTCCTATGTTCACCAGCCTGATCCATCTTCATGTTGCATTGCTTGATAGCCCAATAAGCGCGGTGCTCTAACTCCACAGGAAGGTGACAAGGCTTACAAAAAACAAGACGATATGGAGACATGTCTATAGGGGTCTAGTAGGTTGTACGATAAGCCCAAAGTGCGTCATCCAACCGTAAGCTCCAGTCTTTTCTATTTGGATTGATTGTCTTTTCAAGTATGGACTTAATTTCTCTGTTTGACACTTCGGCTTGTCCATTCGTTTGTGGATGGTAGGCAGTGGAGGTGCGATGAGTTACGGCATATTTGGTGAAGAGCGCTTCCATGATGCGATTGCAGAAATAAGTCCCTCTATCACTGATAATTGCCCTTGGCATTCCGAACCTAGCAAAGATGTGAGTTTTGACAAAATCTGCTACGCTTTTGGCATTGTCGGTTAGTGGAGCCTTGGCTTCTATCCATTTAGAAACATAATCTACAACAAGCAAAATATAAGTATAACCAAATGAAGGTGGAAAAGGACCCATAAAATCAATACCCCATACATCAAATATTTCATAAACAAGTATATGAGTGAGTGGCATTTGATCTCTGTGTCCTAAATTACCAGTTCTTTGACAATTAGCACAAGACTTACAGAACATATAAGCATCACGAAATAAAGAAAGCCAATACAGCCCACACTCTAATACTTTGCGTGTTGTTCTCTTAGGTCCAAAATGACCTCCACAAGCATAAGAATAACAAAATTTCAGAATTGACTCAACTTCTACTTCAGAAACACATCTCCTAATAATTTGGTCGAACAATGTTTCCACAAATAAGGATCATCCCATACATAATACTTAGCATCCCTTTTATCCTATCTTTTTCAGACCTAGTTAATTCATTAGGAAGGTACCAGCTACTAGGTAATTTACAATATCAGCATACCGTGGAGCTGTATTTTGCATAGAAAATAAATACTCATTGGGAAAGTCATCTTGCAAAGGTTGTGCTTCTTCAGCGATAGGTAATCGACTAAGATGGTCAGCAACCAGATTTTCAAACCCCTTTTGTGTCTTATCTCCAAATCAAATTCTTGTAACAAGAGAATCCATCCGATCAACCTCGGTTTTGCCTCCTTCTTCTTGAGTAAGAATTTCAACACTGCATCATCCAAATAAACAATCACTTTAGTGCCTAATAAATAAGAACGGAATTTTTCTAAAGCAAATACAATAGCTAAAAGTTCTTTTTCCGTCGTGGAGTAATTGCACTGAGCACTATCCAGTGTCCTTGAGGCATAGTATATGACATGTGGATTTTTCTCAATTGCTGTCCTAGAACCGCGCCCACGGCCCTGTTGCTTGCGTCACACATGATCTCGAAAGGGTAATTCCAGTTTGGTGGCTGGATAATTGGTGCAGAAACCAACATTCCTTTAAGAGATTCAAAAGCTGCCTTGCACTCTTCATTGAACTCAAATGGGACATCTTTTTGCAACAATTGACATAAGGGTTGAGTGATTTTGGAAAAATCCTTGATGAAGTGCCTAAAAAAACCTTCATGCCTAAGAAACGAACGCACCTCCCGCATACTCGCAGGGTAAGGTAAGGATTTAATAACGTCTATTTTAGCTTTATCTACTTCAATTCCTTTAGCAGACACAATATGTCCCAAAACTAACCATTGATTGACCATAAAGTGACATTTTTCATAATTCAACACAAGATTAGACTCCAAACACCTCTTCAAAACTTTTGTAAAGGTTAGCCGTGCACTCATCAAAAAGAATTACCATAAACCGTGAAATCATCCATAAATACTTTTATGATATTTTCAATATAATCAGAAAATATGCTAACCATACACCTTTAGAAAGTGGTTGGGGCGTTACAAAGCCCAAATGGCATCCTCCGGTAAGCAAAAGTTCCAAACGGGCAGGTGAATGTTGTCTTTTCTTGATCTTTGGGTGCAACTGGAATTTGGTAGAAACCTGAATATCCATCAAGACAACAATAATGAGTTCTACCAGCCAACCGTTCAAGCATTTGATCAATAAATGGAAGAGGAAAATGATCTTTTCTAGTTGATGCATTTAATTTTCTGTAATCTATACAAACCCGCCACCCGTTTTGAACTCGGGTGGGCACCAACTCACCATCTGTATTCTCAATCACTGTTATACCTGTTTTCTTGGGTACTACCTGAATTGGGCTTACCCATTTGCTGTCAGAAATTGGATAAATCGTACCAGCATCTAACAATTTCAAAATTTCTTTCTTTACAACTTCCATCATAGGCGGATTCAAACGCCTTTGAGCCTCCCTAATAGGCTTGCTATTTTCTTCCAATAGGATCCTATGCATGCATGTAGATGGGCTTATTCCTTTGATATCTGCAATTGTCCATCCTACAGCCCTTTTATGTTCTTTTAACACTTCAATCAACTCTTCCTCTTCTCCCTTGCCGAGTTTACTTGAGATGATCACTGGGAGAGTATCCCCTTCACCTAAAAATGCATACTTCAAATGGCCGGGCAACGACTTTAATTTCAATTTAGGAGGCTACAAAATAGAAGGTAAAAGAATGGTGTGAGATGTGGGCAAGTCCATAGAAGGACTAGATCTTACCTTAGGCTTAAGTGGCTCCAATTCGTACACTACTTTTTGCAATTCATCATCAATTAAAAACTTTCTTTCAACCTTACCAATGCTGTCCAGACTCATACTTTTACAAAGCGCAACCATCAACTTATTATCCTCACTTAACTCAAATGTCTTTTGAGTTAATGGTTCAATAATGTCAATGCTGAAAACACAAGATACATCACTAGGATATTTCATGGCATTATAAACATTAAATTTAATCACCTCACCATCAAATTCCATAGTTAATGTACTATTATGCACATTGATATTTGTTCTAGCAGTATTAAGGAAAGGTCTTCCTAGCAGAATGTCGGATGAGTTTGAGGATTTGTCATCCTCCATATCTAAAATAAAGAAGTCTGCAGGAAAAATCAGACCATTGACCTGAACTAACACATCCTCTAACACACCTTTAGGGTAAACAATTGATCTATCGGCAAGTTGAATTACTACCCCATTTTCTTTTAATGGACCAGCATTTAAAGAAGAATAAATGGACCATGGCATCACATTAATTGAAGCTCCCAAATCACACATAGCCCTTTTTATTCCCACATTCTCAATAGTGCAAGATATAGCAAACATACATTGGTCTTTGCATTTGGGGGTAGTAATTTTTTTTTAAGAACAGCAGACACATTTTCGCCCACACTTACCTTCTCATACCCGGTCAACTTTTTCTTATTAGTGCACAACTCTTTAAGAAATTTTGCATACCTGGGTATTTGCTTAATTACATCAAGCAAGGGTATATTCACCTCCACCTTTCGAATGTTTCAAGAATTTCTTCTTTTTCCTTTTCCTTCTTTGATTTGGCTAATCTTTCTAGAAAAGGAGGTTTGGTCTCAAAATTTTGGGCTTCTCAAGTACAGACTTCTCAGGCTGCTCCGTCTGTTTCTTAACTATCACCTCTGTTTCTTTCTCTGATTGTAAGCCATACTCACGTCTTTTTCCAGCAATAGGTTCCAGCTCTTTTCCACTTCTCAAGGTAATTGCGCTCGCATTTTCTTTTGGGTTTACTATTGTTTGAGAAGGCAATTTTCCTTGAGACTCCAGCTTGCTTAGGGACGTTGCCAATTGGCTAACTTGATTCTCCAAATTTTGTATGCTCGCCCTTGTCTCCTGTTGAAATTGTTGAGTGTTAGTTGCAAGAGATTTAACTATCTCTTCAAGAGACATACCTGGTGCTGAAGAATTTTGCTGCAGTGGGGCTAATGGTCTTTGCTGAAATTGTTGGAAATTTTGCGCTCTAGATCCATAACTAAAGTTTGGGTGATCTCTCCATCCCGGATTGTATGTATTTGAGTATGGATCATACTTCCTTTGCGGTAGGCCCGGAAAATTCCCAACGGCATTTGCTTGTTCAGGAGTATCATCTTGCAAAGTGGGGCACATATCCGTAGAATGACCGGTATAAGCACAAATCCCACACACCTTGGCTTGTTGTGTATTCCCTACAACCAAATTTTGAACCAAAGAGGTTAGTTGATTGATTTTGCTTTCAAGGGAAGATGCGTTTACCTCATTAACCCTTCTTGAGGGTTCTTGGTAAGACCCAAATTGCTGGGAATTGGCAGCCATGGTAGTAATTAAATCACGGGCAGCTTGGGGTGTCTTGTTGACAATAGCTCCTCCACTTGCGGCATCCATCATCTTTCTCTCCATGGATAATAATCCTTCATAAAAATACTGAATAAGGGCCTGATCTGGAATTCCATGTTGGGGACAGCTTGCACACAATCTTTTAAATCTCTCCCAATATTCATGGAGAGTCTCCGTATCCCGTTGCTTAATCCCACAAATTCCTCTTCTTATTCCAGCGGCTCGGGAGGCAGGAAAGAATTTGTCAAGAAAAATATTCACCATGCCTGTCCATGAAGTAATAGTCCCAGGAGGTAGATAAAATAGCCATTCCTTGGCTGCATCAGCTAGAGAAAATGGAAAGGCCCTCAGCTTAATTTGCTCTTCCGTTACTCCTTGTGGTTTCATGGTGGAACAAACTATATGAAATTCTTTGAGATGTTTATGAGGATCTTCATTCTCTAATCCATGAAAAGTGGGCAGCAAGTGGATTAAACCTGATTTCAACTCAAATAGAGCCTCCATATTTGGGTAAGTGATGCACAAAGGCTGTTGATTGACTGGAGGGGCCACTAATTCTCTCAAAGTCCTATGTTCTTCGGCCATCTTTTCTTCTTGATCAGATTCGCTGGAAGAATAAGGCAGTTCAGGGGATGCTTCGTCTTTAGGCGCTGAAATTGTAGATGAAGACGCTTGTTTTCTTAATTTTGCTTCTTTTCTTAACCTCTTAGCTGTCTTCTCTATCTCAATATCGTACTAGAGTTCACCTGTACAATCAGACCTGGTCATCAAAGAATAAAATCAATTAAAATCAGTCCCCGGCAACAACGCCAAAATTTGGTGGTGGTCGAATTCACCAAAAATAATTTCTACTCTCTAAATCACAAATAAATTGTACTTAGGGTGAGCAGAGTCGAATCCACAGAGACTGACAAATTGTTAATTCTTTGAAAACCAAGTAAACAATAAAAGCGAAACTAAAAAGGGGGTTTATGCAGAATAGACTTAAATAAAATAAGCAAACATAAATTAAAGAAAATCATATTATGCAACATCTAGCAAAGGTAATCTCATTCAAGTTCGAAAGTTGATCATTGAATCAAATGAATAATCTCAAACACTGCAATAGGGCTGATCATGGTTGTTGAAACGCTTCTAACAGCCTAATCTTTCCTTAATATTAGATTAACCGGACACGTACCTGTGATTAATCCCTTATTAACGAATAACCTCGACACGCGCCTAGGATTCAATTCGCTAATAGCATGAAAAGCGAGAAAAACCCAACCCTAGCCAATAAATCACACGCGTAAATTTATTCAAGCTAGATCATATATTCTCATAATACAACTTGAAAATCTGGTTTTAATCAAGTTATATTATTTGCCATTATTATTAAAATACCTAAACAATTACGGGTTTGGGTATTTCAATTGACAAACTATCACCCTGTCAATTGCACAACGAGCTCTTATTGTAACAACCAACAAAGCAATGGTAAACAATGAAACGGAGAATATATAAATACTGCAGAAATTAAGAAGAAGGATTAAGTTTAGATCTAACAACTTGAATGAACTTGAACTTTGATAATCCTTTTGCTAGACTAAAAGGAGTTAGCCACACATGGCTACAAAATGCATAAAAGAGAAAATAATATGTTTCTGAATTTTCTGGAGTTCCAATCTATCCTCCCCTCTTGCGATCAACCTCTTAAATAAAAAAAGAAAGTCTAGAAAAAGAAATTCTATCCAACATGGAAAGAGATAATAAAAAACGCAAAAACTTTATCCCTAATGTCCCTAATTAAAAGTCCTATTTAAGTACAAAAATCCTCCTCAATCAAATCTGGAAATATGGAAATTAATGGCCAAATCACGTCCCCAAATTCTGCGCCAGCTTTACATCTCACGCGATCTTAAGCCGTGAGTACGGATCTCTAGAAAATTGATCTTTTATATGCAGAATCCCAACCAATAGCTCAAAAACACATCAAAAGCGTCCAAAATCTTCGCGATTGCATCATTCACCATCACCTAATCACAATGCATAAAACCAAATAAATTCCACTCTATTTATTCGAATATTTGCCCAAAATACCACAAAATATAATCAAAATATAAGTCAAATATACACATCATCACCCAGTGACAAAACCAAATAAATTCACGGCACCATCAAAGATCATGGTCAATGTATCCTCTTCCATATATAAGATGTAATCGTCGGGGAATCATCATCACACGCCTCCATGGGGTTCTCTGCCAAAAATGTTCGCAAATGGCACGGCCTTTGATTGACTTTTGGGGCAAGTTCTGCACATCAAACTTTTAAATCAAGATTTGCCATTTCGCAAACTTCCTTACCAAAGCCAGTCGATCAAGCAAGTACTTTATTTAAGTTGCAATTTTATTGAACAATACTAAGTCTATAAGCAATTCCATGTTAATTTCATCGAATTCCATCATATCCTAACTTAGGATTGATCATAGATTGAAGATATTACTTCAGTAGTATACTATGATCAATCTAAGTATCCTAGGACAATCCTTTGGAATTGATACAAGTACTCGAGCTCCTACCTTCGATTAGGATCACGGCGAGCAACAAAAGGAATAGGCCAATTTGAGAGGCTTCCAATGATGGCACCCTCGGTCAACCACCATGACCGACTTGAGAACTCACCGGAGAGGCTAGTCGTAAGTCAAACTCGGGGAATGACGCTAGAATAAGGCCAGCAAGGGGCGGAATCCAGCGAAAAAAAACGGACGCTGAGAGGGAAAGAGTGAGAAAGCACTTTCTTTGTGTTCTTTCTAGAGAGAGTTTTTTCTGAAAGTTTTTTTTTTTTATAAGAATGGCTGAATTATGAGAGAAAATTTGGAGCTAGTGATTATGAGGGAAATTTTGGAGGGAAAAATCAAATTTGGAACTAATCATAGCCCTACAACTCACCTTATGATTCTATGATTGAAGTTCTTTGCTTAATGAGTAAGAAATAATACGATTTAAAATCACATGGATCATGGATAGGTAACATGGCATTTCCTAAGGTCTTGATTAGAGGGGAAATGGATGGGGTTAAGATTGATGTTCTTAAGGATTGGTGACATAAAATTTAATTTTGGTAATTGAGAAAAAATGACATTTTGTAATTAGGGAGAGAGGGCCGGCAGTGTGGTCTATGGGCTGGAATTTGTTAACTTTTGGGTTGACTTAGGCTTGGTCAAACCAGATTGACCCAACACTTGTCAATTGTCTTTGTTTTCTTTGAATTACTCCTTAAACTTGGTCATCTTCATTTGTTCGGCCCGTTGGGCTGCATTGGGCTTCATCCCATCGGACCCTAACGGGTCGGGTCAACTGAGTTGACCCGCCCAACCCCATCAATCCCTATTCATCGTTTTGTGCTAATTTACTTGAATTATCATTTGCAACGTTGAATTCATTGATATGATCAGCAACCCACATACATTTGCCTATCTTTAAGTTAAATAGATGTCGCATCAATTAGACCTTATTAATTGTCTCAAACATTTCTAACGAGGCTTTCATCAAATCTGTGGTGGTCTTCTCTTTCACGATGTTAAGCACGTCATTACAAGCCAACGTCAATTAAATAACACCCAATGCTTATCTATCTAGCAATTCCCAATTAGCTTGCTTCTCATTTCTCTTGTTTCCTTCCCGACAGGGTTAAGTGCAGATTCCTCTAGTACAAATAATCATCAATCTACATCTTCCAAAAATCAAAATCATTCCCATCAAATTTGTCGATTTTCACTTTTTTTCTCTTCTATTGCCATATTTGTTTCAATTTAGCCAAGCCTGTCTCTAATACTTGATTGTTGTAAAAACAAGCGATTGAACAATAAGGTAAATAGAACAAGAAAATAAATCGAAAACTAGATTTACGTTGTTCAATTGGTGTGACCTATATTCACAGGAAGTGCAACACATATTCCACTATTAATCAAGTAATACAACAAAGATTATAACTATACTTGAGTCTCTCCAACGCCTCAATGTTTCCCAGCCCTTAATTACATCCAATAACTCACACCATGTTTAACCTTACAATTCCTTACAAAATAATAGGATATGTTCACTAGAAGTCCCGAAACTGATCGCGAAAGTGCAATTAAGTCATAAAACTTATAAAAATGCAAACAAGTCCTAAAACTTGTCCAATTGGTTCAAATAAGTCCTAAAGTTAACACTGTTAATTTACCTTCTAAAAAATGCTGACGTGGTATTTTTAAATGAATTTCTCTCTCCTACGTGACATTTTTAATTAATTTATATTCAAATATTATTTAAATTAAATTTAAAAACAAAAAAAAACTAAACTAAACTAAAAGAAAAAGGGAGAAGGAGCTTTGCTAGAGGAGGACCGGCGAAGGTGGTCGACCTTGGGCAGGGTGGCCAGCCTCACCAGCACCATGCAAAGGCCGGGCGACCCTCACAAAGGCTGGGCGAGGCATTGCCGGGTCCTCATATGGGCCCTGGCGAGGCTTATCCAAATCTGGTTGAGGTCACCCATATATGGGTGATGCCTAGCCTTTGCCCGGGCCGGCAACCCTCGCTAGGCTTGGGCGAGCCGGTGTCACCCAAATCGCCGCCCTCGCTTGGGCATAACGAGGGTTGTCGGCCCTTGACTAGCTCGGCGAGGGCCCTCACCCGGGGCTCGCTGTGGTCGGCCACCCTTACCTAAGGTCAAGCGACGCCAATGAGCCCCCCTGCCTCCCTCCGCCCCTCTTGGCGATGGGTAGGGCCACAACTTCCACATGCAGCCTTGGAAATTTTTTTTTTTCAGTTTTCTTTTTTAAAGTAAATTTTAGGTTTTTTTTAGTTTATTAATTTAATTTATATAAGATTTGAATAAAAATTAATTAAAAATGCCACATAGGAGAGAGAAATTCATTTAAAAATGACACATCAATATTTTCCATTAGATAAATTGACGGTGTTAACTTTAGGACTTGTTTGAATCAATTTGACAAGTTTTAGGACTTGATTACACTTTTTGTAAGTTTTAGGATTCAATTGCACTTTTGTAATAAGTTTTAGGACTTCTAGTGAACATATCTCATTATTTTGCAAGGAATTATATGCATTTTGCATACCGTGCCTAGTCCAAATAAAAGGCCTTGTGGACCCGGTTGGATCCGGAGATCCGGTCCGATCCTTTCATTGTTATATAATATTATTTTTAATATTAAAAATATTTAACAATTTTAAAAACAGAAAAAATTATTTTTTCTAAAATTAGGGAAAAGCTTAGAAAGTAAATTTTGTGTAGTTTTTCTTAAAAATATTTGAAAATCTTCGATAAAACTTGTGTTTAATCAAGAAACCCTTAGGGCTTCACCATGGGGTTTTGAATGTTCTTAGAGACAAATGTTAGGCCCTTGTTTGTGCATTTCCATTTTGATTATTACTTGATTGTGTACTTTTCACGTGACATTTTGAATTTCGACCCTATCTGAGATTTATGAAATGAAAATCCCATCGATGCACTTTTAGTTAAGTCTAATTCAGAATTGATCACTCTTGAGAAGACTAACCATTAGGGAAAGGCTAGCTAGGAATTAAGTACGTGGACCTAAGAACTTGACTAGGGATTGACACTTCAACCATAAGGATTGACGAGGGAATATTTTGGGCCATTATAGACTGATCTAAGGATGGTTATGGAACGATTCGCCAATGTTATACAATTGGATCGCGGGTGATTCCGTTTGATCGTTGTATGAATTGCGAATGACCCTAAACCTATTCCGAACGATCGCGTCCTTTGAAACTAGTGATTGACCCTCGCAATTACATGACAACCGAGGTCGCCATGGTTTGAGTAAACTTAAAACATGGTTTGATAATTGAATCAACCACGGGTCGATACACGTAACTCCTAAAAGCCACCCGTTAGTTTGAGATGCACTAAAGTCGCAATTGATTGATTTTGGCCACGGATTAGAATCCAGATTTGGGTATCGACCTTTAAAGAGTTCCTGACTAATCGATTGGACTTCTCTTCATCAGGTTTAGCCATTGTTAGTTTGTACAGAAATTTTTCGGAAAAGTGAAATTTGGATTGGGAGCTGGAAAAGACCGTTTTACCCCTGAGATATTTAAATTCCTTTGTTGTGTGGAAGGGCAATATGGACTTTGGGACACTCCCCTCTTAGCCGAACACTTTGGACTCTTTTGTCCCTCTCCGCCTCTTTTATTTACTAGATTGCCATTAGATATTTCTCAATCGTGTTAGGAAATATTCAACCTAGACCTTTGGATCTTGGATTTGGCTTTGAGTAAGTTAATCTCGGCCCCGCATTGGTGTGAATGGGGTTGGTAGATAGTTGTTGGCCTATCTCTTCTTGTCACTCTCTCTCATGCATAATTGGATCAAGACTCTCTCTCTCTCTCTCTCTCCCCCCTCCTCCTTGGCTCCACCACCACCAACCAACACCACGTCTTGCCACCGGTTTCGCATCCAAGCCGTCCCGTAGCCGCTTGCCGTCGTTCATCCCGCACTGTTGCTGCTCACCACCACCACCTTGTTCCCTCATCCTTGTCCGTTCACCATCATCTCGCCACCCCGATTCGACCATCGCTTCGTCACCACCACTTGCCACCATCGCCGTCTCATCGTGAGTGCCACTGCTTGTGGCCGTGACCCCTTCACAACCGCCAACGCCATTCACTCACTCTCTCACCTTGTTATTCGACCACCAGCCCACCGTCCCTATCCATCAACGTCCCTCATAGTGAGCGACCAGCACCAGCGCCGTCCACACCGTCGTTGCCACCATCCGCCCGTGGCCACCGCCGCCGTTGAGTCGCCGAAGCCACTACCGCTTTGCTTTGTGGCTGTTGGCTGTTCCATTGGCTTAGTTTTGCTTAGGTTTTCATAGTAAATGACTTCCTAATCCTTGGTTATGGTAATAGGTGACTAATAGATGTATTTAGGGGTTGATTAGGAGTTGTTTAGTGGTGATTAATGGCTGTTTAGTGGCTGAATTGGAAGTTGTAATTGGCTGGTTAGCGGATACACTTAATCGGAAATCGAGCATCGCGCGGGATGATGGTTAAGGAATGGACTCTGCTTTCGAGGGAGTAAGAGACTCGGAATTCAAGTTTGAGGCACTCAAGTTTGTTGGCTACCTTAAGGATCGAATCGGAGATTCGTGCTATGATTAAGGCATTGCAAGCTACGGACCCCGAAATCCAATGGATTCCGAGTATGGATGCAACTAGGAGAAAATCTGACTTTTAAGTATCCCGAAGATGGGATCTTGAAGTTTCGTGGACAACTATGCATACCCAATGACGCAAAACTTAAGAAGGAAATTTTGGCGAAGCTCATCGTAGTAATTACAGCATTATCCAAGCAGTACCAAGATGTATCGAACTTGCATCAACATTCTTGGTGGAACGGAATAAAAGTGGGCGTGGCGAAACACGTAGCTAAGTGTTCAACGTGCCAACAAGTAAAAGAGCAGCATTGTAAGCCTAGTAGACTTTTGCGATCGTTGGAAATCCCAGAGTAAAAATGGGAGCATATCACAATGGATTTCGGCATGGGCTTCTTTGAGGAGTCAAAGAGGCCATGATTCAATTTGGGTTATAGACGACGGGTTGACCAAGTCAGCAAGATTTTCTAGTAGTGCGAAAGGATTTCGTAATGGACAAGTCTGTTGAGCTATATATGCAACAAATAGTCCATCTTCATGGAGTACTAGTTAGGATCGCGTGGGACCGAGATCCTAAGTTTACCGCCACCTTTTGGAAAAGCCTTGAGGCGGCTATGGGGACGGTTACTACAATATAGCACAGCCTATCATCCATAAAAGATGGTCAGTCTAAGAGGATACTTCAGACACTTTCGAGGACATGTTGCAAGCTTGTGTAGTGGAATTCAAAGGAGGATGGGAAGAAAGGTTACATCTCGTCGAGTTCGCCTACAATACTTGATTATCAGTGAGTATCAAATGGCACCGTTTGAAGCATTATATAGTAGAACTTGCAGAACTCTAATGTGTTGGGATAAGGTCGATGAAAGGAGTATAACAAGTCCAGAATTGGTACAATAGTCAATCGAGGCGGTTAAAGTCATTCGAGAAAAGCTTAAGACCGCCTAGAATCGCTAGAAGAGTTTTTTGCTGATCGGAGACGTAGGCCTTTGGAGTTTCA
Organism: Syzygium grande; assembly: GCA_024733475.1. Taxonomy (NCBI): domain Eukaryota; kingdom Viridiplantae; phylum Streptophyta; class Magnoliopsida; order Myrtales; family Myrtaceae; genus Syzygium; species Syzygium grande. The sequence continues at coordinate 11,800,541 of JAMXDD010000001.1, read as the reverse complement.
AGTAAGAGATCATGTTTTCCTCAAGGTGTCACCAATGCGAGGAACGTCTCGATTTGGCAAGAAAGAAAAGTTAAGCCCAAGGTACATAGGTCCGTTTAAGATATTGGAAAGAATCGAACTCTAGCCTATCGACTCGCCTTTGTTGCCGAACTTGTCTCAAGTTCACAACGTCTTCCACGTGTCTATCTTTGAGGAAGTACAAACCGGATCTGACCCACGTGCTTGAATTATGAAGAAATAGATGTGGACGATAATGTGTCATACGTGGAGGGACCAAAGGGGATAGAAGACAGAAAGGAACATGTCCTACTTAAACAAAATGATCCCGTTGGTTAAAGTAGTGTGGCAACATTATGATGCCGAAGGAGCCACGTGGGAAAGTAAAGAAATCATGAGGCGTCAAAGACCCGCATTTGTTTGAGTAGTTGGGTTTATTGTAAATTTCGAGGATGAAATTTTTGTAAGGGGGAAAGAGAGCTGTGACATTCTGAATTTCGACCCTTTCCGGGATTTATGAAATGAAAATCTCATCAATGTCTCACTCGGAATTGATCACTCTTGAGAAGACTAACTGCTTAGGAAAAGGCTAGCTAGGAATTAAGTACATGAACTTAAAAACTTGACCAAGGATTGACACTTGACCATAAGGATTGACAAGGAAATGTTTTGGGCTATTATAGACCAATCCAATGATGGTTATAGAATGATTCGCCAATATTATACAATTGGATTGCGGTGATTTCACTTGACCGTTGTATGAATTGCGAATGACCATAAACTTATTCCGAACGATCACGTCCTTTGGAACTAGTGATTGACCCTCGTAATTACATAACAACCGAAGTCGTCATGGTTTGAGTAAACTTAAAACGTGGTCTGATAATTAAATCAACCACGGGTCAATACGTATAACTCCTAAAAGCCACCGTTAGTTTGAGATGCACTAAAGTCGCGATTGGTTGATTTTGGTCATGGATTAGAATCTGGATTTGGGTATTAAACTTTTGAGAGTTCCACAATTAATCGATTAGAATCTGGATTTGGGTATTAAAAGTGAAATTTGGATCGGGGAGTTGAAAAAAAGACTATTTTACCCCCGAGATATTTAAATTCCTTTGTTGTGTGGAAGGGCAATATGGACTTTGGGACACTCCCCTCTTGGCCAAACACTTTGGACTCTTTTGCCCCTCTCCTCCTCTCTTATTTATTAGATTGCCATTAGATATTTATCAATCTTGTTAGGGAAGATTCAACCTAGACCTTTGGATCTTGGATTTGATGAGTAAGTTGATCTTGGCCGTTGATTGGTGTGAGTGGGGTTGGTAGATAGTTCTTGGCCCGTCTCTTCTCTCTTGTCTCTCTCTCATGCATAATTGGATCCGGACTCTCTCTCTCTCTCTCCTCCTCCTCCTTGGCTCCGCCACCAACGACCAACACCACCACCTCTAGCCACCAACCGCCGCGTCCCAAGCCATCCGACCGCCCATCACCGCCATCCAAAGGCAGCTTGCCCTTTGTTCATCCCACTTTGCTATTGCTGCTCACCACCACCATCCTGCCCTGGTCCTTGTCCATTCACCATTATCTCGCCACCCCCGATTTAGCCGACGTTCGTTACCACCACTCACCACTTGTCACCATCTCACCGTGAGCCACCGTGAGCGCCACACTAAATGGGTCGTGACCCCCCTCACGGCCACCAACGCCATTCTCTCTCTCTCTCTCTCTCTCTCTCTCTCTCTCTCTCTCTCTCTCTCTCTCTCTCTCTCTCTCTCTCTCTCTCCCTTGTTATTCCCACTATCCCATCGTCGCCTCTCATCGTGAGCAACCAGCACTAGCGCCGTCCACTATCACGACCTCTCCGAACCGATCCGGTTTAGGCCAAGAGGTATTTGTCAAGGATCGAGGCACTCCCGAGCCTCATACCACACGCGACTAGAATTGTCTAATTTACACATTCGATTGGAGTCGCTACTAGCTATGATCAAGAGTCAGCTAGAAACCTTGATCGAGACGCGGGAGTATTGTCTCGACACGTCTGCGTCGAGATTCCAAAATTCGAGAACTTGATTACACTAGCGATCTACTAGTGCCCTTTCAATACCTAAACTTGATCACTTTCGAATTAACGTACTAGGCAATCTATCGACAAAGTTAAAATTCCACCTAACCGCTCTAAAAATAGAAAACAACAATCAATGTATTGAAAGTGCGCAACTAGATAATCATAAAAAAAAAATAAATAACCAGCGAATGAGCATTGTCTCTAAAAAAAAAATACAATCAAAAGCCCTAAGGTAAAGCCCTAATAACTTATCCAATTTTTGAGATTATTTTAGAGGGTTTTTCTCTTTTTTTTTGTTTTTTAACATAAAATCTAGTGAAATTAAGCCCAAAATTGATTTCTGAACATTTCCTAATTTTCTGATTTTTTTTTTGGAATTTTTTTCGGATTTTTCTGAATTTTTGCATTTTCTGAATTTTTAATACATTTTTAATATATTTTTATTGAATTAAATTTTTTTGGGACTTTTAAACATTTTCGTATTTTTTTTTTGGAATTTTTAATATTTTTATTAATAAAATCAAGATTCGAACCGGGTCCCCCGACCCGATCCACCCAAACTCGACCTGGCATTCTGACCCTCCCAAGACCCCATTTTCATTTCTTTTCTATTTTTTTTTTTTTTGACTTTCCCTCTTCTCCTTTTCTTTTCTCTTTTTTTTTTTTTTTTTTTTTTTTTTTATTATTCTTCTTTCTTCTTCATCCCCTCCTACACGTGACCTTCCCGCCCGAGAAGCTCCCCGCTTCCTCCTGTTCTTCACCAAGGACTCCTATTCTTCAACCGAGACCTCACCAAGAATGCTTTTGGGCCTCCGACCGATGACGTGGGCGCCAACGCCGACTACCTACACCGGGCTCATGCTCTCACCACCGACCCCCATCTAACAAACCTTCGGCTAACTCCGCCCCGGGAACGACACCGCAACCAAGACTCATTCTCCAATCCTCAAACCTTCGACCACAAGAAAACGTAAAACCCAAACAACCAAGCATATACGACATGGAAAAGAGCGAATCGAGATCAAGGCGGCTTTGAGCCATAGGTATCACAGGGCAAGGAGAATGGAGCTCCCGTGAAAGGTCACATCCATGGCTGACTCGAATGATGCAAGATATGCCACAAAACCGAAAGAAACCACAGAGAAAACACGAATGTAAGGCACCATTCAACAGATATAAGAATAAACCAAACATAAAAATTGAATTCCAAGCACCGAGTCCACAAAAAAAAATGATTCGGACCTCTATCTATGCATTTTACCGAATGGGTGGCAAGCGGGTTCAAGCGAAGACCTTAGGCTGAGATTCAGGTTGTTTTTCGACTTAAATGTGCCGTGCAAAGACATGATCAACTATATTGAACCACAACCTTGCCTCGGTTTGCATAGAAACGTCCAAAAACAACAAGACCAGATTCGAGTTTTTAACTCAAAGAGCTTTGTTGGGGCGTTTCAACAACAGGTGAGAGGCGCCTAAAAATGTGGCCATAGATCCGATCTTGACAAAGTTTACGGTCAATTTTCGACATATAACCTTTGGACCATCCTCATTGGGTGTCAAACATATGTTTACCTCGGTCCACGGGGCGGCCGACCACCCAATAGGCTCGGTGTGCCCGACCCCGGAGGCGGGGAAGGGGGGCGAAAATAGGGGAAGATAAAGGATGAGAACCCACCGTTCTTGGCTAGCCGGCGGCAACGCTGGTGGTCGATGCTTGTCGCTGGCACCTTGGGGTTTTCTTCAGGTGGATGGAGACTCCTTACACTCGATTTTCCCCTAAAAGCTCTCGGTCCCTCTTCTAACTTTGTCTTCTTTATTCGTGATGAACCGAGGCGAGACGTAATGGCTGGACGTGACGGACGTCCGGCAAGAATCACGGGTCGGCTCTCGGGGAGGGGGGGAAGAGATTTGCCGACCATCCTCTCCGATGGAGGAGGCCGGAGGCGCTCTCTTCTTAGACCCCCTACCCTTCTTCTTCTTCTTCTTCCTTTTTTGGTTTTCTCTCTCACTCTCTTTCTCGATCTTCTTTTTTTCTCTTTCCTTTCTATTCCCCCTCTCTTTTAATGTCTAGGGAAGGAGGAGGCTGTCCTCCTCCTCACCTCCCAGTGACTTTCACCCTCCATTTCTAGCTCGGGGGCCATGGATCGATGTGCCCTCCCCATTTCATCAGCGTCAGCAGTCGGTCCTACTCTCGGGACCAAGCCCGGACCCGTTTTTCGGCTAAAAGCACTGCGGGACTTCTCGATGTAGGTCGGAGCGCTGCACCATCCTCGATCGCCCCCCTTTCTCCTGCTTTATCGCTTTCGGTTGTCCATTTGCTCCTTGTCGCCTGCTCCTGCTGCTGCGTTTTGCTTCATTCGGCCTCACGCCTGCGTTCGGCTTACGCATCGTCTTCTTGGCTTTTCCCTTTTTGGGTTCATGCATGATAAGAGCTAGAGCGGTGGGCCAGCGTTGACTAATTCAACGGCCTCTCTCTCTCTCTTTTTAATTTTAAATTTTAATTTAATTTAATTTTTTTTTGTTGTGATGTTTGTGCTAGCCAGCATTGAATAATGCTAGTTCCCCCCTTTTTTGATTTTTTTTTTAAAATTTTTTAAAATTTTGAAATTAAACAAGAAAAGCATGTTCGATATGCCTTATTAATGTAAATGCACCTAAAGTCTATATGCCAATTAGTTTAATGAAAATATTTTTGCTTAGGGATTAAAGATTAATCTCTAATTTTCTATGCAATTAAACCATAAATGACTAGACAAAATTTAGGTGTCAACACTGCCCTTCTTTGAAGGAGAGCTCGAAGAGGTTCCATTCAAAGACAAAAGACACCTAAATTTTGTTGGCAGGGGACATGGGATGGCGCAATGCTAAAGCATGAGGGGTGATTTTTTGATTGATTTTTTTTTTTAGGGACAAAACTAAGATGACGTTTAGGGACTAAAACCCAGTAAATGTCAGAAATTCCACCTAGGGATTAAAACCCTATGAGCAGCTAAGATCCCGCCTAGGGACTAAAACCCTATGAACGGCAATAGGAACAACACCTTGAAGGAACGCCTAGGGACTAAAACCCTATGAACGTCTAAGATTCTGTCTAGGGGCTAAAACCCTATTGAACGGCAAAGGGAATAAAACCCAGAAGGAATGCCTAGGGACTAAAACCCTATGAACGTCAAAGATTCCGTCTAGGGGCTAAAACCCTATTGAACGGCAAAGGGAATAAAACCCAGAAGGAACGCCTAGGGACTAAAACCTTATGAACATCAAAGATTCCGCCTAGGGGCTAAAACCCTATTGAACGGCAAAGGAATAAAACCCCAAATGAAAGGACTAAAGTCTTATGAACATCAAAAATTCTGTTTAGGGACTAAAACCCTAACAAGTACGCTTAGGGACTAAAATCTTATGAACATCAAAGATTCTTTTTGGGGACTAAAACCCTATGAATAGTTAAGGCTCCGCCTAGGGACTAAAACCCTATAAACAGCGATGGGAACAATGCCTTGAAAGAGCGCCTAGGGACTAAAACCCCATTGAACGGCAAAGGGAATAAAACCCATAAGGAACGCCTAGGGACTAAAATTTTATGAACGCCAAAAGATTCTATTTAGGGACTAAAACCCAGCAAGTACGCTTAGGGACTAAAACCCTATGAGTATCAAAGATTCTGTTTAGGGACTAAAAACCTAGCAAAATACGCCTAGGGACTAAAATCCTATAAAAGTCAAAGATTCTGTTTAGGGACTAAAACCCAGCAAGTACGTCTAGGGACTAAAACCCTATGAACGTCAAAAATTCTTATTAGGGACTAAAACCCTAACAAGTACGCTTAGGGACTAAAATCTTATGAACATTAAAGATTCTTTTTGGGGACTAAAACCCTTTGAACAACTAAGGCTTCGCCTAGGAACTAAACCCTAAGAACAGCTAAGGCTTCGCCTAGGGGCTAAAACCCAATGAACGGCGATGGGAACAATGCCTCGAAAGAGTGCCTAGGGACTAAAACCCTATGAATGGCAATATGAACAATGCCTCGAAGGAGCGCCTTAGGGACCAAAACCCTATGAACGTTGAAGATTTAGCTTAGGTACTAAAGCCCTGTGAACAGCTAAGATCCCGCTAGGGGCTAAAAAACCCTACAAACGGCAAATTGCCCTCAAGATTTTGAAATACATAATGTTTTTCACTCAGGATTTTAATGCCTAAGGTTCTCACTTAGGACTGTATGTGCCTAAGGTTTTTCACTCATAACTTTATGTTATAAAAATATGGTTTAAAGATAGACACATGAACCTTTTTGAAATGAGGGTTTCGGGAAAAAGATCCAGAACTTTTTGAAATCGGGGTTTAAGAAAAGACCCGAACCTTTTGAAATCGGGGTTTTAGGAAGACCCGGAACCTTGTGAAATCGGGGTTTTATGAAAGACCCATAACCTTTTGAAGTCGGGGTTTTGGGAAGACCCGGAACCTTGTGAAATCAGGGTTTCAAGAAAGACCCAAACCTTGTGAAATTGGAGTTTTAGGAAAGACCCATAACCTTTTGAAGTCGAGGTTTTAGGAAGACCTAGAACCTTGTGAAATTAGGGTTTCGGGAAAGACTCGGAACCTTGTGAAATCGGGGTTTTAGGAAAGACCCATAACCTTTTGAAGTCGGGGTTTTAGGAAGACCCGGAACCTTTTTTGAAATCACGGTTTTAGGAAAAGACCCAAAACCTTTTGAAATCGGGGTTTAAAGGAAAATCCATAACCTTTTGAAATCGGAGTGTTATGCAATAAATGCATAAACCTTTGCATTGCATGGTTTTAAGGACAAATGCACAAACCTTTAGAAAGCATGATCTCACGTGGGGAAAATTTCTCATGTAAGAATGGTTTCGGGTTGTTAGAGCTCACCATATCCGTCGAATATTGAGGAAATTCCGTGGAGGCATCTGCACATCTAATAGGATGTGTTATAACAAGTGCTCGGTAGCGAATGCGTACCAAGCAAAATAGCATCACGAGAGGCCATATCAAAATGGCATCATCAATGAAAAAGCATTGATTGCACGAGCAATTTAGGATAAGATTCAATTGTTTGGAAAGCATTCAACATCCTTCAATATTGTAAAATTGCCTTTAAGCTTGAAAGATGTCATTAATCATCAAATTCCCTTAGGAGAAAGTCTTTTGTCAAAATGATCTCAACTCATGAAAAGGGCTCATTAAGTATGCCAAGCAAGAGCTCCTTAGTCGAAAAGGGCTTCTCATATACTCTCAAGAAGGTTGTTTGATCCTATCCATTAATGTGGAAAATAGTCTGATAACTCAATATACCTCACATGATCGCTGTCGAGGATTTTGAGAATCATTCGCAACAAGTACACATTGACCGATCTAAGAGGTCTTTTAAAGGACCGTAATGTAGGTTGGTCACGGTTTCAACAATGGATGATCATTATCGACTAAGAAATGAAATAATCATTGATCATCATTTTTAGCTAGGCTTACAAGTTAAGAGACCTTTAGATAGGATAAGACAACCTTGCCTCCACTTCTTCAAGCAACAGCTTCTTTGCAAAGTCCCTATTTTCGCTTGAATCATCCCAATCAAAAGAGGCTCTAGGAAAGGGTTGTAGTATTGGTCCGTGAAAGTCTTAAAAGGCTCGTAAATCCACAAATGGGATTTAGAAGTTGGTGATTACCGTGGCATCATTACCATATCATCCAATCTTTTTTAAGACACTCGACTTTTTGAAATCCAACTTGTCTCAAAAGTCCATTGGCTAATCATTTCAATGCAAGAGCTTTGCTCTTTTCTCTAATGACTTTTGCATTTGTAATGATTTTCTCTTCACGCAAGCATTTTGCTCTCGACACTTTTTCTTGCGAAAGAATTCTTCTCTTGATGCTACTTTTTTTTGCTCTTTTTTTTTTTTTCAATGGGCATTGGCCTTGCTTTTACCAGGCACACTGCTTTTTCATGCCCCTTAGTTTTCATTTGACTTTTGCTCATTTGAATCTTTTGAGCTCCTAGGACTAAAAGATTTTTACTTGTTGCGACATAAGCACCAATTGCCATGGTAAATCATGTGCCTTTCCCCAAGGTGGGAAGACAATCACCACTCGGACTTTAGAAATGAATATTTAGGCTCAATTTGGCTAAGCAAATGGTATGAGTGTTTGGATAGAGAAATAAATGCTCTTCTTCATTTTGGGATGTTCAAGCTTCCATAAGGACTCACCTGAAGTTACCACAAAAAGATTAATGCAAGTAAGGTCAAATAAGTCTTTCTCATCTTTTCCTCCAAAGAATGTCAACCAAAACCTCCAAATTTACCCCGTTATATGGGGTGGTTCTTGACAGGGATATTTTGTAGAAATTCTCCACATGTAAAGGCTCAAAAGGGACTTGACTATGTTCACCTGTAGTGTGTAGGATATATATGATAGAAATGCCTCTTTTCATTTTGGTCTGTGTACTACTCATGAATGAATCTCTTGTCCTTGAACAATATAGGTTTTTTTTTTTCCACTTAACTCTCAAAGTGTTTACAGGATGTGCTTAGAAATGATTTGCCTTTCTTCATCCTAAGCATTTCTCACTTGGCATTATTAACATCTCCTCTCATTTTGTTGAGATCATTTGAGTAAATTAATCTCTATGGGGAATTTTGATTCAAAATGAATGACTCACCAAGCACAAAGACAATTTTTGAATAAGGATGATATTCAAAAGTTTTGTGAAGAGCTTGCTTTCTCAGTTCCCACTTTAGTGCTTTTTTTATCTAAAAAACATCAAAGACTTTTTCTTTGTGATGAAAATTATCCATTTGATTTTCATTTGAATTTTGGAAGAACAAGATTTACAGGGGCATGGCGACTTGGTAACCCTGTAAAGAATAAAAAAGAATGTGTTAGTTAAAGACCCTTTTAAGAATTGAAAAATTGGGAACGATACAACATTACCCCTCGTTTGCATTTGTTCTTCAAGTCTTGGATGCTTCCTATCAAAGGAAAAAAGAATCATATCAAAAATTGTATTAAAATGGACAATTGGAAATGATACAATTGACCATCATTTGAATTTGCCTTCATGGGTGTTTGACAACTCCCTTCATTTGAATTTGCTTCCTTGTATGTTTGGCAACTCTCTTCATCCGCTTTCTTCCACCTTGACTTTTCGGGCGTTGTCAAAAAGAAATACACACATAAAGGATGTACGCAATATATTCATCTAAAGTGACTCGAATTGCATGAAAATTGGCCTTATGGCCCTTATTTCATTCACGGATAATTCACAAAATTCAATTCCTATTATTTTTCATATGAAGTTTGAAAATTTTAAAGGAGGATCATTATTTCCAAGTTATCTTGAAAATCTTGTTCCCACATTGGCCTTTTCAACATCATCGAATTCACTAAGTCTAAGTGAATGTCAGAGACTAAAGGAAAGAGATACTCCCTGCTTCGACGTTTGAGGGCATTGCTTCATGGATGCTTTCTCCCATACATTCCCCTGTCTGCAAAATGAGAGATGACCCAAGTCATTTCCATTCTTGGTTGAGCTAATTTAGGAACGATACAACTCCTTTTATGCCGATGTGGATGATTCCGCTTCATCTTGCATCATGGGTGAGGGTTAATACCATTTGAATGACTTGCCCCATTTATCGCCACCTTTTTGATGAATCCGATGTTTTTGTCCCGTCATGCTTCTTCGGTAGGGGTGAGGGGGAGTTCATTGCGCTCCCCACTAAATTAGGTGTTTTCCATTCATCATTGGTGGAAACGTTGCCTTCTTAATCAAGTGCACTTTGCATTTTAGTTAGGTAATTTTGATGCACGCTATCTCGTCCTGTTCATGTCAAGACTTTTATTCAAATCGATCTTAGATAAAAGGAAAGAATGTGTCATTTCTATGCTAAAGTGATTGAATTTTGGAAACGAAATACACTCTTTTTCATTGAGTTGGGCGACTCGACATTCCATGCCCTCGGTCTATTCTCCCAATTAAGCATCTCCTTGTTGTGGTTGGTTAGCAAGATGTGTTGCCCCATGACGCACTCAATCGATGATTAGGCCATGTCGCATTTGACTCGGGTTTCGAGCGCTTATACTTTAGTCTTTAGAAGAGGTGAATGTCGAACAGATCATTCATTTTACCTATTTGACAAAAATGGATGGACGAGTTTAGTTGTTGCATGAGAAATTCCAATTGGAACGATTACAACCTTACCATTTCAAAGTATCATTTTGCGGTCCCAACTGAGAAAGTGACCAAGCAAAGAAATATAAAATCTTAAGCGAGTCCCTTTTTTAAATTTAAAAACTTATTTTCAAAACATTTTGAAAGTAAGGCATAAAAGCCTAACCCGGAGACTCAGTTTGAAGTATTACAAGTAATTTCAAAGACCAATGATATGAACTAAAACCTCATTACTCAAGGATGATAGTCGCATGATTTACAAACACATCGATTGGGTTCACAATTAAACCCAAATAAAAAAAAAACCACGGTTCTCAATGAGAATAAAGACAAGGACATGGTATAAAAAACTCTTGCATAAAGGAATGCAATAAATAATTCTCGTCCTAGCTTTAAAGTCCACTTCTTGGCATGGTCAAGTGAGAGGGTTCCAAAGAATGGCCGTTCTAAGCATAACCTGTGAAAGGAAGACAATATCACTATGTGAATGAAAAAACGATCTTTTCACTGATGCCACCTCTTATAACGAAAAGCGGGTGATGATACATGTCCCCATGGTCCCTATTTTTGGGCATTTGGTATTTCACCAAGATTTCGTCAAGAGAGGAGACATCAATAAAAGATCAAATCGCGTCTATCAATCAAATGCCCCTTTTATTCTAAAAGGTTCATTGCAAAATGTGGCATCAATTTTGAAAGATTGATTTGCAATTTCATTTTTACAAAAATGAGGTGATTCCTATTTTAAGAAATCAATACACAAAAAGTGATTTGAATTTTGATTCCGAAATGTGAATAAGAAAGAATTTTATTGAAAATGCGATTTCGACTTTATGCCCCAAAATATCATCTTGACTCGAAAGAATTTCTATACAAAATGTGATTTTAAGCCCATAATTGAAAATTTAGACAAAACCATCTGTTTTGTAAGGCCAAATCAGAGGTGTTTGAGTTTTATGCTCAAGGCTCATTGTCAAGAGCGATTGCCCAAAATTTTCAATTGTAAGCTTAGATCACATTGGACATTCGATTGATTTTCATGAATTTCCAAAATGAAAATTTCAATTCAAAGTGTACTAATAACGAGAGAAATCATACTTATAGTGGGTGACGATCGCTCTTTAAATCACAAAGACACGCAGATGCACTTGTAAGGTTCATTAAAAGGTGGGATTACGAAGGCTAAAGGTCCCCATCCCAAATAGATCAAAAGAGTTTTCCCATTCCACACTTGCGTCGGACGGTCCTCTTTTTATCTATTTGAAAATGAGCGAAACCAAAAGGGGATAGCCATGGGTCCTTCCCTTACAGTTTTCCACACTTTTGGCACCTTCTATGGGTTTCCAAAGGCGATCGGGGTTTTAGATCGCAGGTTATGTGTGCAAAGTGTAGTGCTAAAGCAGGTAAAAACATGCACAACAGTTGATATCAAAACAACACTTCTATTTTCATTCACATACACATATACCCTTACACCAACCTCGCAAAACAAATACGTAAGCAATCACTCCACCCCTTATAACTCCCAACCTACAAAAACATTTAACACAACGTTAACGGACTTACCTTAGCCTTCACGAGCGCTGTCACAAGACCGTGTTAGTTAACAAATAATCAAGTTATATTAGGCCTAAGTCCTCGGCTCCCCGGTGAGTCGCCAAGCTGTCGCGACCTCTCCGAACCGATCCGGTTTAGGCCAAGAGGTATTTGTCAAGGATCGAAGCACTCCCGAGCCTCATACATCATGTGACTAGAATTGTCTAATTTACACATTCGATTGGAGTCGCCACTAGCCATGATCAAGGGTCGGCTAGAAACCCTGATCGAGACGCGGGAGTATCGTCTCGATACGCACGAAAACCAGAGATTCTAAAATTCGGGGACTTGATTGCGGTGGCGATCTACTAGTGCCCTTCGATACCTAAACTTGATCACTCACGAATTAACGTGTCGGGCAGCCTATTGACAAAGTTAAAATTCCACCTAACCGTTCTAAAAATAGAAAATAACAATCAATGTATTAAAAGTGCGCAACTAGATAATCATAAAGAAAATAAACAACCAAATGACCTAGCATCGTCTCTAAAAAGAAAATGCAATTAAAAGCCCTAAGGTAAAGCCCTAATGGCTTATCCGATTTTTGAGAATTTTTTTAGAGGGTTTTTCTCATTTTTTTGAGTTTTTTAATCTAAAATCTAGTGAAATTAAGCCCAAAACTGATTTCTAGACATTTCCTAATTTTCTGATTTTTTTTTTTTGAATTTTTCCGGATTTTTCTGAATTTTTAATTTTCTCAATTTTTAATATATTTTTTATTGAATTAATTTTTGGGACTTTTAAATATTTTCGTATTTTTTTTTGGAATTTTTTAATTTTTCTAATATTTTTTGAATTTTTGAATACTTTTATTAATAAAATAAAGATTTCGGACTTGGGTCCCCCGACCTGATCCACCCGAACTCTGACCCAAAGATTCCGACCTGCCCGGGACCCCATTTTCATTTCTTTTCTATTTTTTTTTTTTTTGATTTTCCCCTCTTCTCCTTTTCTTTTCTCTTTTTTTTGTTTCTTTTTTTTTTTTTTTTTTATTATTCTTCTTTCTTCTTCATCCCCCCCCGCGTGACCTTCCTGCCCAGAAAAGCTCCCCTGCTTCCCTACTGTTCTTCACCGAGGACTCCTATTCTTCAACCGAGACCTCACCAAGAACGCTTCTGGGCCTCTGACTGACGACGCGTGCCGCCAACGCCGACGACCTACACTGGGCTCACGCTCTCACCACCGACCGCCCTATCCGCCGAACCTTCGGCTAACTCCGGCCACCAAACGACACCGGCAACCAAGACTCATTCTCCGATCCTCAAACTTTTGGCCACAAGAAAACGTAAAACCCAAACAACCAAGCATACACGACATGTAAAAGAGCGAACTGACAGTGGCGGCTTCGAGCCACAGGTGTCACTGGGCAAAGAGGAATGGAGCTCCGGCGAAGGTCACGTCCATGGCCCACTCGAACGATGCAAGATATGCCACAAAACCAAAAGAAACCACAGAGAAAACACGAATGTAAGGCACCATTCAACAGCTATAAGAATTAACCAAACATAAAAATCGAATTCCGAGCACCGAGTCCACAAAAAAAAAAATGATTTGGACCTCCATGTATGCATTTTACCGAACAGGTGGCAAGCGGGTTCAAGCGAAGACCTTAGGCTGAGATTCAGGTTGTTTTTCGACTTAAATGTGCCGTGCAAAGACATGATCAACTATATTGAACCACAACCTTGTCTCGGTTTGCATAGAAACGTCCAAAAACAACAAGACCAAATTCGGAGTTTTTAACTCAAAGAGCTTTGTTGGGGCATTTCAACAACAGGTGAGAGGCGCCTAAAAATGTGGCCATAGATCCGATCTTGACAAAGTTTACGGTCAATTTTCGACATATAACCTTTGGACCATCCTCACTTTGGGTGTCAAACATATGTTTGCCTCGGTCGACGGGGCGGGCGACCACCAAATAGGCTCGGTGTGCCCAGCCCTCGAGAGGCGGGGAAGGGGGGTGAAAACAGGGAAGATAAAGGATGAGAACCCACCTGTTCTTGGCTGGCCGGCGGCAACGCGGTGGTCGAATGCTTGTCGATGGCACCTTGGGGTCTTCTTCAAGCGGATGGAGACTCCTTACACTCAGATTTTCCCCAAAAGCTCTTGGTCCCTCCTTTAACTTTCTCTTCTTTGTTCATGACGAATCGAGATCACGGCCTTAACGGCTGGGCGTGACGGACGTCCGGCGGCGGCGATCAACTCTCGGGGAGGGGGAAGAGATTCGCCGGCCATCCTCTCCGATGGAGGAGCCGGGCGCTCTCTTCTTAGACCCCCCTACCCTTCTTCTTCTTCTTCTTCCTTTTTTTTGGTTTTCTCTCTCGCTCTCTTTCTCGGTCTTCTTTTTTTTTCTCTTTTCTTTCTGTTCCCCCTCTTTTTTAATGTCCAGAGAAGGAGGAGGCTGTCCTCCTCGCCTCCCCGACGATGCTCACCCTTCATTTCTAGCTCGGGGGAGCCATGGATCAGTGTGCCCTCCCCATTTCGTCAAGCATCAGCGGTCGGTCTACTCTCGGGACCAAGCCCAGGACCCGTTTTTGGCTAAAATGATTGCAAGACTTCTCGATGCAGGTCGGAGCGCTGCGCCGTCCTTGATCGCGCCCCTTTCTCCTGCTTTGTCGCTTCCAGTTGTCTATTTGCTCCTTGTCGCCTGCTCCTGCTGCTGCGTTTTGCTTTGTTCTGGCCTCTGGCCTCTGCGTTCAACTTCTGCATCGTCTTCTTCGCTTTGCCCTTTTTTGGGTCATGCACGATAAGAGCTAGAGAAGTGGGCCAGCGTTGACTAATTCAACGCTGGCCTCTCTCTCTCTCTTTTTAATTTTAAATTTTAATTTATTTTATTTTTTTTATTGCGATGATGTACTGGCTAGCATTGAATAATGCTGGTTCCCCTCCTTTTTGATTTTTTTTAAAATTTTTTTTAAAATTTTGAAATTAAACAAGGAAAGCATGTTCTAATATGCCTTATTAATGTAAATGCGCCTAAAGTCTATATGCCAATTAGTTTAATGAAAATATTTTTGCTTAGGGGTTAAAAATTAATCCCTAATTTTCTATGCAATTAAACCCTAAATGACTAGGCAAAATTTAGGTGTCAACATCCACACCATATGCTACCGCCGCCGTCCACTATGGCCGCCGTTGAGTCGCTGGAGCCACTGCTACTTTGCCATGACTGTTTGCTGCTCCATTGACTTGGTTCTGCTTAGGTTTTCCTAGTAAGTGACTTCCTAATCCTTTGTTAGGGTAATGGGTGACTAATGGATGTGTTTAGGAGTTGATTAGGAACTTTTTAGTGGTGATTAATGGTTGTTTAGTGGCTGAATTGGAAGTTGTAATTGGCTGGTTAATGGACTACTTAGGGACTGATTTAGGGGCTGGGTTGTGACCGAATTGTGGCTATTTAGAGGACCAAGTGGTGGCTGATTTGTGACCGAAGATTGGACTGAATGGTAGTTGGTGTAGTGGCTGATGTGGTGCTTTCAATGGCTGATTATGCTTGCTTGATTTATGGCCAATTATGTGGGTTAAATTAGTGACTGACGGTAATTTGTTTAGCTGTTAAACTGAATTGAATTATTGGCTGGTGAAGTGTCAATTAATTGGTTGATTTGGTGCGTACTATGACCGAATTGGAACATTGATGCTTGATTGGGTTCATTATTGGCTAGGCCATGCTATTCATGCTTGGGAATTTATGCATTCATGACATGTTCATTAGTAGAGGATTGTGCGCCATAAACACTCGGCATTGGCTAATTGAATAGATAAGAACTGGCAAAAATGCTTGAGTGCTCGTGTGATCATATAATACCCTGATGCGTTTTACGCGGGAATTGAACTTGTCTTGATGTGTTTTACGCGGGACGATGCCCGATTTATAGAATGCCCGGCGAGGGTCCGAATGCCAAGTCGTAGTAGGGGCCAGACCCGATGCTCCTTGTGGAATGCCGTCTTGATGCGTTTAACGCGATGTTGTAGTACCCAACGGTGGGACGATGCCTAGTCATGCTGAAAGACCGTCAAACCGATGTATTCATGGGTTGTCTTTGTGGCCCTTGGGGCCGTTAATAATCGGGACTACTACGAAAAGTGCGTTATGCATTGAGGAATGCTATGCTTGAGTTAAATGTTGTGTATGTCTGGATTATCATTTGTGTGATGCACATTTGTGCCATGGATGGGTATCGAGTATGCTCGGGGTTGCCTTTGCCATGTCTCATGAGTTTTTAACGTCACGAGCTTGTGTATATGCCAAGGCGAGGTAAGGGCACACCGTAGCTGTTCATGACATGTTGGATATTAGAATTGCATGTTAAGATACTCCGTATAATGTGTGTTAGCCTAAGCGAGGTTTAAGGAGTTTACTTAATGAGATTTTATCTCATTGTTGAATCTAACCATTTCAGATTCTCGACCATGAATGGTCCTCCGCAATGTTTTGGCGTGCCGATGGATATGAATTACTTGTTGATGGAGTACCCGATAGGAGAGGATAGGGTTTACATTAGACATGTCATGATGGTTAGGGTGGACGAGGGGTTTGCGTTTTGGAGGCCACACACCTTTTTGGTGTGGTTTTATTGAGATGGGGATGAGTTGCATGGTACACTTGAGGATTCAATGTTCCCCTTATGAATGTGTAGGCGAGTGGGATCCCATGGAGATAGATCATCCAGATAGGGTCAGAACCGATCCCGACACGGTCCTAGTGATTGGGATCCTGATTTGGAGCACTCAATGTCCCGACCGGGGGCGCCTTCAGGTACCATGTGGATTGATGATAGGTTTGGCCCCGTCTTTTTTTTGAAGTGCCCTCTTTTGATAGAAAAGTTAAGCTAACTAACCACCCGACCCTTTTTGCTTGTGCGTGGTCCGTCGAATGTGGCCTCTAGTAAGGCTTGTAATTGTACATTTTGTGATTAGCTATGTGATTATAAAAGTGGCTTTATTGGTTCATATGATTGGTGTTCCTTTGCTATCCCGTTTGTTGAATGTTGTTGGGTGTTATAGTTCGCTTCCGCATACGTTTAATCGTTAGTAATTCGATTGGGTGAGCGACGAGTCCTGGGGCGTCCCATTCTCAACGACCGGAGCGAGATGTTATGAGCTCATAGGGTTCAAGGCGTGACATTTCATATATTGGTTATTGCTTCCCTTAGCCTGGTTAGGGATAGAATTTTAGGTTTCGCAAACTGGCAAGACTATTGTATGAGCACGTTAGGTGGTGATTCAGCAAGTTTAGGTACCAAAAGAGCACTAGTTGGTTAATTGGTGTAATCAAGTCCCTCAACTCATTAAATCTCTGGTTTGTAGAAGTAAAGTAATTCTAGCACTCTTTACTTTGGTATCTAATCGACCTATCAAAAACTAATTAGTGACGACTCTTAGATAAAATTAATTTGCATGTTAATAACTTGAATCCAAATCGCGAATTAGTATGGACTTAAGAGAGTCCGAACTAGATTTAAACTTAGTAATTTATTAGCCAAAACCCTTAGGTGGCGAGACCGGTTCAAGGAGGTCACAACAAGTCCATTTTGAATTTGATATGGATAAATACTAATTTGATTTACCCCATCCGATTGAACAATATCTACGATCAAGTTTAATTATTCAAACATGAATACATATTTTAATTTGATTGGAAAATTGCACTTGTCGAAAAAGATCTGCGGAGCACTAATATATTTATGTAGAAATTTGTAATTGACTAAAAAATTTCACTGTCTATAGATATAATTATTAAACTACATTCAAAATAAGCCATGTCAGTGAAGGTTACAACTTAAGATATTTTCTCTAATTTATCATTTTTTTTACAAGTTTAAACCAAATAAGATATAACTTCAACATTCTTTCTAATTTATCCATTTTCTAACATGTAAAGCTCAATATATATAGAACATTGAAATTAGAAGATAGTAGATAATTGAAAATTCTTTCTCTAATTTATCCTTTTTCCAAGTTTAAACCAATAACAGATAAAATATTCATATAATTTGTAACGCCCTCACCTCGGGGTCATTAATGTGACGTCCCATTCATTATTATCTTTCGTTACACACAAGCGGAAGCATATCTCGGGACAATCACAATCAATACACACAGCGGAAATAAGACAAGAAGCATCATGAGCAAACCTTATATTTACAGTGCATGCAAACATATTTTAACAAGCCCGTTCTTTTGGGTCATGGCAATTATCACATATTTTCATAGCCGACTATGAATAGCAAAACTTGACTTGGGTTATCCTATACCCACTACGGCTTCTCGCTCCTCGCTTCTTCACCTCCACCCCGATCCCGTCCGCTTGGCCATCTCACATCCCATCCGTGGCTTTATCCCGGAGCCGGCTTGCCCGCACCGCCAAAGCACCGTTGAACCTACATAGGATCCAACCCATTCTCCGTTCGCATAGCGATACCACGCCACGTCTTTAATGAGGCACCAAGTCTGTTAGGCCCTTATCGAACATCATAAGTGTTGTGATTCAGCGGTAGACGCGATCTTCTCGACATCTATCACGGTGAGCGCTTCAGCTCTCTGCTCCATGGGATTGCCAACGTGGGCTGAGGGAGATGCCATCCTACGAACCTAAAAAAAGAAAACAACGGGGATGAGTCGGAAGACTCAACAAGTAAACCTACAATATCAAACAAGGATGAGGAGATCGCCGTTAGCACAAGTCGGCCCTTACCGCACCCACATCGATGGCGGATCAATAGCAAAGTTCATACAAGAACATCAAGCATGGCTATAACATGTGCACCTTGCCATTCAAGTCTCGATTCTATCTCCAAAACAAACGTCAAACACGAAACATGATTAAATCGAGAAATGAACTAACTACAACCAACCAAACGACCGAGAAACGGTCCAAGCAAACCATGTCACAACATATCATAACTTCCTTTCTCAATATTAGGAAGTTTACTTACACAACGACAAACAAAACTAGAGAACGGTTTACGAGACGAGTGAGCTCGGGAAATCTTCGAACTTCCTCCTTGCTTCCTTTTTGTGTGGTCGAGCAAACCTAGGCCTACAAAGACCAAACCGTGGGCTCTTGGGTGGAAACGAGAAGAAACACAGGCCAGTTCAAGGTTGGTTTGGGCATGAGCTTCTCGGCCAAAAGTGAGAAAAACAAGAAACAAAGGAAGAAGAAGAAGATGTTGGCGTGAGATGAGAAGGAAGGGGGGAAATGTCTTGTTATTTGTAGAAGACTTGGAAGACACTAGAAAACCCTAGAACTAAACCAATAATGGAGGCCTCTTAGTCAAATTTCATGATGGCCTTCATTTAATGTCATTAATGGACTAAGCCTCTTAGTCAAATTTCATAATGGCATGTATTTAATGTCATTAATGGACTAAAATGATGAAGAAGCCAACCTTATCTTCTTCTCATTGGCCCCCCTCTCTCTCTCCCTCACAGCTACTCTCTCTCTCTCTCTCTCTTCTCTCCTTGGCCGAATGGCCTTTGCTTGGGTCATGGCTTAGGTCATCAAGTAATTAGGTCATGGCTTATGTCACTAAGAGATAAGGTCATTTATGCTCATTTATGTACAAAGGCCAAAAGCCATGATGAAAACTTAAGCCATTTAATGGCTTTAATTGTGGCCTTTCTCTTCCTTTCTCTCTTTCTCTTGGCTCTCTCTCGGCTCACTCTCGTTTTCCCCTTGGGATGACCTCCAATCAAAGCATATAATATCTCATTTGAAAGCTCAGAACGTATGCTTTAAGTCATCAGAAGACATCAAATTGAAATTTCAACGTTCTCATATAGAAAATGATGAATCTTTGAAATCTGACAAAACCGGGTAGTTTTGCACTGTTCACGAAATCGAACTTGAAAACATACTAAATGGATTCCTAAAATTCTCAAATTTGAATATGTCATAAACAAGGCCTTAACAAACATTTTTCATCAAGAACGCGAAATCTGAATCTCTATATAAGTACCATTTTTATTAGCTCAAAGACAGACTAAACATAGTTCTCTGGAACCGAATTCTTGTTTCTCAAAGTAACCTTTGCCCATAATCCAAATCATCTCAAGAAATTCCCAAATTTATATACATTATAGAAAAGGAAGTTTTCAACAACTTTTGTGAAGGAAACTTTCCAAAATTGGCCCAGAAAAGCTTGTAGAAAATAAATAAAGTGTGAACATCACCGAAATACCCATTCTGGGCAGTTTTACACGGTCCAAAAATCAGGCCATCGTACCACTCATATCAACTCCAAAAATTTTGAAATTAAAGTATGTAAAACTTCAAGATGTTTGGAGAAACTTTCAAGAAAAAAGTGTTTGAAAATTCGGATCACAAAAGTCTCCCCAAAAATAACAAAATGAAGGGGTACAAAGGATCCGAAATTGGGTTTTCCAAAACAAGAGTAAAAAATTTATTTTCGATTGGAAACCACCAAACTTAAATCATAGCCATTTCCTGGGACTAAAATTGAGGATGTGACATAATTGGTCTTTATTCATTTTCTAAATTTAAATTGACTATGACATAAAAACTAGCAGATAACAAATCATTAAGTTAAAATCTTATTGGTCAAATATGGATCACATGACAAAAGTATGCCACATGTCATGCTACTTGATAATCATAGAGGCAAAATGAAGTGTCACGTGGTGAGCACAGGAACAACCATTCTATTTGTTATGATTTTAACTATAATATATTAGATAAGAAAATAAATTCATGCACTTTCTTGATAATTTATCCCTGCATTTGACACAATAGAAAGAATTACTTAGGTAGTTATCATAATCATATATATTCTCAGCTTAAAGTACATTAGCATCATAATACCTTTTTTCAGCAAAAATATAAAAAAAAAATGCAAATTGAGTATTTAAATAAATGAATTGGTGTTTGTACTTTGTCAAATATAATTTTGGAGTTAGCACGAACGTATTGAAAGGTATTTTCTTCCCTCAAGTTGACAAGGTGAGTGAATATGTATGATTGTTACTTTTGATTTTGAGTAGTATTTGGAAAATATTTTCTCGGAAAAGTATAGTGCCCTATATACTTAAATAAAATAGAGCATCATCCAAAAGAGGGAATTCAAAGTTTATGGATTAGATATAATTGAACCCATTTTTCAGGATGAAGTCTAATGCCTTCTCATGTTATTAGCTTGGACGTACAAGGAGGATTAAATTTGAATGAGCCCAATGTGAATTATATCATTTGAATGTCTCTTTTTGTATCTCTATACGTAATACTCTTTAGTTGGGTTACTGTAATCAACTCCAGGTTATTCAGGGTAAACTTGAACATGAATTAATTATTAATAAAAACAAAAAGTACAACAAATAAGATGAATCAACAAGAAAAATTCGATTAGAGGTACAAAAGAGTGAGTTGTCGGTATATCATGAAAAAAGAACGACAAAAGCAACATAAATGTCGGAGATCTGAGTAGTTGGTTGCGGCATTGGGGTGTTTTCAATTATAAAACTTAAGGTTATTTGTTCAAATTCCACCAACTGAACGTAAATTGTTCTGACTTAAGGACCTACATAGGTCAAACATTTGAAGTAGATTACAAAAAAAAGATACACAAGAAAATAAAGCCAAGGAGTGTTGGGATGTGGTTCATACCACCCATCGATAAGAAGGCACAGGAGTCCCCCTTTATTTGGTTCCGTATTTTATTGATAGTTTGAGTTTGCAACCATGAATAATTGTCTATATATAATATATTTCTCTTGTAATTGCACTACAAAAAAAAAAAAGCGGTTTTTGCCACGAAAATTTTCCAACGAAAATTTTCGTCAAGAATTTTATGACAAATTTTTCAACGAATGGGAAAATTAGTTTGGAAAATTTGTTGGAAATTTCCAACGAAAAATTTTCGTCGCAAAAAATTCGTTGGTAATTTCCAACGAAAAATTTTTCGTTGAAAATTTCCAACGAATTTTCCAACGATTTAAAAAAAATTAATTTTATTCGACATTTTTTATATTCGTTGGAAATTTCTAACGAAATTTCCAACGAATTTCAATTTTCGGCAATTTTTTCATAGTGTTCAATTTTCGTTGGAAATTTCCAACGAATTTTCCAACGATTTAAAAAAAACATTAATTTTATTCGACATTTTTATATTCGGTTGGAAAATTCGTTGAAATTTCAACAAATTTCCAACAATTTCAATTTTCAGCAATTTTTTCATAGTTTACAATTTTTAGTTGGAAAATTCATTGGAAATTTCCAAACGAAATTTCCAACGAATTTCAATTTTTGGCAATTTTACATAGTGTACAATTTTCGTTGGAAAATTCGTTGGAAATTTCCAACGAATTTTCCAACGATTTAAAAAAACATTAATTTTATTCGACATTTTTTTTTTTTTTCGTTTGAAAAATTCGTTGGATATTTCCAACAATTTCAATTTTCGACAATTTTTTCATAGTGTACAATTTTCATTGGAAAATTCGTTGGAAATTTCCAACGAAAATGTTTTCGTTGGAAATTTCTAACGAATTTTCCAACGATTTAAAAAAAACATTAATTTTATTCGACATTTTTTATATTCGTTGGAAAATTCGTTGGAAATTTCCAACGAAATTTCCAACGAATTTCAATTTTCGGCAATTTTTTCATAGTTTACAATTTTCGTTGGAAAATTGTAAACTATGAAAAAAAATGCCAATTTCCAACGAATTTTCCAAATTTAAAATTGTAAACTATGAAAAAAAAATGCCGAATTTCCAATGAAAATTTTTTTCGTTGGAAATTTCCAACGAATTTTCCAACAAATTCAAAAAAAACCGTACTATTCGCATTTTTTATATTAGGTGGGAAAATTAGTTTGAAAAATTCCAACAAATTATCCAACAATTTTTAATTTCCCGTAAATTATTTCAGTGTGAACAATTTTAGATTGGAAATTTCCAAACAATTTTCCAACAAATTTTAATTTTCCGGCAATTATTTTAGTGTGTACAATTTTCCAAATGAATTTTGCAAACGAAAAACCTTACTACATTTTCGCGCTTGCTTCAATTTCAAAATTCATTCTCTCTCTCTCTCTCTCTCTCTCTCTCTCTCTCTCTCTCTCTCTCTCTCCCCTCTGCCACCTCCCCATTTGCCCCTTCTCCTTCTCCCTCTGTCTCCCTCCGCCTCCTCCCAGCTGCCCCCTTCTCCTTCTCCCTCATCTCCCCTCTCTCTCTCTCCTTCTCCCTCTGTCCCCCTCCGCCCACCTCCCCTTACTTTTATGCCTCCTTCTCCCTGTCTCCCCCTCGCCTCCTCCCCATTGCCCCCTCCTCCTCCGGCTCGGCTCGGCTCAGTACGCCATGGACACCAAGACTCCGCCCAGCCCCCCCTCCTCCTCCCGCGTGGCTCCCTCCCCAAAGGCGTGAAAGCCATCGAGGCCCGCCCAGCCTAGCCCTAAGCAGCAGGGCCATGGGCGCCAAGCCATACCAAGCCTCGTCGGCGTGGTCGAGCTTACCCGGATCTGGGCGAGCTCAAGCAGTAATCAGCCGTGGCCCGGCTTCGTAGCGGGTGAGCTCGGCCATCGCCAACGACAGTGGCCCTTGACCATGGGGAGGCCAGGCTCGCTAACGCGATCTTTGGCCCTACGCCCGACGACGAGGTGGCCCTCGCCCGGTGGCGAGGGCGATTTTTCAAATAAAATTTTCAAAAGAAAAATTAAAAAAAAATTCGAAAAAAAAAATTCGTTGGAAAAAAATTTCCACGATTTTTCGAACAAAAAAAATTTTGTAATTTTTCCAACGAAAAATTTTTCGTTGGAAAATAAATTTCCACGATTTTTTCGACAAAAAAATTTTTTTTGTAATTTTTCTAACGAAAATTTTTTGTTGGAAAAAAAAAATTCAACGATTTTTTGACCAAAATTTTTTTTAAAATTTTTCCAACGAATTTAGCCACGAGTTTTTTCAACAAATTTTCCAATGAAATAAAATTAAATGAAGTAAATTTCCAACGAAAATTGAAATTTTTCGTTGGAAAAATTTCAACGACCTATTACCAAATCGAATTTTTTTTAGTTTGGAAATTGTTTTCCAACGAATTTTTCCAAATTTTTCGTTGGAAATTTCGTCGGAAAAAAGCAGTTTTTTTTGTAGTGTTGAGAGTTATAATAAAGATGTGGAAGGTGTTATTTATAATAGAATCTCTATTGGATGTGGCCCTAATTTAAGCGCGAACTAAGATAAACCTTACGTCGTGTTTTCTCTTTCTTGCATTTACTCTGTGTTTATGTATTCTCCCATTGCTGAACAGCTGGCAAAATTTATGACCTCATGTATAGGAGGATTACAAAGTTTGGGCTATTTATTTATGAAAAAAAAAAGGTGCAGACGCGTATAAAAGATAATAAGAAATTTCATCACACACAGGTAATTCAATTGCGTGGGGTACCGGGCACATTGTTGTGTGACTCATTGAAATTATTCAATGAATTTATATACATATTAAATTGGATTTCTAATGTCATGTAAGACTCGTATTAGATCCATCAATTTCGATTATTCAAATTCTATTTCGCAGATATATTCAAATAATATTATAATTTCTCTATATGTTGTACTTAGAACACATTTGTTTCACCTAAAAATATTTTATTTTTGGAAAATATTTTTTAGGAAGTCATTTTTCAGAAAAATGACAATATTTTTCAATGTTTGGATGAAACCCGAAAATGAACTAGAAAATATTTTATGTCGTTTGGTATGAAAAATTTGATTTGATTTTCTATTGCTTTTTAATATTTTTATTTTTTTCTTTTCTTTTTAAAAAAATAAAATTTTTAATTATTTTTATTTTTATTTTTCGTTTCTTTTTTCTTTTCCTTCTTCTTTAGCCAAGTGAGGCTCCACCTCGCCAGGTCATCGAGCTCGAGTCTCGCTAGCCTGGGGTGAGCTCGTCCCTAAAATAAAAATAAAAAAAAAAAAAAAATAATTAAAATTTTGAATTTTAATTAAAAAGAAAAAATTAATTAATTAAAAGGAGTGCACGGAGGAGAATGTGCTTGGTCTGGGTGAAAGAATGAGTTGAGAAAATGATTTCCTCTTTTTGAAAAGAGGAAATCATTTTCCCCAATTTTGAAGGTATTTTTCCATTAACGGAAAATGTTTTCTTGGCTAATTTATTTTCTCAGAAACGAAAAATGAGGAAAATGTTTTCCCGAAAAATATTTTCCATGAAACAAATGGACCTAGATTTGTAGAAAACAACTTTCGAGAAAACATTTTCCTTATTTCCGACGTTTGGTTTGCTTAGAAAAAAAGAATTAACGGAAAATGCTTTTCTAGTCAACGAAAAAGATTTTCCTACCAAAACTTAAATTCAAGAAAATGATTTACTCTTTCAATGAACTGAAAAACGTTTTTCCAAAATATGGCTTTGGTATCGACGCTTAGATTTGAAATTCTACACTTGGGCATAAAAACCCTAGCTTTGGGTCTCGTGTCCCATTGTTCAGGATCGGGACTCACGACCGGGCCCGGTCCATTGAGGCGGGCCCAACCCCGCCTAGGCCCTTAGCACCCACGTCCTAGTCCATCAAGGCTGGCCCCAACCCTTAGTGCCCATAATGGATACTTCGCACCTAAGCTCGGTCGCTCGAGTTCGGGTATATTGATTAATGACAAGTTCGTTCCTTATAAAAATATATTTTAAAAAATATGTAATTATTTTTTATTTTTAATTATTTTCTATTTTATGTTCTTTTTTTTTTTTTTTTTTTTTTCTTCCTCCGCCGACCCACCAGGCTAGCTCGAGCCTCACCCAAGGTTAGTGATGCCCCACAATTGGCGACGCTCGATGGTAGCAAATGACCGAAAGCAATGGTGATCAACGATCGAAAATTGGCGCCGTTTGTCGACGACAATCGGTTTGTCGGTGGCGGCGGCAACTTTCTTGGTTGAAAACTAGTCGCCACGGATAGCCAACGACCGATCAAGGAAGAAGGAGAAAGAAAAAAAAAAAAAAAATTAAAAATTAAAAATTTGAATTTATTGGTAATTTTTCCCAAGAAAATTTGATTTTGATTTTTCTCACCAAACGGTGGAAAATAATTTTTAATTCATTTTTGGAGTTTCAGTTAAATATTAAAAAATATTATTATTTTCCTAAAAAATGATTTTCTCGAAAAAAATTTTAAAAATGCTACATTTTGCGCTAAACAAAAGAAGCATTAACGTACAAATGTCCCTTCCGGAGATCCTCAGCGAACTGCCAAAAATCAAAACGGATAAAAGAAAAAGAAAAGAAGAGATAGAGAAAGGTAGGTAGGTCTTCACTCGGGGCAAGACTAAGACTGAGAGTGCATACAAGGTCAACGCTCCAGATTCAGATTTGTGAAGTCGAACGACTTCAACCATCAAAGTTTGGTCATTTGATCTCGATTCAAGCCAGAGTCTGTGTATGCAAATGGATGTTCGTGTTTCCAATGGCTGCTCATCGTCAGCTTCTGCTTTTGCTGAAGAGGTGGCGGTTTGTAACTACCATGTGTTCCTTAGCTTCAGAGGGCCAGATGTCCGCCACAATTTCATCGAGTTCTTCTATGACCGCCTCACAAACTCGGGGTTTATGGTATTTAAAGACCGCGAAGAGATCGATCCTGGTGATAGGATCGATACCAAAATCGTGGAAGCCATCAAGTGTTCGGAAATCTGCATCCCTGTCCTGTCCGACAAATTCGCTTCCAGTGCTGCTTGCCTGATGGAAGTGGCCCAAATGGTGGAGTCGGAGAAGACCATCCTTCCCATTTTCTACGGCGTCAAGCCGAGCGTTGTTCGGCACCAGCAGGGAACATATGGAGAGTCCTTCATCGAGCACGAGGAACGCAGGGATACCGAGACAATCGGAAAGTGGAAGACTGCTCTGGCAAATATTGCCGGGATTTTGGGATTCGAATTGGAGGATGTCTGCATTGGGTAAGTCTGAACGCTTGTTAAGCCTTCGAAATGAAACGATAGAGAATTGGCTTGTATACTAAGATCTCATCTCGCTCTTTCTGAGATCCAATTTACTTGTGGAGATTCTTTTTTTTTTTTGGCCCTTTTTAATAGCAAGGCATCTATACATCTCGTCTTTGTGATCTCGCCACACTCTTTCTGGAATCCAATTTTCTTGAGGAGATTTTTTTTCTTTTCTCTTGTTAATACCAAGGTATCTGTATATCTCGTCTTGCAATCATCCACATGTTTTTTTTGGATTAATTAACGTAACCAATACCTTCTATACGTTTACGGAAAAAAATTAACCCGAACATTCAGTAACCACAGAACCTGATAATAAGTTGAGAGGAAGTGGTTATCCCTCCTCACCTCTCCTTGCCCTTTATCTATAAAATAATTAAAATTAAAGCCAACTCCGTTTCATTTTGCAGGTATCACAAACTTATATGTAATGTCGTTTCCGAACTTTGGCGACTCTTGGAGAAGGGCAAGGAAGACGTGACTAAAAATTTAGTTGGAATAGACAGCAATGTCCAAGAGATGATGCAAAAGCTTGGTGTCAATAATCAGGATGGACAAGTTGTCGAAGGGCAGAACATGACGGGGAAACAGGTGGTTGCAGTGTGTGGTCTTCCCGGGGTTGGCAAAACCACTCTTGCAAAGGTGGTGTACAACCAAATCAAACACCTCTTTGATGCCTGCAGTTTTCTTGAAGGTGTTCGGGAGGCGACTGAACATAGATTGGTATCTCTGCAGAATCAGTTAATCAAAGACCTCAAGAGAGGAAATTTTCAAAAGGTGGAATCACCCTATCGAGGTACCGAAATTATAAAACGCACATTCCGACAAAAAAGAGTTCTCATTGTCTTGGATGATGTGGACGATTTCAGACAAGTTAAACCATTGGCTGAAGAGCTAACTTGGTTTGGTCTAGGAAGCGGATCATCCTGACAATTAGAAGTAAAGATGTCATTAAACATTTCGAGGTTCAAGAAATCAAGGAACATGAGGTTTTACCCATGAGCGAAAAATCATGCCCTTGAACTATTATGTAAACATGCTTTTCAACAAGATCATCCCCGCGAACTACGGTTTCTCTACCAAGCGAAATCACTCTTGCCGTCGGAAAGCTTCCTTTAGCTATTGAAATTGTGGGTCACGATTGAAAGCGGAGCACCGGAAATATGGAGAGAGACTTTGCATAAATTAAAAGGAGAGCTGGATAAAGGAGTAAAACCAGTGTTGGAGGAAAGCTATAAACTTTTGGACCAAAACACAAAAGAAATATTCCTTGATATAGCATGCTTTTTTGCTGGGGTTGAAAAGACAATGCCCTTTTATATGTGGGAAGCTCACAATCGTTTCCCAAACTTAGGTCTTCGTGAACTTCAAGATATGTCTCTTCTACAAATTGGAGAAGAAAATGAGTTTCGGATGAATGACCAACTAAAAATCCTGGGAAGAGAAATTGTCAAGGAGGAAGATCCTAAAAACCTGGGAAGCGAAGCAGGCTGTGGGAGTACAAAGATGTCCAAACAACATTGCAGGAAAGGAAGGTAAAAATCACACTGAGATTTCTCCGCTAATCTTGCTAAGTTTTATCTAGATATGATGATTATATGATTGTTTCATTGCATATATCTTTGTTCTAATTCCGCACTTTCTCTTTCTTCCATCGAATTCAGGGTACTGAAGAGGTTGAAGCTATCCGTGTAACCCCAAATTTAAATCAAGAAAAGGAATGCGGGTGTCTTCATTGTGACGACTTTCGTCATCTATCAAATCTGAGGTTCCTTGATTTGGATAATGTTGATATTGAAGGACTTCCTGAGAATCTTCTTCTTCCAAGCCTATTATGGCTTGATTGGCATGGATGCCATGAGAAATCTAAGTTGTTTGCCTGGAGTATGACAAACCTGGTAATTCTCAACATATGTTCACACCAAGTCGAATTTAGCTTGGAAGACTGGAAAAAATTGATGCTGGTAAGGCGTGTCTGTTCTGGTGCGCTATCTTTTATGCACAAAATGCACCCTGCACTCTATTTTAAGACATTATAGTTCAAGTAGTAACCAAACATATGGATCATGTTGCTTTTGCAGAAGGCTGGGAGATTAAAAGTCTTGAACCTAAAAGGTTGTAGTAAGTTCATTGCATCTCTGGAGTTCCCTGCCTCAATGCCTTTAAAATGCTTGATCCTGGAAGGTTGTTACATCGTAACTCCAAAATATCCTGAATCGACTTTTACCCTAGAGAATCTAGTTTCCTTAAACATGAAGCGTTGCGAATATTTTGAAGATTTGCCACAAGCACTGTGTTTCATGAAAGCATTGAAAGAGCTTCTCATTGATGGAACTGTAATTAAAAGACTTCATTTCGAGGGCTCTCTGCGGCACTTGAAATTCTCAGTGCTTGCGAATGTGAAAACTTGGGTGAAGTCACTGATTCCATCAGATTGTTGAACAAACTTCGGGAGCTTACTTTAAGAAAGTGCATACGGCTATGCGGTCTTCCAGATGTCATAGGAGAGCTTGTTCTGCTACAGGAAATGGACCTATCATACACCTTAATTAATGAATTGCCTTCTTCTGTCAAGAATTTGAAAAATCTTAAAGTGCTAAAGATGGTTCATACTTACCTTGAAGAATTTCCTGAAGCCATAAAATATCTTGAGAAGCTTGAAGAGTTGGATTTCAACCACTGCGAAAGTTTGAGTGGAGATTGCGACATTACAGGATTGTCTTCTTTGAGAATCTTGAGATTAAAATGCACAGGAATTGTTTGTGTACTCGCCAGATATTATGGGCAATTTAATCGCTACACCCTTGAGTTAGAAGATGGCGTTAATAAGCAGACGGTCCCATAATTTCGCTCTAGCTCAGACCTTGTAATCGACAAAATGCAGATGATCCTTTCTATGTCATGCTTTAGTCTTGAAGGTTCAAAACTAAGGTATGTGTTGGAAGTTACTTATCCATGTGGGTTTAAACTTGTAAGTGAATAACTGAGAAAGTTGACTCAGTCAAACTGATCTTCTCCCGATAGATTACATAACTATCAATGTCAGGGCCATTGAATTTTGCATCAGTGTGCATGAATGATGTCAAGCTATGTTTCTAGAGAGCTCGAACTTGAAGCACGTTTACAACATTTGAAGTTAAGAGTAGTTCAACAAAGAAAGAGAGATCTTGTGTTTGGAAAGACACTACTCTTCTTCATTCCTTTCTTCTTTTGATAGCATGTATTTGTGCCTTCTTATCGTAGTTTACTCCTCTTATCTGTGATCTCTATATTGAATTTAATCTCAAACTATGGGAGCATTTTTGAATTAGCTTGCTCCATCATCTATGCAACTGGTTCTGTTTTGTCTTCCTCGCCATCACATGATTGGCAGGGGTCACTTTAGTTGTTTTTGTTTTTTTTACGTGTCTCAATTTGTTGAGTTTTTCGTATGCAATTTTGTTTATTTTTTCTCTCTTTCCTTTTTCTGTTTTCTTTTTTCTGCATAGGGCTATTATCAGCAGCAAGAAAAAGTAAAGGATTGTTATCACATTAGTTCAGTAGTACATACCAATCCAATGATCCCCATCTTATGACTACAAGCATATACTGCCAAATTCAATTTGAATTGATAGAGGATAAAGCAGGGGGAATTTCTTTGGAATTGCAAGGGGTTGAGTTTGTATGACCTGATGTTATTTCTTTGATTTGCTTCTTGCAGCATCCTATGCTTTAAATATTGTTATGCCTAGGTGGCAGATGCAAAACAAGTCTCACTGAAACTTGGGCAAGCTGTTGCTTAACCCCACTGAACTTCCTAGTTCTAGTTGTTGTTTCCTCATTGTTATAGTGGCCCTCTCACTAGTTCTGCCATGCTCTAAATTTTCCAATACTCAGCGCATCTTCACTGTTGTTGGTTTGTCAACAATCATCTGCTAGGATTGAGTAATCTTTCCGTTGAAGCTTGTATTGCCCTGTCATTCACTTTCAATTTCCTGTATATGGTTTTTTATGAGTTCATGAATTCAATCATGACCCTATATTAAAGGAATGTTGTCCCTCATGAATTTAGTGGGTTGAACAGTGAGGTCCCGAGCTCCAGAGATGAACAGTCCAGGTGCTCTTTTTGGTTTAGGAATGGAGCTTCTTGCTCTGGTTGGAAGATAAAAACACGACTAGCAGCCGACAGAAAACTTTTTGAGGCCATCAGTATTCCATAGGGTTCATAGTGTATATGCACATTGCTTGATGAAGAATATGAAGTGACAGCAGGAGCATTTTACATTGCTGAAAATGTACCAGAATGTGAAGTGATGACCCTAAATGGCTAAAACTTTTCTCACTCTGATCCTTCTGGAGTCTCAAATTCACAAGCTAGCTTGTTAAGTTTTGGGGATTGTTGGTTATCCATCAGAATCCTAAATATATTGCTCCATCTAGTTAAAAGAGTGGAGTGGTTGTACGCTTACTCGGTAGTCATTTTCAAGTCCATGTCGAAGTGGAATGTTTATCAAACTGAGAGGGAGAGAGATTGTTGCTTGAAACTGGGCGATGGCAAAAAAATCAAAAGTTCCTCATAAAAGGAAAAGTCTCATTTAAAAAGTGAAATGTCAAGATAAGAAAGGTCCATCCATTTCATAGCAGATAAGAATGGATTCAATCCATTAGGTTCCTGATTTTGTTCATTTTGAAGTCCAAGGAAAGCCGTCGCACCTGGAATAAGTAATACCCAGAAACCTTTCAAGAAGTAGCAGTGAAAATGTAGAAATAACTTGTGCAGGGCGGGGACCCATTTAAATCAGCACGCTGTTCCAAAGTCTCCGTTTCTCCAGCTTCTTCACATTCATCTCATTTATTCATGCTCCATCCTCTTCCTCTTTCTCTCTACAGTTTGCTGCTTCTAGGTAACGTTATCTAGATCAACCATCAACAAGAAACGCATTAGATGCAACTAGAACGAGCAAAAGTGCATTGTGTTAGGACTGTCATCGCACCTACATCTTAATTTATCGAGCACACAGGCCTCAGATCCTTGCTTAATTTGAATCAGAAAGTTTAGGGCCACAGAGGTAGTCTCAATCTTCAGAATGCATGCTGAAAAATACGGTGTCATCATAGACCAAACCGATGAGAAAGCAGCAGATCCATACTAAGTAGACACGGTACTGGACCATCTTGTTAACCGAGCCCTGAAGCATCTGAGTTCCATGCTTCAAGATGGGTTTCATTCCGGAATGCTGCAGAGTAGGGTTGGCTTTGAGAAATCATCACGTAATTAGGCAAGCTAATAGCATATTTATGTTTGCCATAAGTTTTTCGAATGGATGTGTCACTGGGGCTTACATTAAGCTCCCTGTTAGTTTTCCTTGAAAGACCGAGTCCGAAGACTCTTCAACGAATGAGAACAGGTCATAGGACGGAGGAAGAGTTTGTTTCATTTAAGCTGGACAGTAGTTGTACAAGACTTCTTTTCTGGTGTTCCTATGTTTTAGCACAATCAACAAAAATAATTAACAGAAGTCCTTAGGAAAAGCACATTTTCTTGGTGAAGAAGTAAACAGAAAATTGGGATTTGCAATCTAGTCGTTCCACGGCAAATAGAGATAAGAATTGCAAGAGATTCACCCATTTTTCCCATACTTTTTATCATCTTCTCCATCATGTTTTAGCTGCCAATAAAGTCGTCCAAAGTCCCTCTGCATTCCCTCGCGTAGTCAGGCTAGGGAAGCACCTTTAGACTTGATTCCAGCCCAGTACATTCCCCAGGACTATAAAGAAACTTTTAGGGTCGTCTAATATTATAGAAAATTGGCCAAATCCCAATTATAATGGCTCACCTCGAAAATGTCCCAAAAATAGCACGTTGAGGACAGTAAAGGCGTCACTTTTCGAATGTCCCAAAAGAAAAAAAGCACATTTTCTTATTCAAGGGACAAAAAGATCAAACAAGAATGAATTAACCTTGAAACACCATATTCCAACTTCAAAAGCAACCTTGGGTACATTGAGCAGAGATGCTTGGCAGCGTCAACCCCTCATGGCTATGATAATTAAGTCTAACACAAACAGCCTTGTTCTTGCAATCACGGTGCCTATTTATCATATGATCTTTCTATAAAGGTAATCCATATATTAATGGACAGTCGATCCACGCAGTTCTCAGCCTGAACTAGCACGGGAAAGAGCAGTCACCTGACGTAGCAACTCCTGAGCAATTCATTGCTCTGCAAACAAGCCGAACGTCGTAGATTTTCTAGATAGTCACCGGAAATGCCTCGACTCACAGGAAGGCCAATCGAGAATGGTACCACATGCTTTCAGTAGTAATACTGGGAAGATAAAATATACTGTTTGTACCGATTGCTAAAATAGAAAAGTAATGTCTTTAATCTTCACATTTTCTTCTTGTTGTTTTGCAAGAGAATGCTCCTCTGTGCGCTCTCTCTAAGGATCATTTGCGAGCATCAGCCTTCTTCAGTTCTTTGGCTGTAGATGAAAAGAGAGTTTTTGAATCAGTTTTAGTGATAAGGGTGAAACCAGAACGAAAATTATAAACGCCTCAAAGAAGTTCACCAGCTTTCTCTTCTTCTCGCTTCTTGGCAGCTTCCGCTCTTTGTTGCCGAATGAGGGCTAAACGCTCTGCAGGAAATAAGATTTGCAGTAGTGGGCACCAAAACCAAAACTAGAAAGGAGAAGGAAATGGATATGATGAATGATCATTAAACAAAACCAACGAGAAGAAACTGACGGAGAAGTATAGTCAAGATCGACTCCGTAGCTTGCGTGGAATTTAGAGTAATATTAAGTGATGCACTTGATAGACACAGCTACATTAATCAATCAAGCTGAATCATAAATGAATCCCGACAGAATTGGATGATTCTTTTTAACTTGGTTCACACCCTCGAAAAGAATCAATTTATATATGAAGTCAATCAAATTGCGGGGTGTAAATTGTGCACCATATGATTTTAACACCACCTCCAACGATGAGAAAGATATTACTCTTAAAATCTTATGGAGGCAACTCTACGTCTTGTGGCGGACAACAATGCAGATTTCTGATATATATGGGAAGGAAGAAAAAAAAAAAGAAACGACATTAAAATTTCCCATTGTCTGGTCCCATTCTTCGTAGTTGGATTTGTCTCAGATGAGATTCATACAGAAAGTTCAGATGCTCCTGATAGAACGTATGCAAGCACTTATTTAGACACCAATATTAAACCTGAGCCTGCTAGCTAGTGAGATGCAATATAACCTAAAATACAAAATATGGACTGAGCAGCAAAGTGTTCTTTCGGGATAAGCAATGACTTGCTGTAGCTTTTAAATTCTGATATCTAGGATCTTTCTTTAATCTCATATATCATGATTGACCATGACGAATTATGAATTATGAATTATTTAAAAATTACAGTTAAACTGTGACTATAATGGTTTTTGTTTTCTGTTTTGTTCTATAAATCCTTTTATATATTGTTTCTTCTTTCTTCATAATTCAAGTTCATAGATTATTTTTATGTTTATAGAATAATCAACAAATGTAAACATTTTAATTAAGAATAAATCACTTTTATAATCAATTCTAAGTATTTATTTCTTAGAAAATAATAATAACAAACAAATACATATAGATTAATCATTTTTCCAAATTTAATCACATTTCCAAATTCTATAGAGTAACCTGAAACTCTTCTACGTTAATCTCTTTTCCATATATATATATATATATATATATATATATATATATATATATATATATATATGTGTGTGTGTGTGTGCGTGTGTGTGTGTGTGCGAACATGAAATAAACCAATTTTAGAGATTTTCGGAACTATCGCAATTAACATACAAACTGAACTGTCGCTATTAACATACAAACTTTCTATTTAATAGTTTGATTAATAATTTGTATTTAATGAAATCTTTGGATAATGACTTGTTTATTGAGGAAAAAATGGAGTAAAAAAAGGAAAACCCGGTTTGAATTGCTTGAGTATGGGTGGATCAAATTTTGATCCATTTAAAATGATTAATTTAATACACAAATCTGTATTGACTAGAACACAAAAAAAACTGACCTGATTTGATTGCCAAGTCTACCAGAAGTGAGCCAAATTTTGAATTTGGGACACAAATATAGGGTTATTTACACTAGCTGATACGATAAATCATTAGGGTTATGCACGAAATGAAAATAAAATCTAAAATATTAAGAAGAGTGTCTAATAGTTTGATGACCAACTTAATTAACTTCATATGCTAATAGAATCGGACTATTTTTGTAATAATGGGCCTCAAACCCAGCCCATATCTCTTAAAGCCAGGCCCAAGCCCTAACCCATTTATTTCCTCCCCGACAGACGAAGCTGTGAAGCGGTAACATAAACAAGGCAAAAGAGAGTAAGCTCGTTCGTGGAAGGAGAAGAGGAAAAGAAGAACAGAAAAATAAAACCGTGCATAGTCGATCTGGACCCTCCGACAAGCTGAATCAACTCCAAATTGCAATGCCTTGTAAGTATTCAAGCCAATTATTCATTTAATCGGAGTAATTTTCAAATTAGGGCACAAATCCGAAGTTACATCAATTTTGAACTATGAGGTTTGATTATGGAATTATTGAGCCATGGATTTTTACATGATTGATAGTTTAGGAAGTTGTGTAGCTATGGCGTTTGACAAAACATTGATCTCGAATTACGTTTTGATTGAAAATTTTTTGGAAGTTTGACACATGAGTTACGCGTAACAGAAAAAGATTAACATCTATTATTATAAACAAGTTTCTTTGTTGGGCGTAGAAGTCAATTCATTGACAATTGGGCGTGGTTTAGTCGAATTGTTCGTTAGAGTAGTGTTTTACTCAGATTTTGAAATCGTTTTTCGGTTAGTTGATAGGATTACGAGTTCGTTGGCTCGAGTAACCTTCATAAGTCAGTTTTCAGCTTTCCTAGGTAAGTGGTGCTATTTTGTTTTTATGAATTTGTAAACTAATGTCTTGAAGGTGATAAAGATTTGGGGGATAAATACAGTAGTAGTGCCATAACTTTTCGTATGGCACTCACTTGAGTGCAATAATTTATTTTTTGCTCACTTGAGTACCACAAATTTAAAAAAAATGATCACTTAAGTGCCATTAATGATTTGCCTCGCCAAAAATCCGATGTGGACACCGGTTGTTTTACGTGGCATCATCGACAATCGACGTGGATATTTAATAAAAAATTCAAAAATAAAAAATCCACGTTGAAATGGAAAATTAATAAAAAAAAAAAATCGTGGGACGACTTTGCTGAGAATGGCGCTTAAATGATCGATTTTACTCCGATATCACACTCAAGTGAGCATTGTATGAAAGTTATGGCACTTATGTTGTCGTTATTCTCAAACATTTTTATTTATAAGTGAAAATGTTGGGGAAGGCCAATCAATGCAATTATCCCTCTAAATTTTACCATAAGGTTCCCACGTAGATAAATGCCTTGTTTTAATTAATTCTTTATAAGACATATTAATAGAAGTGGGTACCATATATATAAAACTAGGCACTTCTCATGAATGAGGCCTATTGCATATAAAATCCAAAATATTTTAAATTTAATTTTCAATAAAGATCGAAATTAAAATATCATCGAAAAAATTATTGTGTACTAATACATAAGTAGTATTAATTATAAATTACATCAGTCGCCTTTCCTTTTTTTCCCAACCACTACACGGTCCTTGACTCTAGAAACCCATCATACCCTCTCCTTATTTTACTTGCATCAACTCAAATATAAATAAGTAAATTTAAATGAGCAATTATGTGAAAAGGATAAACGCATAAAGGCCTTTTTCCATCCATTTTTTGACTTCCAACGCCCTCTATTACCTTAAATTGACCATAATATCTCTTGCAGGTCCCAGATTTAAGATTATTTCTTACCTTTTTTTTTCTTTTCTTTTCTTTGGAAATTTTAATGCATTTAGAATTGACAAAAATATGTATTTGCCAATGGTTTGATTGGATTGTCTTATAATGCAATTACAATTGTCATAATTTTCTTGTCAATAACTAATTATTCCACTTAATCAACCTTACTTTTCAGTTTTGTCAATGTATTCCTAAACTTTTGGGTGATATTTCAATGTAGTCTTTCCCGCCAATTGCCACAAAAATTGCTGACATGGCGTTTAGTCATCATTAGGCCCCTAAGTGACATGCTAATGTGGGCAATTTGTTGATTTTCATGTTGCAATTTGCAACGGCAATTGATAGGAAAGAATACATTTAAATATCATGCAAATGTGTATGACTATATTGACAAAATTGGAAAGTTAAAACTGAATTGATATCCGTACAATAAATTTAGAACTAAATTGATAATTTTTTCAAATATTTAAATAATCACTCCTTCAATGGACACATGTATAAGCATTTTTGAGATAAGTACATTAGGAGTGCCACAATTTTCGTATGGGACTCACTTGAGTGTCATAAATTTAAAAATCTATCGCTTAAGTGCCATCGACAATTTGCCTCTCGCCAGAAAATCCGACATGGCATCGCCGGTGCGACGTAGACTAAACTAAAAAAAATTCAAAAATAAAAAAAAAATCCACTTGAATGCGAAATTAATAAAAAAAAAAATCTACATAGAATGATTAGCTGGAAATAGCACTCAAATGATCGATTTTACTCTAATATCGCACTTAAATGAGCGAAGAAAAACTTATGACATTCAAGTGAACACTATATGAAAGTTATGGTACTTCTACTATTCTTATCTCAAGATTTGAGTACCATATGAGTTAT
Organism: Syzygium grande; assembly: GCA_024733475.1. Lineage (NCBI taxonomy): Eukaryota > Viridiplantae > Streptophyta > Magnoliopsida > Myrtales > Myrtaceae > Syzygium > Syzygium grande. The sequence continues at coordinate 11,762,948 of JAMXDD010000001.1, read as the reverse complement.
TAAATCATGTTTGTTGCATAAAATATAAATTAGACGCTTACTACGTTTTGGTAGTTGTGAAAGCTTACATATATTGATTTGTGAACTAAGTTTATGGAATGAATTCCAAAATGGTGTAAGAAATGTCTTGTGGAATATATATTTTTACAATCAACGGAGTTTTGAAATATTATATATTTTCAGTTTGCGAAACCTTTTTGTGAAAGAATTACGAAAAACTCTTGACTTTAAGTATGGTTTACGAAAGGTTGTATATATATTGATTTATGAAATGCTTTACGAAATGCATTCTATTTGACAAATTGAGTTGTGAAAGGTGATTTGATTTTGTTTGTAAAACCGTTTATGAGATGAATTATTATTTTGATTTTGATTGTGAGATTATTGGTGAATGAGGTTTATGCTTATGTCACTATGATTAGAACCAATTGAGGGGGAAGTATGTATAGGGTTATCAAGATGTCTTTTTGGACCGATCTACCGATTGATATAGGCAGTAGACCTAGCCAAGAGGGATAAACTTGGTTGCTTTTATCACGGCGTTAAACGTGACCAAATTTGGATATTGAATATTATATTAGTCAATGGAATGGACAATTGACGTGAAATTTGATGAGATTAATCAATGGACTAGATCATTGATATGTGAATTATTGAGATTGATGAATGGACTAGACTATTGATATTTGTTTTGATATTAGTGACAAAATGAGTATTTCAGATAGGTATAAACTTTTGTTGATAACATGAAACTTGTTTTTAACCTCGTACATATGCTATACTATGGATTTGAATTAAATAAGTTTTAGTATGTTTTGTAAATATGCATAGTGAGTGCTTGATCTACTTAAAAGATATATGCATTACTCACTGAGTTGTTATTGGTCACCTCATTCTTTCCAACATTTTAAAGGTTTTTCTACTAACGGCAAATATGGCGACAATGATATCAACAAGGATTTTTAGTAATTGGATTTGGACACTATTGGGTATGAGTTGTGTATGTCTAACAATAGTTTTTGGGTTTATTTGAGTTTGAGATTTACATATCCTCTTGATGGATTTTAGAAACTCTCATCCCAGAGCCAATTTTCTGTTTTATAAGATATATAGATGTGTGTGTATATTGTGATTGTAGGTTTATGTCGGTTTTTTTTATTTTAGGTTATGTCCTTCAAATAAGAGGACAGCCGTGTCATTCTTCTTTTCTGATAGAAATCGGGTGTGATAATTATGATATTCAAGAGATTCAATTTGGTTGAAATGGTCCATAAGTTGGGTTAGTGTCATGCCCCGACTCAAATCCAATGCTTTCCACACCTCCCTTCCATGAGTCGAATGGTGCGACATCCCAGGAATACATTGCTGACTCAACGGTCTCGCATCGAGTCAATCGTGGTGGAAATAAATAATTAAATCCAGACAATAAATTGGAGAACACCAGAATTAAACTTCCACGCCCAACTGCCAATACTTACAAACCTTACATTATCCACATATAAACATACTTACACCTTCCCAATGTTTTTGGGTCCATAAATTTTATATGCACATCCACTGCGATTACGTAAAAAAAATCATACATCAAAAGAGGCAAATTCCTTATCTACCAAAAGCGGTACTACACGAACACTAGCTCATCGCCTCCTCACTAGTCCTTGCGTCCTTGGTACGGCATCCATTTAGGGTGTACTCCACGAAAATTATCCTCAGTGTGCATGACTGTACCAAAACATTCTGACGGTGGCGGTGGTGATTGATTCCTTGTTCAGGCGGGTTATCTGAAATGGTTTGGTTTATACAACCATAAGACACTTCTCAATAAGTTGCAACCTAAACCCTACCTAGGCTATCACGCACCTCCGCACAATTACGCAATTACACACATTCACGTACATTAAGTAATAACAAAGCAGGCACATCAATTAATATGGTTAGGCTCAATCATGCGCACACCCGCACTCAATCACAATTTCATCAGATGCAAACACGCGCATATACCATTCTCATCCCACTATTCCTTCCATCCTCATTCCTTTTTCATATTCCTCGCCAATGACCCGCGTTGAAGTACACGCCTCAGGCATACTGCGATCATTCATTTTCCACAACACTCGCCAGTGACCCGCGTTGAAGTACACGCCTCAAGCACACTGCGATCATTCACCACATCCGGCCCGCATACCCGTTCACACCTCAGGCCCCAATCACGACCTGAGCATCACACGCCCTAGGCCCGATCCCAACTCAGCCCGCGCCAAATGCGACAGGCCTACATGATTGGAACCTGAGCTTATGATGCCTCGGTCCAATCCCGGTCTCACCCGAGCTGATCGTGCCTCGGACCGATTCTCATACTTGCTTTTTCAAGCCTCAGCCTGTGCCAAATACAACAGACCTCCACGTGATCACCGCCCGAGCTTATGATACTTAGCCCGATCCCATTCTCGCACTTACACACCTTCACATAACTTCCACAATCACATGCCACACCACTTTTCTTTCTTACTCATGTACATGCTCATCAAGCATTTGCCACACTCAACTGGCTCATCACACGCACGCGGCTCGTGCACGCATCACTTCACACATAAAACACGCTCACTCAGCAATTCACATGGTCACTGTCAACAATTAATTCAATCTGGCCCACACGTGCACCAAACATGCATAATTCTATTATATTATTACACAACTAAGTACCCAATTAAATCAACTCCATCCAGAATAATTCCAAACGCGCCTAAAACACGTAAATTGCCAATTTTCTCTAACCAAATAGCGTCGAATCAATTCCGATCCTTCACGACACTTTCTCGCCATTAAATGCCGGTTCTAAAAATCTAACTTGTGTCCCGAACAAATCATCACAGCCCCGTGAACAGTAAATCACAGCTTGTGAACAGTAATTCGCAGCTTATAAACACACATATAACCATCACAATCGCGAGTAATTTCAGTCACAAGGACCCTCACAATTCAGCCACGACATCACACAACAATCCGACACATATACACCACAAATCAAGCCATAAACACATTATTCCGAACCACAAATTCCAGCATGTATACTTCTCGTAGGCAGCCCTTATTTACTCTCTAAATAACCCCCAAACCATCATAATTCCAGCCATAATTTCACCCAAGGTGAACTCAATAAATTCGTCCATGAAACAAATCCCAAAATTTGCCGAACACTAGTTCGTTAATACCGAAATCATTATTTTTCTTCCACCAAACTATGTCAAATCGATTTCGGTCCTTCACGGGACTTTTTCACCATAATTTCTTGGTTCTAAAAATCCAACTTGCGTCCCGATCGGCCCATCACGGCCCCGTGAACAGTAAATCACAGCCACTATTATTTTCTAATTTCCAATAAATATTGCCCGAAATAAATTCTAAGGCCCGCCACAAAAATTCCACTTCTAAATCATGCCATTCCGCACCAAACTTTATACAGATTTCGTCCAAAAATCGCCCATCGATACCAAGTCCTAAATTGGGTTTAGATTATGACTTACCCGCGTTCTAGACTATCGCGGCTAGAACGGAGAGCGGCGGCACTTAATTGGGAACGGCGGCGACAGCGTCACGGTTCCCGGCGGGCGGCGATCGGCTTGGCGACGATGGCATGGCTTCCTTTGGCCGTGACCCAAGGCCATGCAAGAGAGAGAGAGAGAAAGAGAGAGTACGGTGGGGGGAAAAAGAACCGAATGGGAGGGGGTGTGTTCACGTGAGAGAGGAGATAAGGCTTGGACCAAATAGTGAATTTTGACCTAATTGGCAAATGACCAAAATGCCCTCGTCTCACAATTTTGGTCCGATGGTCCCTATTCAATCTTATCTTGATCCGACGGCCGAGATCGATTCTTGCACAAAAATATCCAAGGGCATACTTGTAATTTCCCAAAAATCCAAGGGTAAAATTGTCCAATCAAAATTTTAGAGCAAAATTACCAAAATGCCCTTTACCCTTAAAGCTTGCCCTTTAATAAATCCTAGGGGTATTTTGGTCACTTCCTTCGTTTCTTGTCCAAATCGAATTTTTCCGAAGGATTTGAGCGCACCAAAAATTCGCACGTGTCACGTGCAACGTTGTCTTAACGTTCCGGCGTGACTTTCTAATTTTCCGGTGTCCAATTTGGACAAAAATTCAATAATTAAATTCTATTAAACGCAACTCGAGCGTTTCTCAAGCTAACGGGCGGCTTGCTGGGGAAATTCGCGAAATCAACTCATGACTGATACTGAATCGAGTCACGTGCAAGTCCGTTCGGTGCGTGACGACTTCGATTGTCATTAAAATCGCGAAGATCAATCACTTGATCCGAGGGGTACGATCGTTCGATATAATTTCATAATCATTCATCAAGTCGTTTCGTGGTCCAACGGAATCACCCGTGATCCACTACTAGGACAGTGGTGAACCGACCCCTAACTATCCTTGGATCGCCAACAATGGCTCAAAATATCACTTCCAGCGATTTAATGGTGAAAATCCATTCACGATCGAATTTCTTTTTATTTGCACGAATTTAATTCCCCTATTAGCCTTTCCCTAATGGTTAGCATTCCCAGGAATGATCGATTCCGGGCAGAACAGACTACAAGTACATTCATAAAATCTAGTATTTTATAAATCTCAATGGACTAATTTTTCAGGATGTCACAATTAGACTAGTACTGCCTTCTTCGATTGGCATTATGCTCTTGCATCTTCATCTATTGGATCATCGATAGCTTATGTGGAGAGAAAATATGATTGGACAGCTCTAATTAAATATTGGTCATGTAATCACGATGAAATGCAAGTCTATGATCGCCCGTAGGTAAAGTGTCCTATCCCTCCCATTACACAAGTTTTGTTGGGCTTGGAATTTATTATCTTAAATGGATTTTTTGATGAACTCATTTATGTTTTTGTAATTTTTTTAAAGGTTAAAGCTATTTTCGCACCTTAAAAATCTTAAAATACTCTGGCCACCATAGTCTCAACAATCAAAATGCACCCCGTAAAAGTAGGCCAATTGCATAATAGATTACTTTTTTTTTTTTTCAATGAATAAATGCACTAAAAATCCTAAAATTTATTACAAAAGTTTAATTGTGTCTTAAAATTTTCAAAAAGTACAATTAAGTTCTACAACTTATTATGAAGTATAATTAAATCCTAAAACTTTCGAAAAATATAATCAAGTCCTAAGAATTATCAAATTGGTTTTAATAAAATTCTTTGGTTAATTGCACTTTTAAAAGTTTTAGGATCCGACTGGATTTTCGCGATAAATTTTAGGACTTGATTAAATTTTAAGATTCAATTATCCTTTTATGATAATTTTTAAAATTTAATTATATTTTTAAAAAATCTTAAAATATAATTATATTTTTATAATAAATTTTACGATTTTCAATAAACTTTCCCACTTTTTTGATAACTTTTTATGTTGATTGGCCCTGCCATAACAGGCGAGGAGGAGCCCTCCGCAGAAGACTTTCAAAAGAGAGGGGGCAGCAGGGATCGCTCCTTCAACCCGGGAAGAGCTATGGCGGAGGCGATCATCCGGAGGATATCTGACCTTCTGGATGATCTGCCAAAGGATAGAAAGTCATGGGCCGTCGCCGGCGGATTGCACAAGCTCAAGAAAACCGTCTCCGCCCTCCGAAGCGTAGTGCGCGATGCGGAGAAGCGGTTGCTCGACGACTTCATGGATCAGCAGTTCATGGTGGACCAGACCCCCGGGAGGAATCTGAGAGTGGTCCGACGACCTCAAAGCTGCTTTCTACGATGCGGAGGACTTGATGGAAGAGTGGAGCATCGAAGTCACGCGGCGAGAGTTGCCGGGCAAGGACGTGAAGTTGGAGCAGGTAATCACCTTCTTCTCGCCTTCGAACCAACTGGCTCTGGGGCTGAAGATGACCGCCCGCGTGAGGAGAATTAGGAAGAGAATGGGGGCCATTGCTGCTAAAGGGAGGGGTTTTGACCTGCGGGAGGATGTGCAAGTGGAGAGTGGGTCGAGGAGGAGGAGGAGAGAGCGGTCGGACTCCTTTGGGTACGAGGAGGAGGAGATTATAGGGAGAGATGGGGCTAAAAGCGCAATCTTGAAGTTCTTGTTAGGCTCTGACGCTGGAGAAAAGATTTCATTGCTTTCGATATGTGGTGTGGGCGGGGTTGGAAAGACGGCTCTTGCTCGATGTCTGTACAAAGATGACATGGTCAACAAGCATTTTGATTTGAGGATATGGGTATGTGTACGTCACTTGTGTGATCTCAAAATGGCATTGCAAAAAATCACGGAGAGCGCAACGAACGAGGGAGTAGACGACATTGAGTTGGAGCAATTGCAAAATTGAGTAGTGGAACTTGTTTGGGAAGAAAATATCTCCTGGTTATCGACGATGTAATGTCGCATCTTCATGAACAATGGGGAGATTGAAAAGTTTATTGATGGGAGGTGCTGAAGGAAGCAAGATTCTTAAAACAACACGCGTTCAGTCTGTTGCCCACTCCATGGGCACAACCCCATCTTATTTCCTCGAGGCCCTTTCTGAAAACTCATCTTTAGATTTATTGATGAGAATGGCATGTGAGGAAGAAGAAGAAGAGTCTAGAGATTCAATTAAGCTAACTATCGGGAGGCAGATAGTCAAAAAATGTGGTGGAATCCCTCTGGCTATACGAACAATTGGAAGTATATTATTGTTAATGAAAAGTGCAGACGAGTGGTCACATTTTGAGCACGAGATCCCAGAAGTTTCTGCAGATTTTTATGGCATTATTTCACATCTAAAGCTTAGTTATGAACATCTCCCGTCCCATTTAAAACAGTGCTTTGTCTTCTGTTCATTGTTTCCTGAGGATTCTGTGATTGATAAACTCATGTTGACGAGTCTCTGGATGGCAGAAGGCTTTATCCGCCCAATAGACAATGTTGATTGGGATATGGAAGATATTGCTCATGATTATTTCATGGATCTACTTAGGAGAAATTTCTTTCACGACTGCATTGAAGATGAATTTGGAAATGTGACGTCTTGTAAGATGCATGGTATATTGAATACCCTAGCACGCATAGTTGCTGAAAATGAGTATTTACAAGGAATTGATCGGACATGGTGGTCTAATGTTGAAAGAATTCGTCATGTATCATGGGGTTCAACTTTAGATTTAAAACAGGGACTTCCATCTACACTACTCAGAGCAAAACATCTGAGGACATTCATCAAAACAGATCAGATGGAAACATCAAGGTGTGAAACTCAAATGGGTGAAAAAACTCTTTGCGATTTCATTTCTAGTTTCAAGTTCTTGCGTGCCTTGGATTGGCATGATAGTGGTATTGAGAAGTTGCCAAGTTCCATTTGTGAGTTGAGGCACCTGACATTTCTGGATCTCTCTGAAAATGATGGAATCATAAGGCTTCCTAATTCTATGACAAGATTGCATAGCTTGCAAGTACTTAAACTAAATATGTGTTACAAGCTAATGGAATTGCCAAGGGATATAAGAAAATTGGTCAACCTTAGGCAACTAGAGATTAGCAATTGTAATGCACTATCTCACATGCCGCGTGGATTGGGCCAGTTGACTCTTTTGCACACTCTAACAGATTTCCTTTTGCCCGGGATGATTCCGTCCAAAGAATTGCAGTGGGCTTGGGGAGTTGAACAGGTTAAGCAAGTTGAGAGGAAGCCTTAGAATTGAAGTTAAGGGAAAAATGGAAGATGTGGTAGCAGAATCAAATGCTGCAAACTTGAAGGAGAAGGATTCATTAGTTTCGCTAGTATTAGTGTTTGCGGAAAAGAAAGTGATGAAATTCTACTCAAAGAGCTGCAACCAAGCTTAAATCTTGAAGCTTAGAAATAAGAGGCTACGGGAGTGCAAGGTTTCCAAGCTGGATATCTCGCATGGTTAAGTTAGTGGAGCTACGGTTGTTTGATTGTGCAGGATGCAAAAATCTCCAACCACTTGGTGCGCTTACTAGCCTCAAGCGTTTGGAAATTGGTGCCCTACCTATAATGGAGTACACAGAGAGTGATCTTCATACCCTCTCATCACTTCCTAATCTCTCTGCACTGAGGAAATGGGAAAGTCCTAATTTGGAACGGATTCCACCACTTCTACAGCTGAAACTTCCTAGTTTCCCTTTGGAATCGTTGCAGACCTCAGTTGCCACTATTGAACATGTAATTGGTATTGATGATCGAGTGAAAGATGTAATTAAGTTATTGGAAATAGAAGGTGATGGGGGTAAAGCGCGCATGGTTGGAATCGGTGGAACTGCTGGAATCGGCAAGACAACTATTGCAAAGGTTGTGTACAACCAGCTCTCCTCTCGTTTTGACAGTTGTAGCTTTCTCGCAAAGATTGGAGAAACAGCACAAAATGTTGGTGGTATTCAGTTTGTGCAAACTAAGTTGATATCTGATATTCTTAAGCGAGATGGCAATATTGCTTCTCTCAAAAGAGTAATCAAGTTCTTCCTTGATGTATTTCGCAGTATAAAAGTTCTTATTGTCCTAGATGATGTGGAAGAACAGTCTCATCTTAGTGATCTCGTAGGAGACCAGCTTGACTGGTTTGGTTCTGGAAGTCGAATAATTGTTACTTCAGAAAATGATGTAATTCTACAAAGATATGTTTCTCAGGGCCTGGCTTGTACCTATGAAGTGAATGAGATGGATAATGATCAAGCTCTTGAACTTTTTTTGCAAGCATGCTTCAAGAACAGATAATTTTATACCTGACTGTCCTGAAATTGTGAATCGCATTGTCAAAGCTACGGGCAGGTTCCATATGCTGTTGAAGTCATTGGTTCATTTCTGCGTAGAAAAACAATAGAAGATTGGAGGAAGATAGAGGACTTGATAAAACCAAGGAAGGAGAACTCTCGAGAGATTCTGAAGGATTGCAGGGAGATTTTGAAATTCTGCTATGAAGCATTAGATGAAAAGCAAAAACAAATATTTTGGGACATAGTATGGTTTGCTAATGGCATGGATAGCCGAATTGCGTCATATATGTGGCATGATTGAGGTTTTTTTGCCTTCTCACCATGTTTTGATGCCTCTAGCAAAATTGGAGAAGACAACATGCTGTGGATGCATAAATTGTTGAAGTGTCTTAGCAGAACTATAGATCAAGAAGAGCCTAGATATACTGTAATGCACAGTATACTATACATGGATGGTACAGACCTGACAGTAATCAACTGGAAAGAGGTAAAGGTTTTTGGTTCAATGGTTTTTGCTTTCTTCTGCAAAGTGAAAGCCTTGATGTATAAGGTCTAATTTGTCATCCAGTTTTTAGTTATTTTACCATCTATAGATTTTCTTGGCATCCGTGGAAAAGAAAGCAGACTAGTCCTTATCACGTAGCAAATTTGTCCCATTGCAGTTTATAGCTTCAGATTGATTATTTACTCTTGGCAAATATAGGGACTGGAAGAGGTGGAAGCCCTTTGCTTTGACTTCAAAAATCGTCCTCTCCATGTATGTACAGAAACCTATTTCAAGGGCATGCCAAACATAAGGTTCTTGCAATTGGATCATGCAAGTATGACTGGAAATTTCGTAAATGTATTTCCAAAGTTAAGGTGGTTTTGTTGGCAAGGGTGTCCGAGGGATTTCGATGCAACAGAATTTAGTCTGACTGAATTGGTCATTCTTGATCTTTCACGGAGCAAAGTCACCAAGACTGGGGAGGTTGGAGGTTAATCAAGGTGGTTTCCTATTTACTGCTCTAATGCATTTATTCTGTTAATTATCTGACAATTGACCTTATGAATTTTTCTCTCTTACTTTACAGATGGAGCAATTGAAAGTTTTGAATCTCACCAGTTGCATTGACTTACTGATAAGTCCTACATTTTCCAGCTTCCCAAATTTGGAGATCCTGATTCTAGAGCGATGCTCTCGGTTGGTCCATTTAGATCCTTCAGTCGGTGGTCTCAAAAATTGCTTTGCCTGAATTTGAAGTCCTGCACTGAACTCAACATGTTGCCCGATGAACTGGGTGGCTTGGAATCTTTGAAGGAGATCCTCATTGACGGGACTTCTGTGGAAGAAATTCCTTTGGAAGGTGATTTGAAGAAACTTGAAACTCTTTGTGCCTCCAATTGCTTGTCATTGAGTCTCTTGCCCGCTCATTCGAACACCTGACGTCACTTACAATACTCTCAGTAGATAATTCAAAGATTACCGAACTCCCTGATGGAGTTGGAGAGCTGGTGAAACTCCGACGCTTGTCATTGAGGAACTGTCGTTGGATCCAAGAACTTCCAGAGTCCATTGGCCAATTGGGAAGCTCTTTGGAGGAACTGGATATTTCGGGAACATGTGTTTCTAAATTGCCAGATTCCTTTGGAAATTTGCAGAGTTTGAGAGTGTTGAAGATGGACTATTGTTTCATAAGAGAATTTCCTAGTTTTATTGGGCGTCTACATAGCCTTGAAGAAATACATGCCTCCTCGTGTAGGAGTTTAAAAGGGGGGATTCCTAGAGACATTGGGAAGCTAATTCATCTGAGAATCTTGAGGCTGCAACATACTGGTATTTGCAGCCTCCCTTCTGAAATCAAGCATCTTTCCAAGCTGGAGAATCTTGATCTGCTTCACTGTGACATGCTTCATGAGTTGCCAGCACTTCCCTCTGGTTTAGTTAATGTTCGTTTGAGTCCAAAGTTGAAGGAAAAAATGTCCAGTCTTTAGGATCTGCCTCTGTTTTAGGAGTTGGTGCTGGGTGCCCGCGGTCTTCCTCATAAGTTTTTTTCCCAGATATTTTTACTGTAATAGCATGTTAATAATAAGAATCTTGACCATCTCAACTCCAACTGATTTTCAAAAGAGAATGGTTGTTGGGCTTGGCTGAATTTTTCTCATTTGCAACTCCCACTCTTATGATTTGCTGTAAATCTGATAAATTGAATGTTAGAACAGGCTGTACATAATTAATTCAGCCCAAACGACCCAACAATAGTGTAAGGATTGAAAATCGCCTAAGAGCAATGTGATTTGGATATACCGTAGGATTACCAATGTCCTTTAATTGCAATGCCGTGTTTACTTCCATATAGATCTTCAAAAGTTTTTGAAGTCATAGGCAGAGTGGGAAATGGTGGCATAGTTCCTCGATTTTAATCCCTGTATTGTTAAATGACGGTATTTTCATCGTTTTACATTGATTGGCTGTGTGTAGAATAGGAGAAGCCTAATAAGACCCAGCTCCCGCGACATATCATAGCGAGAGCATCCCGAAAGAAAAAGAGGAACAGGATCCCTTCAACCCCAAAGAGCAACGGCGGAGGGCAATCGTCTCGAAGGTAAGCTGAACTTCTGGATGATTTCACAAAGAGTGGGAAGTTATGGGGGTGTTGACGGCAAGTTTTATGAGCTCAAGAAAATCGTTTCGCTCTATAGTTTGATCTCTTTTTTTTCCAAGTGTTCGTTCATATTATGGGTTACCATTTAGTATCCCATTTTCTGTAAATTGTCTTAGCATCCCATTTTTCGTGATTTATAAATGTTGTCAGAATACATTTTTTTTTACTTATATGATATAATCCATCTTAAGGGATTGTGTGTAGACGGTTTTGTCTTCTCCTTCTATTCATAGGACAACATTACTCTATAGATTGACCCTAATTAAAGGTGTGTTTGTTTCGTGGAAAACTCAATAATAAAGGAAAATGATTTCCGGAAATCATTTTTCATGTTAACGATTAGTTTTTCATTTGGTAATATGTAATCGAAATCGTTTTCAGATGTTTAGATTTTATTGGAAAATGATTTCAATATCATGATTTTATCTCGGGCAAAGAAAAAGCAAAATTTTTAATTATTTTAATATATCAAAAATCGAATTTTAAATTATTTTTTTAATTTTTTTTTTTTAAAAAAAAAATCGAATTTTTAATTATTTTTAAATTTTCTCTTTTCTTTTTCTTTCTTCTTCTCTTTTGTTTTTTTTTTTCTTTTCTTTCCTTTTCTTTCTCCTCTTTCCTCCGTTATGGAAGGCTAATGAAAACCACATGCGAGCTCGAGGGCTTGCCCCCGGCGACGGCCCCAAACAAGCTCATTTGGGCTCGCCAACCTCGGTTGAGCTCGGGCTTGCTCGGATCCGGGCGAGTCATGAGCTCGCCAACCCTTGGTGGAGCTTGAGCTCACCTAGATTGGCCAAGCCTCGAGCTTGTCGACCTGCGTCTTGGTTGGTTGCCAAGCTATCGGGCCGTCACCGAGGCACGCGATCGGCGAAGGAAGAAGGAGGAAGTAAAAGAAAAAAAAAAAAAAAAAAAGAAAAGAAAAAAAAGAAAAGAAAAAAGAAACGGAAAGGAATGAAAAAAAAAAGAAAGGAAAGAAAAACGAAAAGGAAAATGAAAAGAAAAATATTAAATATTAAAAAAAGTCATTATGAACAATTAAAAAAAAATATTTTCACCTTCTTAAATTAGGAAATTTACTTTTTAAATTTTATACATGAATGTTTTCTTTGGTTGAAAAGTATTTTTGGTTAACTTATCATTTTCGCGAACCAAATAAGTGAAATTTTGGAAAGTGGATTCTCGGAAAATACTTTCCCTCAAACAAAAAAAACACCCTAAGATAAAATCTCAAAATGTGTATGTGCACCCAAATGCAAGTTGTAGATTTATACATGCCTATAAAATAATATGAAACATGTTAAAATATGTCACGGGTTAGAACTCACGAAGGAAATCCAATCTAAATTTTCCTAATTGAAGTTGTGTTACTAGCCAGAGTAGGTTTTCTGTTTGGGATCCTGTTTACACTAAAATTTAGCCGAGCCATTGGCATAGTGATTCAAATTACCACATGACTTGGATAAGATGTGGCCATTGGTAAGCCCTTATTGATAACCATATTGATCGCAAGAATTCTTGTCAATGGCTATGCTTATCGATGACCGTGATTAGTTATCGATATACAATAGTGGTTGGCTACCTATTAAAAAAAACTGATTGGGGAAGATACCGATTGAAAGGTGTAGATAAACAGTCAAATGAATAATCATTTGAAAATAAATCGCTTGGTGAGTAAAATGGGTGCAAAATCTAGGTGCAGAAGCATTCAAACCTTAAGACTACGTTTGGTCGTCTCAGATTTCTAGGTCAAGATAGGGTAGGAAATCTAGGGATTTGGCCATATCCTATCCACTATTTGGTAAAGTCTGAATTTAAAGTCGGATATTCTCATATCCTATCCTATCCTGCATTTGATAGAAACTGTATATTAATAGGATATATATACCCCACGTGATGCTCATGAAATATTTTTGATCTTCTTACTATAAAAATAACATTCTCATACACAAATAAACTTGAAAATATGACATTTTATTAGATTTTCAATTTTTTTTTGCAAAAAATATAATATGAAAATAGAAACAAATAAGATAAGAAAATTGTCATCATCGTCTTTCTTCGAGCGCTTTTCCGCAAAACAAATCATTCTTCAGCTTCTTCATAGGCGGAGGATTCACCGCACCCGCACCCTTCTTCTTGTTGTTAAGAGCCAGGCCACCCATTGATCTGCAAAAGCATCAAATATTAGGGTTTACACATAACAACGTCGGAAAAACATCTTAAATGTGATAACAAAGATGGAACTCGAATGTGAAATAAAAAGCCATCTTTTGACATCAACTAAAGCCGCAAAGAAGCAGAGAAACAAGCTCTAAGTTACCAAATCTCAACTCCACCTAAGCACGTAGCATTGCAAACACAAAACAAACAATCAAAACAACGAGATGGTGGGTTCCTTCATCGCTCCGCAATCGCATTGTTTTTCAAAATGCATAAATCGAATATAATCAATCAGCAATTGCAAGAATGAAGGGCCACCGATTCCTTGCTCCACCGCGAACTAGATACCATTCGATTTAACAAGACGAACGCCATTGACAATGGTGCAAAACCGGAGAGGACAAGAACAATACTTGAGCCGAAAGCAATCGGTAGCGTTTAGAAAAAGAAGAAGAAGAAGCGACGAAGAGGTTCGAGCTTATCCGATGTCGCGGTGAGGTGCGGAAAAGAACTTCTTCCGGCAAGCTTCAACAAGATTTCCGCGACTAACACCGATCTCCTCCTCCTGCAGTCCTTCCGGTTCAAAGATCTCAACGAGCCGTGGGTGAAGAGTGCGTGAATGAAGGGTAGGGTTTCTAAAAGTTTGCTTTTATGTGACGGATAGGAGAAATCCTATTCGACCTTATCCTACCCTCCCCTCGGATTTTTTATTCGGGTTATATCCCCTCTATATCCGACATTATACCATCCAAGACACCTACCAAACATGGGATAGGATAAAACATATCCTATCTTGAGTTTTATATGGACAACCAAATGCAGCCTAAAAGTGCTTGTAGATAAGATAATGAAGCTCAACGGATCATGGGAAGAGTGCGAGTTAGATAAGGCAACGACTCAAGCGCCGATTCAAAAGGGCGATGAGCAAGATTGGAGGATCGAGACCCGATTTTAAAGAATGAATTAATACTATGAAAAATCTCAAACTAATACACATGTGATAAATTTATCCCGAATTAATTTTTTTTTGACAACAAAAAATCCTAAACTAGTATTCTTGTGATAATTTTACCCTTCATTAGTTTCCGTTAAATTTTATCATCAAATTTATGAGTTGGATGACATATGGCGATAAATGGGATATTAGTTTGGAGTTTTACTCTCCGCTTGTTATAGGTGTACCAAGTTGTGATTTTTCGTTGTATTAATTCAATTTAACTAAGGGTAAATTTGTCACAAATATACAAATTTGGGGAGGGTTTTGGTGGTTAAAAAATTAGTTTGGGATAAATTTGTGACATGTATAATAGTTTGGAATTTTTCATAGTAAAAAAATTAGTTTTGGATAAATTTGTTATAAATATATTAATTTGGGGTTTTTTATGATATTAAAAGAGTAGCCACCTAGGGATAAGAAATCATGGTAACATGAAGATATGATGCCAAAAACTTTGGAGATACGAAAACATGGCCAAACTGCTGAAGAACTACTTATGGGCAG
The DNA here is from genome assembly GCA_024733475.1 of Syzygium grande. Taxonomy (NCBI): domain Eukaryota; kingdom Viridiplantae; phylum Streptophyta; class Magnoliopsida; order Myrtales; family Myrtaceae; genus Syzygium; species Syzygium grande. The sequence continues at coordinate 11,747,907 of JAMXDD010000001.1, read as the reverse complement.
TTATGCTATGAGTACTATAAATATTTGTGTGCTGTAGACCTTCCATCCGTGCACAAACGAACAAATCTTATTATCTTTCAATTCATGAATCGTAGTCAGAGCTATAATTTCTAGATATATCGTCGATGATTAAATTTGGCGTGTATATTAACTATGGTTTCAAATAACTTGTCATCAATTAAATTTCGACATATATTTTTTAACTGTAGTTTCCAAGTGCTTTGTTATCGATTAAATTCTAACATGGTATGTTTATCTTGTGTACAATAATGCAAATTAAACTCCATTGAAGTAAATCGGTTTCCTTGTAAACTTGTAATATTTTTTATTCGAATCGCCATAGAATTTATCTCCTCTTATAAAAAGGAATCAATCAGTCCTCATAGTGCAATCAATAATCATCAATCACCACAATATGGTAACGACAAGTTAATTTTCATCTCATAAAAATTCCTAAACTAGTAACCCGTGGCACATTTATCATAAACTAAATTTTGTTGCATATAAAATCCCAAACTGGTAATTTCATGAAAATTTAACCCAAATTGATTTTCATCTCATAAAAAAAAAAAAGCAACTAGAACGTCTAACCTAAACCTACCCTTCATTAGTATATCGCTTATTATCTTGTTAAATTGCAAATGTGTCAATACAAATGATGGATTTGACGTGGAAAATGACAGACAATATAGAAGATCTACGTGTCTTGACATGTATGCATTTTTACAGAAGGTAGATTTTGTAAGGGATACCAATTTAAAATCTTTGTGAGAAGAAAATTAGTTTGGGCAAATGCATCATGCTATGCTAGTATGGGATTTTAATAGTATTTATCAAAACCAGAAATCCCTGGAATTTGAGTAGTTGGTTGTTGCATTGGGTATTTTCAACTTAGTAATTGAAGTTATCCGGTTTAAATCTCTTCAACTGAATGTAAATGTTTGGAGTTAACCGGGTCTCAAGGCTTGTAAGATAACCGAGTCTTTACGTCCGTGCCTCTGGTTACAAAAACTAGAAAAGTAAAAAAATAAATTGAGGTGGTTTAGAGCAGACGTTGAAATGTATTCTCCAATTTCTAAACCGCTGGCAAATTTTACAACCTCATGTAGTTCGGGCAATCGGTTTATGAAAAAGAAAAAGGTGCAAAGGCGAATGAAAATGACGAGACATTTAGTCACGCGTAAATAATTCAGTTGTGAGGGGTACCGGGCTGCTTTGACTGATTCCTTAAGATTATTCAATGAATTTAGACTATAAAATTAATGTTGAAAGTGACTCGTATCATATATTCAAATTCGATTCAGTGTATATGCATGAATAATATAATAATTTCTCTATATGATGTCCCCGGTGTAATAATTTCCAGACTCAATCATTGGACAGAACTGCAAAAAATTCAAAATGAATGGTTCCAAAAGAAAAGAAGAGACACAGAGACGAGTCTTCGCTCGGAGCAAGAATTGCGAACTCGAACAGCTTCGACGGTCGGAGTTTGATCATCTTGATCCCGGTCCGACCCAGGGCATGATGCATTTTGATGTTGGTATTCCAATGTCCGTCTGTCACTACCAAGTGTTCCTTAGCTTCAGAGGAGCAGACGTCCGCAGCAACTTCCTCGAGTGCTTCGACGACTACCTCACGGGTGCGGGGATTCAGGTATTCATAGACCGCAAAGAGATCGATTACGGCGAAAGGATTGATACCAAGATCGTGGAAGCCACCAAGCGTTCCGACATCTGCATGCCTGTCTTGTCCAAGAACTTCGCTTCCAGCGCAGCTTGCCTGATGGAAGTGGCCCAGATGGTGGAGTCGGAGAAAATCATTCTCCCCCATTTCCATGGCGTGAAGCCCTGCGTCGTTCATTATCAGCAGGGAACATATGGAAAGTCCTTTGTCAAGCACGAGAAACGCGTTGATACTGAGACGATCAGAAAGTGGAAGACTGCTCTGGCAAATATTGCTGGCATTTTGGGGTTCGAAGTGAAGCATATCCGCAATGGGTAAGTGTGACCGCTGGATTGGTCTTGCTTTTCTGGCTTTCAGAATGAAAATATAGCAGTACTGATAATTGTCTTGGACATTGCTCACCAGGCTCTCTCTGGGATCCAATAAACATCTGGAGATTCCATCTTTTTATTTATTTATTAGCAAGGCATCTTATATGTGTCCTGTCTATCTCTAATGTTGCATTCATCCCCATGTTTTCTTCTTTGGTTAATTAATTGTCACCGGCGCCTCTATCCCAAAAAAACAAACTCAACCCTTCTTTAACTGGTGTTGGACTCTGATGGCTACATCGAAGGTGGCTACCTCTCTTCCTTTATACATAAAAAGGAAAAAGAAAAGCAAACTCCTTTTTCATTTTGTAGGTATCACGAACTTCTAAAGAACGTTGTTTCCAGACTTCAGCAACTCTTGAGGATTGATGAGCAGGATGTGACTAAAAATTTAGTTGGAATAGACAGAGACGTGCGTGAGATGATGCGAAAACTTGGTGTCGATAATCCGAATGAACGAGTTGTTGAAGATCGGAGGAAATACGTGATTGCAGTGTGGGGTATGCCCGGGATTGGCAAAACCACTCTCACAAAAGTGGTGTACAACAAAATCAGTCACCTCTTTGAGGGTTGCAGTTTTCTTGGATGATGTGGACAACTTCGGACAAATCAAACCATTGGCTGGAGAGCTATCTTGGTTTGGTCCAGGAAGCAGGATCATTCTAACGACTAGAAGGAAAGATGTTATTGAACATTACGAGGTTCAAGAAATTAAAGAACATGAGGTTTTATCCATGAATGAAAATCATGCTCTTAAACTTTTTATAAGCATGCTTTTCGATTAGATCATCCCCTAGAGGGCTACGGCTCTCTGCCAAGCAAGATCACTTCTGCAGTTGGAAAGCTTCCTCTTGCTATTGAAATCGCGGGGTCATATTTGTATCAAAAGAGCAAAGCAATATGGGGAGAGACTTTGCAAAAATTAGAAAGAGAGCCGGATAGAGAAGTGGAACGAGTTTTGACGGCAAGCTATGACCTTTTAGGGGAAAACACAAAACAAATATTCCTTGATATAGCATGTTTCTTTACAGTTGTTGAAAAGACAATCCCATGTTACATCTGGGATGCTCGTGAACGTCTCCCAAATATAGGTGTTGATGAACTTCAAAATGTCTTTTCTGAAAATTGGAGAAGGAAATGAGTTTTTGATGCATGATCAATTAAAAATCTTGGGAAGAGATATTGTCAAGAAGGAAGATCATGGAAACCCCGGGAGGCGGAGCAGGCTGTGGGATTATAAAGACGTACAAACAACATTGCGGCAAAGGCAGGTAAAATCACACTGAGATTTCTCCAGTATTCTTGTTAAGTTTTCCACTGGATACGGTGATTATGATATATTGTTTTATTGTATACATTTTGGTTCTAATTTGCACTTCTTTTTTTCACCAAATTGGTAGGGTACCGAAAACGTTGAAGCTCTTTGTGCAAACCCCAATTTTAATCAAGATGAACCGCAATCGACTGTTTTCATTGTGACGATTTTCATCATCTGTCGAATCTGAGGTTTCTTGAATTGGACTATGTCGATATTGAAGGAAATCCTGAGAATCTTCTTCTTCCGAACCTAGTATGGCTTGATTGGCATGGATGCCGTGAGAAATCTAAGTTGTTTGCCTGGAATATGACAAACCTGGTAATTCTCAACATATGTTCAAGCCACGTGGAATTTGATTTGGAAGACTGGAAAAAATTGATCCTGGTAAGACGTGTATGTTCTGGTGCCCTTCTTGTATGTACAGAATGCACCCTGCACTCCATCTTAAGACATTGTAGTTCAAGTAATAACCAAACATATGAATCATGTTGTTTTTTGCAGGAGGCTGGGAGTTTAGAAGTCTTGAACCTAAAAGGTTGTAGTAACTTCATTGCATCTCTGGAGTTCCCTGCTTCTGTGCCTTTAGAATGCTTGATCCTGGAAGGTTGTTTCTTAGTAATTCCAAAATATCCTGAATCCACTTCTACCTTAGAGAATCTCTAGTTTCTTTAAACATGAAGCATTGCAAATATTTTAAAGATTTGCCAGAAGTGCTGTGTTTCATGAAAGCATTGGAAGAACTTCTCATTGATGGAACTGTAATTGAAAGACTTCATTTTGAGGGCTCTCTGCCAGCACTTGAAATTCTCAGTGCTTGCGAATGTGAAGAGTTGGGTGAGGTCACTGATTCCATTAGATTGTTAAAGAATCTTCGGAAGCTTACTTTAAGAAGTTGCAAACGGCTAAAAGGTCTTCCACATGTCATAGGAGAGCTCGTTCTGCTACAGGAAATGGACCTGTCATACACCTTATTTAATGAATTGCCTTCTTCTGTCAAGGATCTGAAAACTCTTAAGAGTGCTAAAGATGGTTCATACTTACCTTGAAGAATTCCCTGAAGCCATAAAACATCTTGAGAAGCTTGAAGAGTTGGATTTCACCCACTGCAAAAGTTTGAGTGGAGATTGCGACATTACAGGATTGTCTTCTTTGAGAATCTTGAGATTAAAATGCACGAGAATTTCTCGTGTGCTCGCTAGAGGTTATGGGCAATTTAATCTCAACATCCTTGAATTAGATGATGGCGTAGATAAGCAGACGGTCTCATAATTTTGCTCTTGCTCAGACCTTGTTATCCACAAAATGCGGAGATCCTGTGTATTTCATGCTTTAGTCTTGAAGGTCCAAAATTAAGGTATGTCTTGGAAATTTCTCATCCATGTGGGCTTAAACGAGTAAGTGGATAACTGAGAAAGTTGACTTCGTCAGATGGCTCTCCTCTTGATAGGTTACATTACTATTGATGCCAGATTTAGTGTGCATGAATGATGTCAAGCTATGTTTCTAAAGAGCTTGAACTTGAAGCGTCTTTAGAACCCTTTGAAGTATGAGTTATCATACAAAGAAAGAGAGATCTTGTATTTGGAAAGACATTACCCTTCGTTTCTTTTTTTTTTTTTTTTTGTGTTTGAAGACTCTGCTCTTCTTTTGACAGCATGTATCTGGACATTCTTATAGTAGTTTACTGCTCATATCTGTGACCTTTATATGCCGAATTTAATCTCAAACTATATGAGCATTTTTGTATTAGCTTGTTCCACTATCAATGCGACTGGTTCTGTTTTCTTCCTTGCCATTCAGAAAATTGTGATAGCTGATTTTTTCATCTTCATTAACAATAATTAAGTCTAACACAAACAGCCCCGTGCTAGTAATCACAGTGCCTATTTATCATATCATCTTTTTATTGGCATTATCCATATATTAACTGGACAGTCGGAACACAAGGTTCTTAGCCTGAACTTGCACAAGGAGGAGCAGTCACCTGATGTCACAACTTCTGAGCAAAACATTGCTCTGCGAACAAGTCGAACATAGTAGATTTTCTAGATAGTCACCAGAAACGCCTGTTCTCATAGGAAGGCCAATCGAGAACAGTACCACATGTTTTCAGTAGTAATACTGGGAAGAGAAAATATACTGTTTGCATCAATTGCTAAAATAGAAAAGTGATGTCTTTAATCTTCACATATTCTTTTTTGTTGTTTTGCAAGCGAGCACTCCACCGTTCACTCTCTCTAAGGATCTTTTGCGAGCATCTGCCTTCTTCAGTTCTTTGGCTGTAGATGAAAAGAGAGTTTTTGAATCAGTTTTGGTGATAGTGGTGAAACCAGAACGACAAATATAGCCGCCTCAAAAACTTTACCAGCTTTCTGTTCTTCTCGCTCCTTGGCAGCTTCCGCTCTTTTTTGGCCGAATGAGGACCACTCTGCGGTAAATAAGATCGCAACAATGAGCACCAAAAGTCAATACTAGAAAGGAGAAGGGAATGGATATGATGAATGATCGAGAAAAAACTGACGGATTATCAACAAAGACAAGAGACACGACACTGCTTGTCTTTGCTCTTTGTTTTGATTGATTGACTTAACTACATCTTACAGATAAAGATTCGAGTTTTTAATTTCCCTCCCTTCACCAACAAGGCAACAACTGAATCCCAACGTGTCTTGCTTAAATTCTCCCTCCATCTTTGGATTTTCAATTCGAATAACACTTTCAGTCCCTCTCCGCTTCTGTAATTATTTGGCACAAATACACCACAAAGTTTAACAAAATCAAGTCTCTCCTTAAACGATTGAAGGCTATCATATGACATTTTCAACCGAAATAGGCAGGCAAGCATTACTTACTTCAGTCTCTTCACCAGATTCTTCTCCTGATCCTTCTTCTACGCGCTCAGCTTCTTCCCGAGAACAACTACATCTCCTCCTCCTTTCTATGAATTTCCTTACATATCCTACACAGCTTTTGATTAGACAGTCTTTCTTAGCTGGACGTCTTGTTTCTAAACTATCTTTTCGGTATCAGAATCTAGTTGTGTAGAGCTGTCTGTGCAAATCAAATCTTAGGCAAATCTCATGCAATCCTTATTATAGAAGTTTGTTATACGATGATTTATTTTTCTTAGACATGGTTTCTGGCGGATTTGTGTGTATGTCTGGTAGGTAAGATTGACAATGTTTGGATTCAGTAACCCACCTTGATTCGTGTATATTCAGAGATGAGAATTTGTATATGACAGAGTTCGAGATGCAAACTAATGTCAAGAACTCGTGGATGCTTAAGTTTATTATGGGTAAAGAAAAAGTTTACACTAGCATTGTTGTTTCACGTCGCGTGCAAGAAGTTCGGTCACAATGGCTAACTCGCTTTCTACACTTGGTGTGCTGCCAATTGTGATTATTCAAATTTGCTTCTTCCCCAACAGATCATTCAAAGAGTTGGATTGCAATTCTGAACCGGTATGGCTTTACACGAACTAAGAAACATGCTAATACAAGTTGTTGTCTGTGATCATTGAACAAGAAGGCAGTTAATTGCCAGCTCTAGGAATAAGTTAGAGTTGTGTGTTTGGCAGAGATCATTACTGGCTAATGTAACATTACAGCGAGTAGAGGCCTGCTTGGGAATGGGAAGTTGTTCATGATCTATCCTTAATTATATCTGATCTTCTTTTGAAGCGATAATATTTGTCTGATGACCTGCTGTGTTCAACATAGATACCGTGATGTCACAAGTGCGTATTATCATGGCGTGGACTAGTCTATGATATCACTCCGCACGCACATTCAAAAATGTGGAGAGGTGGCTAAAGGAATTCCGAGACCACACTGAGGCCAACATCGTGATCATGCTCGTTGGTAACAAGGCGGACCTGTGCCATCTCTGTGCAGTCTCCCTCGATGATGCTAAAGCATTTGCAAAGCAAGTGCACACCTTCTTCATGGTAACGTTTTTGTTTCTCTATTTTTCTGTTTTTCTGCTTCGAACAAAAAAAAATGTAAATCCGCTTTGAAAACGATTTTATTTTTCTATTTCCGGAATAGAAAAATGGCCAAGAAATATATTTGAAGCGAAAATAAGAAGTAGAAAAAATCTACTTTGTTCCTAGAAATAGAAATAGAAATAGAAAGGTCCGGTCCCTCAAGCCGCAACCTTAGCTCCTCCTCCATCCTCCGTCTGTCCTGCAAACCGCCTCAAAGCACCGGTTCTATCCATTCTCTGCAGAAATAATAAAAAAAAATTTAAAAAAATTAATTAAATTATAAAAATTCCAAAAATTCCAAAAATTCATAAAAATCAGAAAAATTATCAGAAAATCCATAAAAATCAGAAAAACTCAAAAACCCATAAAAATTTGTAAAATTCCGAAATTGAAAAAATTAAAAAAAATTCATAAAAAGCTTTCTAAAAATAAAGGAGACAAATTTCGGGAAAGTAAAAAGTTTTAATAAAATTTTCCCCAAAAAATAAAAAATAAAAATTCACATAATGGCTTAGAATAAATTAAAAATTCCGAAAATTCATAAAAATTAAAAAATTTCAGAAAAATCCCATAAAAAATTAGAAAATTAAAAAATTCCCAAAATTCATATAAATCAAAAAAAAATTCTCAAAGATCCATAAAAATCAGAAAAACTTAGAAAACCCTTAAATATTTGCAAAATTCCGAAATTAAAAAAATTTCATAAAAAATTTTCGGAAAAATAAAAAGAATCAGATTTAGGGAAAGTAAAAAATTTTAATAAATTTTACCACAAAAAATATAAAAAAAAATTTACATAATGGCTTAGAATACCTGTGGCCACTCACTTTGAATGAAATTTAAATTTTTGAGGTGCCCAAGTAGTATTTTTGAAGATTCCTTAGTTTAGGGATTAAAAGGGGTTTTAAACCCCTAAAAAGGATTAGACAAACCAATAAATCATGCTTATTGGTTTTTTTTTTTCACTTATAACTTGCACTTATAATTAAATAAAAGATATAGATTTGAATGCAAAAAATTGGGAATAGAAATTTTATGCGTTACCAAACGATTTTCTTTTTAGAAATAGAAATTTTGTGTGCTTACTAAATGCATTATTTTGCTTAGAAACCGAAATAGAAATAGAAAAACTATTTCTGAAAAGAAATTGTTCCCGAATAAAACGTTACCAAACGCCCTAAATGTCAAGAATACCTTCACAGAAGTGTTGACTCGGATCTACCGCATTGTCGGGGAAGGCTCTCGACATCGGCGACGACCTGCCGCAGCCACCGCCAAAGGGACGGATGTTCAAGATCCGAACAGGGACCATGTCTCGCCGCCAAGAATCTGGTTGTTGCTCATCATGAGAAATCATGGATCCGGTGCGAAAGTGCTTTGCTCTTCATAGCATTGTGTTTCCAATAGAGGGAGCCACACTGAAGTTGGACTCCATCAGTCATCATGTATAGAAAAACTTAGACACTCTTATAGCATATTAATGTTAGATGAAATGATTGCATTGAAAAACAAATGAAATTGGCAGTTACTCTTTCCTTGTTGTTTGCTTCCTGTTCTTTCTTTTTTCCCTTTGAACTTATTCTGCTGGGTTTCTACACATGTTTCTGAAAAGCATTACCTATTATTCATAATGCAAGTATGGTTCATCATCTGCAATTACTAAAAGTATAATCATGATCAGTCATTATTGCAAGTGCAATTTTTACAACACTTTGTTATGTGTAGCCTTAGTTATCACTACTTTTGTTACCTGATATAGCGAATCCTGAAGATTGTCAGAATATAGTTTGTGAAGCCTGAAACTCCAGCGATTGCTGTGGAAAGT